>JAREYC010000010.1:28287500-28835000 GCA_030015325.1 Cryptoblepharus egeriae | reverse complement strand
AGTGGTGTCCAACCTTTTAACTTCATGGCTCCTGGACCTTTAACGAGTTTGTAAAAGAGGGAATTTTAGCAGGTGTAGCTTGTGATCTGTGGGACGAAAAGCTGCACCTGCTGAAATTTCCCCCTCTGCATTAAAGGTCCTAAAACCCTGAAGTTGAAAGGTTGGATTCCCTGAAGTAGATCAATTGCAACATGCAATGATGCGGTGTGTACTGGAACCTTTTTCCCTAGAAAAAAAGCACTATCTATATCTATATATCTACACTTGGAATAAAAACCACATAACCTTCCTTCCTTCCTTCCTTCCTTCCTTCCTTCCTTCCTTCCTTCCTTCCTTCCTTCCTTCCTTTGACCACTTTTCTAAGTACCATTTCCCAGCCATCTCATCCTCCATTATTTAGATGGTCAGTATTGTTACAATGGCAGAGAGACCAAGTAACATCTACAATGCTTTGAAATACAAGTAGATCAAAAACACATGTCCAAACTGTCCCATTGTGTTACTCTACATGAGTACAGAGCAATCACTTGAGTAGGCCACTTGTACATACATATGACATGATCTATGAATAGTCCATATGTCATCTTGAAATATGGAGAGAAAACCAGTGGGAAGTTCACTGTGGATGGAACAAGACTTGTTCTCTTATGTTCACAATTTGCTGTTTAACCCCTTTCCATTGCAAGAAGTTTCTGATGGAGCTGATTTGTCCAGTTCTTCAACAGTGTACAAAATGTGACTCTCCTCTCTTTTTGATCACTGTTTGTAACTGAAAAAAGAGCCATGGCTTCGTTGTTGGGACAAAGGCTACTTGTTTACTTTTCCTCCATGCTAAGCCAATGTTTACTTTTTGCAATTGGAAAAAGGGTACATGTTGCATCCTTAACCATACGGAGGTGAAAGCAAGAGCACAGTTTGAGTCAGAGATTATTTGCAGCTCTGCTCAACTGTGTTGGGTTTTTGTTTTTCATTAGCCTTGATCCAGAGATGCCCTTCTATGAGCCAAAACCTCTTTCCTCAAAGAAGGGCTGTCAATTTACTTAAGAGAAGTACAGGCCGGAGCAGTGAGAGGTAGGAACTGCTCCTCATCAGAGCTTTCATCCTCTTGATAGTAGGAAAAACCTGTGCATATTGGTTCCTATCTGGGGTCATGTGCATCTAATGCCCTGCACAGGATCCCACCCTTAGCGCACCATTACAAGTGTTACATTTGGTGCATTTGTATGTCCACAGCTGAATCCTTCACAGAACTTGGCAGTGACACATCTACAGTATTATCAGAGAACTGGAGCCAGCCCAGCAGTATTAGAAAAGAAAACACAATCAGCTGCTAAATGATATGCTTATTGCCTTCATTTTTAGGTTGTCTCCAAATCAGGACCTCTCCAAGTGATTAGCATAATCTATAATCCCTTGTTTATTAATGACGGTGATCTGTAAAATATTTAGAGAGCCGAGTCCTCTAGGGTTTCTGAGCAGCTGTTCAGAACAATCTTGACACACTGCAGCATCCGTAGCGATAGGTTGGAGATTAATCTTCTATTTTTGTTTGCTCCTTTGCCTTGTGTCTATATTAAAATGCTGCAAGAGGCACAGAACAGGTTTGAGATGAGCTGTCTCACTGGGCAAATTTGTAGCAAAAAATCCAATCTCACACCTAACTTTCACATTGCTTGAAAAGTTGGTTGTGCTTGTCTTTTTTTTCCACCAGAATCTCTCCTGTTCTTAGACTGACAAGGCATCTGGAGTGTCTTACATAAATCAGCAGAAATAGCAGATCATTATAAAAAGTTGACTTTTTAAAGAGGCTGGAAGGAGAGTGGTAAGCTAGATCAGGGGTGTGATGTTATTTCATACAGAAGGTCAAGTAGCATTGACCTACTGAGGGCTGGAAGTGACATCACCAGGCAGGGAGTGATGTCATTAAGCAGGTCATTACCAGAAAAGAAATGTTCCAGAAATGCTTTTTGTTCTCCCCACAGAACATCTCAGCTGCAAATCTTGATCCTATTTTCAAAAAATGGGAGAGACCAATTATTATGTGGGCGCCCTTTCAACGGTGACAGCACTGAACTTATACAAAATGTGGTATCCACATGCCATCTACGAACACCATATAAAGTTATTTTAAGCAAGAAACTATTCCCAGAAAGCACGATTCATTTAGGGAAACCATGACAATTGAAACAGTATGAAACCCATGTGTGTTTATGGTGCAGATGCATTGATCTTTAAGCATCACCTGTTGAATTTCTACATGTCACAAAGTTGTGAAAGGCACCCTGCTTCTGCTCTATAAATGAGGAACCCTCTTTCTGGTTGGCCTGCTTGCCTGATCTACATATTACTATATGTACCATATTTCATTCTGCTGAAAGTTCAGAAGACTGATCACTGTCATGTCTTATGAGGTTCTAGAGGCCAAAGCGTACCTGCTATGACAACATACATACATACATACATACATACATACATACATACATACATACATACATAAAACCAGTGCTTTTTTCTAGAAATAAAGGTGGAAGTACTCACCAAGAAGGTATTATTTGTAATCATAGGGATGTCTACTCGGGAGGCCACAGAGGCGCCAGTACTCACCACAGAGGTGCTGGTACTCAGTACCCCCTAAACAACCCCCTGCATAAAACCTTTATTAGCATTAATACCTGCTATATCAATGGTTCAACGTTCAATCTCTGTAATCTCCAGTTTAAAGGATCCCAGGGATGAATTGTTGATGAGAAAGAGTAGATCATATGGCTAGATAGATCAACCTATAAGGCATGTCCATATTGTTTTGGTGGAAGGAAAAAGAAATAGTCAACGAGTGCACCATTTGGCCAAATTAAAAGCCGGTGCAATGAGAATGATGACCTTTCTCTTGAGAGACAAGATGGTCAATAAAGCCCTTCTCTGGTTGAGAAAGTTGGTGGAGAATCAAAGCAATCCAATTTAGTTCCAACACACAGACCCAAGGAAGAATTCCCCAGGTTGTGACGTATGTTAATATGGATGGAGATGTGCATTTTCGCATAGTGAAGAGACTCTCCTTGTCACACAACAATTCAAGAGGGCTGGAGAAGGGCTCACTCGTCATTCAGGATGTCAGCAGCAAATGACTAAAGTGTCTGGAAAGTACAGTTATTGGAGAGAAAACAGGGATCCAACCATCCTTTTGAAAAAGAAGCAGCACTCACAAAATCAGGCCTTCTCTGGAAGAATGATTAGCTTCTTTTCTGATGCATGGTGTGAAATCTAGCATTTTTGCAATATGTTTGATGCCTTGTGCAAAATCCCATTTTAATCAGCGATGACAGTTTGACATTCCTCCAGCTGCTTAGACACACCAGATAGTCAAATATCACAGTAGGCCATTGGTTGGCATGCTGGGATGTGTGTAAGCTTTAACATCCTCCTACTCATTGGCTTACTATGGTTTTCAACCAAAGCAGCAAAGAGAGGAGGAGGAGGAGGAGTAGAGAGGGAGAGGAAAAGCTCTTTGCTGCTTCCATACCAGCTTGCACCATCTGTGTACTTTAGACCCTGCGCACTACAAAGCACACTCTTCGCTATGAAACCTTATCCAGATGCTCGCTCTAATATTATCGTTCATAGCAGCCGGGAAAGGATTTATTCAGTGGCTCTGCCCCTTCTCAACCTCTCGTGGTTTCTCATGCAATAAATAACAATTAAAACACATTTTAACAATGCTAAAGAGTCCAAAGAAACAGTATCAATTTAAACAAGGGCAGGAGTGGTAAGGCCCAGGGATGGATGCAAGGTAAAATGAAAAATAAGGCACTAACGCCATTTGTGGACGTCCTTGACGGTCTTGATGGAGTCAGATGAGCTTCCAAGTTGAGTAAGGGTTTCATTACTAGACAACACTCATGTCCTGGATGGGGGTATGTGTGGGATATGAGATGTTTTTGCACATGCACATGAATGCATACAATCCTCGACACACTTTTCTCAGTGTAAATCCTATTGAACACAATGCTGAATGCTAATCAACTTTCCAGCACTGACTTAGCTGTGCCAGTGAGGCATATAGTGCATCCTGAAATTGGGAGGCAGCCACAGAGCCCTCCTCAAGGAGAAGCAATGTTTATTTCCTTACCCTAGAGTTGCATTTGTCTTTACCCTGGTGGAAAATACACATACAAAAGATGTACAAAATTATGCAAGGGATGGATAGAGTGGATAGAGAGATGTTCTTTTAACTTTGAAATAACACCAGAACTAGAGGACATCCATTAAAACTGAATTTTGGGAGGATTAGGATGGACAGGAGAAAATATTTATTTACCCAGCACCAGTGGAACTCCCTGCCACAGGATGTGGTGATGGTATCTAGCTGCGTTTTAAAGAAGGGATTGGGCAAACTCCTACAGGAAAGGACCATCATGGGTTACAATGAGGGGTGTGTATCTCCAAATGCCAGATGCGGGGGGGGGGACGGACGGACGGACACTGGGATGCAGGTGTCATATGTGCTCCCCGTAGCATCTGGTGGTCTGCTGTGTGATATAGGAAACCTTTGGCCTGATCCAGTGGAGGCTCTTCTTAAAATAGGTGAAGATTGCACTCACAGTGTTACTTGCTTCTGAGTAAACATATAATCAACTATCAAAATTTTTCAAAATTATTTATGGCAGAGAAAAGAATTAATGATCAGCCTCTGCAAAATAGAAAAGATTGAGTCACATGATCCATGAAATAAAGAGGCGACATATTTTGGATAAGGTCTTTGTGAGCAAAGTCCAGCACTGCATATGGTTGCGTGATTCCTTATCAAGCTTTTTTAAGAGATGGAAAGGTGAAGAAAAAGAGCAGGAGAACAGAAAAAACAGATAAAAACATACAAACATCCCTGATGCATCAGGCTCAAGGTCATCATGTCTAGCATCATGTCTATGCTTCTGATCACCCTTCTGAGAGTACGAAGGGAATATATCTCTCCTGCTGTTGTGATCCATGGAATCAATGTTCAGATATATACCATGATCAGAGTCTCTTGTTTCACATACCTATCATAGTTAATAACCATTGTCCTCCATTAAATTGTTTAATCCCCTTTTAAAGCCATCAGAACTTCTGATAACCACACCTTGTGGTGGCAAAGATAGAGCAGAAAGAAGGTATAATGTAGAAAGGAACCGAACAATGGGCTTACTTCTGAGTAAAATAAAAACCGTCAGTAAATGTTTTAAACTGAGTTTAAGTAAATAAATAATCTGAGTTTAAATAAATAATAAAATTTTTAAACACCTCTTGGTATGGATTAAGTTCCAGCTGGATAAGATCAGGTCTTACATCTCCTTCCATTTTAGGTAAAAATAACTGTGGTGAGCCCTGATCCAGACTCAGACATGTAGCCTTGTCTGTAAGAGTAAATGTAGCCTTGACTCTTGTGCAATTTTCCATGTGAGTCTCCTTCCCCAGCTGCACAGGTGTTTCCCATACCTGATGAGGTATAAAACCTCTGTGTGTATCTTCTATTTCCTATTGAGAGAGGGTATCTTCATCAAGAAAATTAAATGGGATAAATGGTTTTAAATTTTTTTAGCCCTATGCTATGATCCCACTCTTGATGGGTCTCCACAGTGGATATTTACCAATGTTTAAAGCATGGGAAGTCTAATCAGCTCTAGCTTGGCCAGCATTGTCCTTGCAGAACCTCAAAATCCAGTGCTTGAAACCAATATTGGTTTGAAACTGGTTTTAGTATGACAAGACATCTGAAAAGAAGCAAACCTCTTGGGCTCTTTCTATAAGGAGAGTGTTAACCAAGCATTTTCATGCAACCCATGTCACACATGGCTTTTAGAAAAGCTTTAGAGATTTCTGCTAATGGCTTCTCCCCACGGACGGCATTAGCAGCTCGATTACACAGGTGTTAGGGGACCCTCTGAGGAAGGAACACTTCTCGTCATGAAATTCCCAACTAACCTGTGTCATTTAGTCTGGAAAAAAATACATGTGCAGAAATGCACAAAAAGAACTAAAGGCAAATTGAACTTTTTATGAACAGAAGGATTATGCCACCATTCAGCATCCCATAGGGCAGGCATGCCATTCCCAGAAGGCTAAATTAAAAAAAAAACCCAAGAGAAAGCACAGACAGAGAGAAATGGATTTGCTCCATTATTGAAATGGATTTGCTCCATTATTATTGTTTTACAATAATAGTAGCATTGTCTTGGAAAGCCAAGTGCTTCTAATAAAGAAAAGTCTTGTAAGGACTCTCCTACTCCAAATCCTCCCCCTACTACTACTACTACTACTACTACTACTACTACTACTACTACACAGTAGTAGTAATAATGGTAGTAGTGGGAGCATAGTAGTATTCTCAAGTTGCAGATGGGTGGATGAGGTTAAACAAAGCTGGTATCATAATGCAGCAAAGATATAGAAATATATAATAGATATAGATTATAATATAAGATCAGTGGTGGGATTAAAATAAATTAACAACAGGTTCTATGTCCTGAAAACCTAAATTAACAACAGGTTCTATGTTCCATTAGTAACCGGTTCTCAGAACCAGGCGCTTATTAGCAAAGGGTTCTATAGAACCTGTGAGAACCCCCTGAAGCCCACCGCTGTAATAAGGAAGGTATAGGACACAATTATACCCAATTTAGGCCAACCTAACTCACATGGCATATTTGCTGTGGTGGTGTGGGGAGGTTGGCATATGCCTGTGTAGTGGCCTAACTCCGCCATGAGTGGTGCAGGAGTGACATATGGCATTTTTGTGTCACACAAAGGTCAGCAAAAGGACTTATGCTGGGGTTTATGCCGGCCTAGTTAGGACTGAAGCCTAAATTAGGATTGCAGCCATGATCAGGGAGGGAGGTGCTGCAAAGGCACATTCTACCGTATGCCCACCATTGTCTCCTCAATTGCCTTCCTACTGATCTTACTGCTTGCGTTCTGGTGTAGCTTGCTTCTAAAATACAAAAGTTGCACATACCATTCATGGTAGGGTTGCCATATGTCCTGAAAAACAGGCACAGTACCAATTTTGGGGACTACTGGCAAGTTTGACAAAGGGTCCTGTCCCGATTTAGTGGAAGAGAATTATGGCAACCCTAACTCATGGCTTGTAACATGTGATGGACTTATCCTTCAGAAATTTATGCAATCCCCTCTTAAAAGTATCTAAGGTGACTGCCATCACCACATCTTGTGGGAAGGAGTTCCGCAGACTAGTTACCCACTGGGTAATTCCCTCAAGGATTTGGGTTGACATGGAGAAGAAAGAAACTCTGGTGCTCTTCTGATCATATGATACCCCCATGGCAGTGAGAGGAAATAGTAAGGGAAGCCATTTTCTGTGTCGGGAAGCCATTTTTTGTGCCTTCTGTGTGGTGGCCAATTTGTATACATTGCCATTTTGTATACATTGCCAGCTAATTTAAAACTGAATACATTTGAAGGGGAAAATAATAACGTACCAGCCTGTGACCAAGTGACCTGAGCTTCAGCTCAATATTGTGAGCACAAGGGGAATTATCTTCTATGTTACTTTCCAGGTGTATCACTTTCCCCCAAAGCTATATTTGACACAGGATGGTCACGGGTCAGTGAAAAGGCAACACAAGCAATGATGGTCTCTTTTCTTGAAAGGAGATTCAAAGAACGTGCCTGCAATCAAATCCATCTAAATATTGGCTGTTGCTCCCTAAGAATTCATTTGCATTTTTTTCAGTTACCGGTATTTATTATTATTATTATTATTATTATTATTATTATTATTATTATTATTATTATTATTATTATTATTATTTTGGAAGGGGATAATTTAGCCCACGGGAGTGTCATACTTTTCAATTGTGTTTTCCTCATAAAACGGAGTTCCAGTTCTCAAGGGAGAGATGCTTATTAAGGTCACAGTGGTAAAAGAAATGTTTACGGCGGATGTTGTGGAGGGCTTAGCGGGCTGACTATGGCTGGACGTTTGACGTTTCTGGATATATCTGTCTGTAGTCAGCCAGATCCTAAAAGAGAAGGCTTCACTGCACAAGCCACACCACTATTAATATAGACATTTAAATTTGGTTATTTTATTGCTTTTTAAATTATTAATGCCTAGTAACGAATATGCTTATCATTACAGGAGCAATGAATTTGTGTCTTGGAGAAGAAGGCCCTCTCCCTGTGGCTCTTTTTGGCTAAACTAGCAATCAGAAAACAGAAGATTGATTTCTAAAGACCATTTTGCAAAGTTAAACTGGAAGGAAAGGGATTTTTATTTTTTCGTGCTTCCCTTCCTCAAAAGACCTCAGTGCCTTAGGCCTCCATTTATCTGTACAACAGCCTTGTGAGGTATGTAGGCTGAGGAAGACTGTGGTTGATTCAGGCTGCAATCCTAATCCCAAATTAGACCAGCCAACATATGTCCCGGCACAAGTCCTGTGCTGGTGTGAGGGGTGTTGCATAAGTGCTGTAAGGCAGGCAGGGTGACCATATGCCATAACAAAAAAAGAGAAAAAAATTGGTTGACTCCTGAAATATAGGACACCCAAGAAAAATATAGGGCACAACAAAATATAAGCTTAAAAACTCATATATATTGTTTTCCTGTGCTTAATATGGACACTATATTACTTATTATTAACTTTTTATTACATATACAGTAGAACCTCCAAAGTTGATCACCTCTCTAAACTGACCACCTCTCTATACTGACCACCTTTTCTGTAATAAAAGCTCTAAAAATATTATATATATATAGTATTGCATATTTTTCAGGGTGACCAGATTATTCCTGAACCCCAGGGCCAAAATTCCCAATCACAAGCCAAAATTCCTACCCGCTTAAAAAAATTGCCAAAAAATGTATTTTTTTTTGTTTTTTGACAATAACTTTTGATAGGAAGGAGGTATCTTCAAACTGATTTTTGCATTAGATTCTGCTCTTCAATACAAATCCAAAGACTTATGGCATGATAGGGTACTATGCACTATCGCAAAGTTTCAAAATGAAGCCAAAATATAGGACAATGAAGCCAAAATGTAGGACACCCAGACAGGAGGCTAAAAATCTGGACAAATCCAGCTTTTTCTGGGCATATGGTCACCCTGATATTTTTTCATATGTTGACCACCTCCCTATGTTGACCAATTTCCTCCAGTCCATTGGGTGGTCAACTGAAAGAGTTTCTACTATAATTTATTTTTATTTCTTTATTACATATAATTTATTACATATAATTTATTAATTACAAGAAGGCTGCATGCTTTCTGCTTATAAGAATGGTTGCCATAATTCTTTTCTACAAAAGCAGGACAGGGACCCCACCACCACCAAACTTGCATTATGTGAATGCAGTTCCTAAAAACTGGGCAGTCCTGGTTTTCAGAGACATGGCAAACCTACTTGCAAGGAAATTGTGACATAGAAGTTTTTTCCAGGACACAAGGCTAAACTCAGGACATGTGGTCACCCTGGGTGGATCTCATCATGGTCTGGTGAAATGTTCTGGCACACACTGACTCTCAGCTCTCACACAGCTCTCGGCTTATCAGCTCTTGCTGTTCATGGAGGCTTCTGGTGGTCTTGAACTGGTGGCCTTCAGAAGTTAAATCTTCAGGCTTAATGGTGGCTCTACCTTCTAAATCAGACTTTTTGCCCAAGTTAAAACCAACCTAATACCTCTGTCTAAGCGTGTTAGGAAAAGAGTCTGTCAAGGTTGTGGTTTTTAACAGGTCATTGATTTCATCTTGTGGAGATGATCTATGAAGAATGTATATAACCTTTTATGGCACATTACGGTAAATGAAAACAAACCGCTTACCCTTGGGTTAGTTAAGAATTCCATTCTAATGAGGATGTACTGTTGCGATGCAAGGACAATAATTTATTGTGTAGTCGGGCTGGCGATGCTCATAGCTTAATGTGCTAGTTTGTCATCGGTGTACATGCAGGCTGGGATGCAAGAGCGCAGATCAATACATTACAACAATTTGGGAGCATCTCTGTGGTTGGGGCAGGCTTGATCAGGAGTTGCCACATAGGCTAGAGATTGTACATGAGCATGCATCAAAGCCGAACGTTGGGCTGTTGTAATGTATTCCTCTACCAGCCCATGTTTTCCTGCTTCTGGAGTACTTATCATTCCATTAGCAGCCCAACCACAAGGCCTTCCCGTCATCCAGACCTGACTGGAGGCTGTCCTGGTGACTGCACATAATTAAGATGCATCTGTGAAGAGTTAGGAACCATTTGTTCGAGGTCTGAGCATCATTAGGAGAATGCAAAATATTAAGCAAGGGAGATACTCTTCTCTCTTGCACAAGAGTAGAATATGGATGCCATTTTGGTTTCAGCTGGTGCTGCTGCCACAGGAATACCTTTGTAGAATTGTTGGGGAAATTATTGTAAAGAAAACCAATATAAATATTTTGTTGCTTTTGTGGTGTGGGTTTAGGGCTGCCATTTTCACCCAGGGTCTCGAGAGGAATTTTATCAGCAGTTACAAAGTTTCTTTTTGGGCCAGGATGGGCAGGGGTTTAAATTTCATTTTCAGGACTGCACAAGACTGGGACACAAGGAGGAATGAGAAGAAGGTGTGATCAGCCAGGATGGGGAAAAGGATCTGGCTCTCTTGTTCATCTCAGAAAGAATGGACCATCCACTGGACAGCTGTATGTTTTTTCCTACGGATGAGTGAGGGGAGAAAGAAGAGCCCAATGGATGGGGGAAAGGGATTCTATTGGTTCTTCTGTGCAGTAAGAACATATACCAGCGGCTGTGATATATACTTTGCAATAAGAACATATTGCACATATTGCACAATTATTGCACATATACTGTGCAATAAGAACACACCAGCAGCTCTGCTTTTTTTTCCTGTGAGCCACACTGACTCATTTCTCAAAAAGATTCTGAATTGGAGCCAGAGTTCTAAAAATGGCTGGGGCTGCAATCCTAAAGACACTTTCCTGGGAGTAAGATCCATTGAATACAACGGGGCTTACTTTTGAGTAGACATGGTTAGGTTTGTGCTCTTAGGGCACAATCCAGAGTAACTATGGGGAGTCCTTGCTCCGGTGTAAGAACAATGTGCTCTGGATTGCAATATGAATTTCCCATAGGTTTTCACTAGGTGGTGCAATAACTACGGGTAAACGTAATGTCTCTTACATGCACCCATAGTTACTCTGGATTGTAGGGTAAGTCTCTCATGGCTGCCCATTAAGATTTGTGCATGAGTTGAGTCAAAGGAGGCAGAGGGTGGCACTAAGAGCACAATCCTAACCATGTCTACTCAGAAGTAAGCCCCATTGTATTCATTGGGTCTTTCTCCTAGGAAAGTGTGTTTAGAATTGCAGCCTAAGTCTCACCACAGTGAATTGGAACATCCCTGGTAGTATGCACAAGCCCATGTAGGTGTATGACATGGCCACTACTTTTAAAATATGGGAAGTGACCTATGAGCAGAATTACTAAAGTTCTCAGTAGTGTATGTCCACATGAGGAGGAGGGAGTTAGCAAGAAGCTGGTTTTATATAGTTTCCCCTAAGTTTTAAGTATGGATATGCCCACATTGGTGTGTAAACCTCTCCAATGATATTGTAGTGGTTCAGGAGACAAACTTGGTCTTGGAAGGCATGGGTTCAAATCTCTCCTCAGCCATGAAGACTTCTGGATGGCTTTGGGCCAGTCACTCACTCTCAGCTTTCATACCAAACGGAGTTCTTGTGAGACAAAAGGAGAAAAACGACTATATGTACACACCATCCTGAGCTCCTTGGTGGAAGGATGGTATAGAATTTTTTTTTAATCTTGAGAAGCATAGTATGAAAGGCTAACCAAACAAAACTGACACCAGTAGGATTGCCTAATTGGATGTATCAAAATATCTGAAAATGTTGATGCTGTACCTTATGATGTCACAGGATGACCAACTCTTGGGTCGGGGAGACACCTACTTCCAGTGTGAAGCCTAGTGGTACAGGGTCAGATCCTGCCAATGACTGAGAAAACAATAAAATGCTGGAGAAACAAGGTCACCTTTTGGCCCACTGCACATTCTAAATGTGCACACGCTTGTAAACACTCATGCAAAGACACCTCATTGCAAATGAGCTCATCCCAGCTGCCCCCAATTCCAAACATATATCTTAATCCAGTTGCATTTAGGTTGTTGGTGGTGGGAAACCTCAAACCACCTGCCCCTTTTGACGATGCTTAAGTAGCTCCCCTTGTTGTACCAAAGTGAGCATGAGTTAATCAGTGCTGGCAACATTGGCACCAGGGAGCATCTGTGGCTTCCTTGTCAGGGCATCAGTAATATTCCTCTGTGTATATCTCATCTGGATGGCCAGGGGAGGGGGCAAAGCTCTATTCAAGAATTCCATAAATGCTTATAATTGCCACATTAAACTTCAGTTTATTATTTTTCTCTGGGCGCAGGTACCGCAGATGATATGAAACCCGGCTGCATTTACATACAAATTGAAGATTTTCTCTCCCCTCCCTCATCTTCTTATTAATCAGCCCGGTAACAGGAATCAAATGGTAACACTCCATCAGGTCCTTAAATACAGTTGGTGACATTTTTACCATGCATTAGCATGATAGGGCAACCCGAATATAATGTACCAATGATTGCTTTCCCATTGAAAGCACAAACACTTTCATTTTTCCTGTCATCTCAAATAAGTGTTAAAGAGGGTTTGGAGGCTATTGTGTACGTTCCGTATGCTAGGGACTTCTAAACATTGATGGCCACATTAAATAACCATTAGTGGCTCGGCTTAGATCACTGCTACATCCCTCCTCTTCAGAATTTATTCTTTGATTTAAAGTGAAGGCAATCTGCAGGCTCTTTCATAAAGGCCTTGGCGTGCATGGCGTGCACCCCTTCCATTCCCACCCCCTACCAGAAATGCACTACAACAGTAATTTTATGACTGTTAAGATAACAGCCGCTAACAAGCCACTTAATTAAAACGTACAATAAATAGGAAGGCCGCAGCCTTATCTCTTCTCTGGAGTTCCCAGCAGCCTAGACACCAATGCCCAAGCTAGCTGTCTCTGGGCTCGTTTACAGATTAATTGCTTTCCTCGCTGGCAGAAATGGCTTCTTCTTCCGCCAGATCATAAATGACCAGATAGAAACTTTATCAGTCGAACATGCTTTTTCCTCTCTGATCACTCCTATTCACCACTTTCTGAATTTCTACATTGAGGGGGACAGAAGCGATAGAGATAGCATTTAACATCACTACTTTTGTGCCCTAGGAATTTATGGCAGAATTGGCCCCATTTGGCACTCTAATCTTTTCAAGCAATAGCTTTCAGTAAAAGCCACACTGTGGCTTTGGGTTATAATCATGCTAAGACAACCCTAGAAAGAATATAAGGCACATGTCTTATCCATGTAAAGCACATGTCTTATCCACATGTCTTATCCACAGACAACCTTAGAAAGAATATAAGGCTTATGTCTTATCCACATATGGCACATGTCTTATCCACAGAGCCTTTGGTATCCATGGGGATCTGTTCCCAGACCCTTTGCAGATACCAATATCTGCAGATAATGTAACCAACAGGAAGGGCCTCTTTGATCTCTTGGTTGTTTCTTCTGGTTGCCTGTAGGATGTGTTCTAAGATGTTGGAAGACCTTTCCACAGCTCAGAAAACCTTCTTGAGATACCCTATGGAACATAGAATCCTAGAGTTGGAAAGGATCCAGTGGATCATCTGGTCCAACCCCCTGCCTGTAGCAGGAAATCCTCATCTTGGGGGGACCCAGGTCTCGAACCTTGGCCTCCTGGTTAACAGGCACAGTGTCTGAACCACTTGCTCCACCAGAGGACTGGCTAAAATACCCAAAAGGCCATTCTGGTTTTCAACAAGAATGACTTCTGGATGTCTCCAAAAAAACTTCTGAGATCAGGGGAAATTGAGCATAGCCTCCCTGTACCTCTGAGCATCTTCTAGACATGACTGGAAAATTCTTACACACATTTTTTCAGCACATTTATTTATTTATTTATTTATTTATTTATTTATTTATTTATTTATTTATTTATTTATTTATTTATTTATTTATTTATTTATTTATTTATTTATTTATTTATTTTGGGGGGGGGGAGGTAGTCTCTATGATGGTAGCAAGGAATATTATTTCCTGTTACCTGCTCAGAATGTAAAACAAATCTTTATAATTTATTTTATTTCCCCTGCCGGCTGAGCATAGAGACCATATTCCATTTGGAGTTTTCGATGTGCATATGATAGCAACTTTCAAAACACACCGTATTAACTCCAACTTGGCTTTTGAATACATATGGCACTTTACTGTTCAACATAATTTCTGCAACTCTTTCAGTGTCAGTGCCCACCTGAACTTCCTCGGAATAAAAATATGCTCCGCAGTGCATCCGTGTTGATTCTTCTGAACAGGGGAATAAAAACGCATTGTAAATACACCACCACGCAAGCCTGTCCCCAGCAGCAGTGTGTAAATTTATGTTAACAACCTCTAAGGCTATTTGGATGAACCTTGCAAAAGATCCTTGACCATGTGATCTCCTCTGAGAGCTCTGCTTAGAGATTCTTTCTTAAAATGTGGTGTTATGCAGTCCAATTAGAAATGAGTGGAAAGGAAAGCAATCCTTAGCAAGACAAAACCATTGTCCCCATAGCTAGCTTTTTGATCTGAGGCCTACCTGCTGATGAATCAAGGGACTCAAGTGACACTAAGATATTACCGGTATAAGGGAATGACTAGGAAACCCTATATAACGCCAATGCAGAATGAGATCTTGGCCTCTTTCAAGCAATTGCATGCAAAAAATGCAGTATGTCTGCAGGACTGCCTGCCCACCTATGAACTGCCCATTTACTGTAGTAAGATTGGGATGGAGGATGAACTCTGGATTAGCCTGTTAGGTTGCTGGTTTGCCAAAATAATACTTGTGTCTTCATCTGGTGTCAAGGTTAGTGTTAATCATAGATCATTTTCGGATCTGGTTCCAGATATTGGGTTCCTGGACTCCCTTTACACTGTATACAATGTCCTTACAATGTATACCCCTTTCACCCTCTCTCATGGGCTCTCGTTGACCCCTCCTACATTTTACCTACTTACTAGGAGAGAGCAGAGTGGAGAGATTTGAAGGGACAGCATTCTGGGTTTCATTTATTCTTTTCTTGATCATGTTCTTCCTGACCCATTGCCAAGACTCATGGACTAACTTGGGAAAGTTCAGCCTTCTTGGATTTAGAGTTTTGTGCTTGCCTTAAAAAAAGCAGGCCTCCATCAGTCTTGAAAGACTATGGTATCGTGCTCAGCGCTGGATATGCTGCATGCGAAGCACGAAAGCCTGGGTTGGATTGTTATGGAGGATAGGCTGTTACCCAAGCAGCATATCCCCCCTCTCCACGCCACTGAATTAGTCCAGTGGAAAGGCAGAGCTGATTCAATTGGATCCAGCTGGCGTCACAGAGCTGGGCTAAGGACAGGAGCTCACCCTGTCTTGTGGGGCCGACCCGGGTCTCGAACCCTGGCCTGCTGGTTAACAGGCACAGCGTCTTAACTGCTTGCACCACCCACAGCCCTCAAGCACTTGCCTTATCTATATATATAAAATTGAAGAGTCACCGACTGATTCACTGACTCACTTACCAACTGACTCATCAACACCCAGCCAAAACTTCTGGACCCAGAAGTGTGAAATTTGGAGAGGGTGTTCCTTCAATGATGTAGGCACCCACTAAGAACTGATTTCTTTCTGTTCCCTAAATTCAAAAGCTTCCTTTTCATTGGGGCCAGACTTCGAGGAACTGTATCAACTGTTATAACTGCAGGGTTAGTGTCCCATGCTGGGTTTCTGGAAAAGTGTACTATACTGAGCTCTTTCATGGCAACCCCTTCTAACCACAGGGTCCATTTGGTGTTACCACAGCCACTGGCGTCTGGTGTTCAGGAAACTGCCTAGCCAGTCTGGGCCTCTGCTGGACATGGGTTGAGAGTGGAGGTTGGAGATAAGTCAAGACAATGGCTCTCTTGTGCTTTGCCTGGCACAGTGCAATTAAAAAATTAGCAGTGTTATTTTAAGACTAGGATGAAATTAGCAAGGACATTTTAAGATTAGGATGAAACCTCCCCATCATGTATTCAGATTGCCCATATTCAGCACTTCTTCAGGGATAAGGGGGTACTACAACCTTCTTTTATAGCTAGTGTGAGTGTCTTAATTTCCTAAAGAAGAAATCTGGAAAGGGGCCATAATTAATATTTCTTCCATCACAGCAAAATAAAGTAGGAAGTAACCAATGATCCTTGCACAAAAGTCCTTGTTTTCCCTAGCCTAGGCGAAAAATGTCTGGCTGACTTTGCATTAGTTTCCTGCCATCCAGAGTAGACAAGTCATGCCTTAGGGAGCAGTTACTCAGGTGTTGCTCCCCATCACTTGGTATTTAGATAGATTATGCCATTGGACAAGGAGATTCCAGAAGAGCCCTGCTGAAACAGACCATTATGTTCTTTTTGTGGCCATCCACAGTGGTCGTCCCGGATGCCTCTGATGTTCAAGGTGCCTTGATGCCTACAAGGTCCCAGATGCCTACAACCGAGGCACAAAATGCAGTTGACCTCCTCACTCCTTATTCTCACACCCAGCATGTTTTCTCACTTGACAATAAATGACAAGATTTTCTTCTGCATCTATTTAATTATCAACTAGTTGCAAAATTGCTTTTCTGGCTCAGGATTGTGTTCAGCAGGAAGGGGATGAGGGTGCAACCCAAATGGTGTCACTTCCAGCTCTGAGTGTTGGGTTTCTATCATTGCCAAGTTCTTCAAGACAAAGGCACTGAAGTTAATAGATTCTGCCTGCCTCTTCTCTGAGCTACCTCTGCCGTGGTGGGCTTGTGTACTACTGGCAATCATCTTGTGCCCTTCCCATTCCAGGCCAAATTAGTAAGTGGTACCTTTTTTGCAACCCAGCTTGCTAGGTTGGCACCACCGTACAGGCTCTCCAAACAGAAACAGAAGGCTCAGAGCATTAACTGATTAATTGGAGCAATTAAGTGATTAATGGCTTGGTTGGAGGCTAAAAATACAACTCCGATTCATCAGAGCTCGTAATCTACCACTGCTTGTGCCTACAGTACTTTCTCTGTGGTAGTTTTCCAGATCCTACAACATTTTGGAAACAAAAACAGGATCACGTTTGTGTCCCCCCCCCCATTTTCACACTAACAACCACTGCCCAACACTCTCCCCTCCCACAGTCAGACACTGGTGAAGGTAGTGTCACCTGTCCTGTATGCTGTACTTATTCTATAAAGGTAAATCCCACTGATTTCAATCAGAAACAACAACAAAGGATGTTGTTTTGGTTGAAGATATACCTAAGAACTGAACCAATAACAAGCTGGGCTGGGAAGCAGCAAGGGGTTTACTCAGGGTAAAGGAGCTTATGCTGCCTTACTTACTCTATTTAAAGCCCAGGCATCCCCAATGGGTCTCCTTACACCTGCTTATTCACTTTTCAGGGGGCATGTATTCAAGGAGACTGAGATCTCCAGGACTAGGATTTATGATTTATGGTGCTAGGGCCTGCTGCCATCTCCACCCTCCTCTGCCATGCCTTTCTTCCACCTTCCACCTTCCCCCATGCCGGAATGCCTCTCTCTGGCTCTCTTTTACCTTTCTGCCACCCCGTGTTTTGCATGGAGCACCTAATGGTGGACTGCCAACATCTGACTGGCGATGGCCCAGTATGGCTCATGCTGGGCAAGCTTTGGGGCTGGGCCAGTGCTAAGTCCTGTAAATATTCTGGATTGTAAATGGCTGAAGAATGGTTTTCTCTTAGTCTTAGGTAACCCTTGTAGCATAGCAATGTGTGTATGTCTCTCTCTTTGCGTGTGCATGCACACATGCACAGACATGTATAACAATTAACATGTGGTCAAGGGTATGACTCCCCACCATGAATCTCTCTTCAGCATTGATCCAATATGAGCCAGGATCCCAGCAATTTTGTTGCATTGGCATGGGAAAGACGGTCTAAACTCCTTAAATAAATAAAATAAGTATATAAAGAACTTAACTCTGTCTTTTCAGCATCCTGAAACTAATGGCGCCAAATTCTCACTGCAAAGGAAAAACCGTTGTCTCCGGCAGGGAAAAGAAGCATTGCTGACAAGGTAGCACAGACAAATATGGGATGGTGAATTATCTGACATGAGGATCACTTCAAGGGGGTCATTGGCTTCCAATGGCCTCCGTTGCCTTGGCGTCAACGATTTATAAACTGGCAACATGATAAATGTGGTTTTAAGTGGACAAATCTCATCGAGGAGGTGTAACTTTGTGTCAGAGAGTAACGTGATCACCTCTCTTTGGGGAAGAATAACAATCGCCAAGAGCAATTGGTGTGACGAGTTCAGAAGAAGACAGCATAGCCTTCTGTCCATAATAAATCATTAACTGGGAATATGTCCTGCTGTCTAACAGCTTTACATGTCTTTCTTCATCCTTCTCCCTCCTCCTCTTTTGTATGTGTGTGTGCTGTTTTCCAGCATGTCTCCATCTCTTTGGAATGCCAAATCCTCCCTTTGATTTGTGCTGTGGTTTCCTCATAAATCTATGAAGCTTGCCTCCATCCAGCTGTATTTTCCTTTAAAATATGGTCCCCAGGTGATTCCCCCTACTCCAAAAGATTGGTAGCCATAAGTCTTTCCCTGACTGATCATTATCTCTTCAGTTGCTCCTGAGGATTTCAACAACTTAGAGCTTGCATCATGTGTTACGGAATAAAAATAGATTTCCTTTATTGTCCTCTTACCTGTTCCTCTCATGCACCACCACCTTGGATCTCAGGAGATTTGGTGAGTTTCAAGACGGTGGTGTCCACATCTTACAGGACTTAGGCAAGTCTTAGATCTGTCCAAATCTAGCAATATTTGGGCAGCACTATCTTATGAGATTTCACAAGATCCAAGATGGTGGTACTGGCTATGTCAGGAAGAAAAGGCTGGTGGGGGGCTTGTGAATTAGGTAAAAGTTTGGTAAAAGTTCTAGGGCAATTTTCTGGGCTGGTAGGTTTTTCTGGTTATAAGCTATAAAGGCTTCCAGTTTGGGTGTACTCTTTGTCTGGGCATCAAGTTATCTCCAGCCAGGTGGATCCACAGTCACCAGGGCTCCATTCCATCACTGAGACAGTGAGGGTTTGCTGCTCCCTAGTACTGGCTAAGACAGCCAGGGCCATAGAGATACTTACTTAGTAGTTGTAGGAATAATTTCAGATTCCACCACCTTAGTGTCATTCTATCACGCCAGGTATTCTGCCTGTTAAGGGTGTGCCATGAACAGGTTGGGCATTTGTCATGGTCTGGGTATCAAGGAATTGGTAAATAGTGCCGGTGAGAGTACAGATGACCTGTTATTGCTGCCTGTTCCCCACTGCTTCCCAATAAACCTCTTTGGGTGCTGAGAAGGGAAGAAATCAGGCTGCAGATGGGTGAGAATGAGTTTACTCTTAGGACCAAACTACATTTCCTTTTAGAATCAAACTTCCATGCAGGTTTTTGTGTCTTGTCACTTTGAGCTCAGTGTAGTGTATTGGACAGCCAGCTCTTCTGAGCATGTGGAACATAAGTTTGAGTATGTATGCAGCAGGCTAAGTACATATGGCCATGCTTGCTGTCCATGGACAGTAATTTATTGACACTCATGCATCTATGGGAAACCAAACAGCCTTTCCATTTCCTAGCCAGCTCTTTGGAACAGTGGAAGCAAAGAAGGATTAAATCTTCCTCAATCTCTCCCTCCTCCTTTTCATGGATATGAGCTCTATATACTCTCAAAGCAATCCCACTGAAGAAATCACCCCCCATGTGGCACAGTAGCTTTCAGTGAGTATTATCTGAAGCTGATCCATTTTTAGCACTTTCCAATTATATTCGCCCTAGTTAGGAATGCTAAATATTCTGAATAATTAACCGTTATTCCCCCTTCCATCCACACAATCTAACTTCTCCAAAGCCAAGATACCTAGTTAGTGAGCTCAACATCTTCACTCTATTTTTTTCCATATTTTTGCACCACCTGACAAACAGAAGCAAACAAAAGAGAGATCAAGGTAAAACATTCATTGCTCAAATCATACAAATGAGAGATCTATATTATGCGCTAACAAAGGTTTGAGAATCACTGCCCTTCTGCAAACATTTCTATCTACCCTTTTCCATCATGGCGCTCAAAGCACTTTTCCGGGTCCTTCCCTCCATTTTACCTTGAATTAAGAGATTATGCCTAGGCCAAAGTCACCCACATAAATACTGGCCAGGGTGACCATATGTACTCTTTTTCCAGGACATGTCCTCTTTTTTAGCTTTATGTTCTGAAAAAAACTTCATTGTTCTCATTTTTCTTGTCAGCAGGAAGCATGTAGCCTTCCTGTAATTAATAGACTAGAGTACTAAACCCTGGTTAGGCTGGCACAAGTCCCAGCACAAGTCCTGTGAGGCCTCGGGGTGCCACAAAAGTACCAGTTTTGGGGGGTGGTGTACTCATTGTATAGATATGTGCATCTTTAAGCCAGTGTATAGACGTGCTGGCCTTTCCATATTCATATCAGGAATGATAAGACAGATGAATTATGCTGGCCTAAACTGTTTAGGATTCTTCCTTGTATGTAATAAATCACATATAATAGTTTTAACTTTAATAATAAGTAACACAGGCTGCAATCCTAATCTCCATTTAGACCGGCCAAAGCCCTGGCATAATTTCTATGTTGATCTGACAAAAGTGCTGTAAGTCCTGAGTCCTCAGACATGCACTGCCACTTGCCTCCCTACATCACCAAGGGAATGGGGAGACTGTTAGGTTGTGCCAGTCTAGGTTAGGATTGCACCCCAATTAAATTAGACTACAATCCTAAAGACACTTTCCTGAGAGTAAGATCCACTGAACATAATGGGGCTTACTTTTGAGTAGACTTAGGGTGCAATCCAGAGTAACTACGTGGAGTCTTTGCTCCGGTGTAAGAAAAATTTGCTCTGGATTGCAATATGAATTTCCCATAGGTTTTCACTAGGTAGTGCAGTAACTATGGGTACACGTAATGTCTCTTACGTGCTCCCGTAGTTACTCTGGATTGTAGGGTTGGTTAGGATTGTGCTCTTTATTTAAATTAACCATATGAAAGCACTATACGTGAGTTTTTTTAGATTTTATTTTGTTTTGTCCTACCTTTTTTTAGGGTGTTGTCCATCATGGGGGGGGGGGTGTCTTTGTCCTCTGACATACAGACATATGGTCACACTGGTTTGGTCTGACACTCAAACACTGCATCACACTGTATCATAATAGGCGGGGTAAAGAGCATCCGAAAGTGCTCTGTTTAATCCATAACCTGTCTCAAAAACAATGAAAATCTAATGCTCAGAAATGTAGCAGTCCAGCTATTTCTGCATCAGGATGGAGCAGAAGCTCCAAGGACAAGCCCTGAATCCAGCATGGACTGCTAGGTCAAGAATATCTTCTAACAACCCCTATAGCTTTGGGGCAAGGTTGATAACCTCTTTCTTCCTGGACATTCCCACCATGGCCCTCACACTGTCTGAGAGATGACAGGAACATTTGGCTTCTGTGCCGGAAGGAAGCTTGCAATCCCCAATGACATGTTCCAGATAATGCCACTGCAGTGACAGATTATCACAGATAAGGAGCAATTAAACATGCTTTATACTTCATATTTCTGCCCGGAGTCACTCTGGAAAGGAGGGGCATATTCTTGTCATTGGACTGAGGAGGAAATGGAGGTGGAGGTAGAACCATTTGCTTCAGGGCCGCTCAGTGACTCTGTGGCTGAGCCAGGATTGAATCAGAACCTCCCCAATTTCCAGTCAAACATGCAAGCAGTTGGGATTAGGTGGCTGTGGGAGTGATGAATTAGAATAATCTGGGATCACAGGCCTGACCCAAGAAAGGTATAAGCATACAAGCACTGAAGTAATTCTAATTTCCGGTCTACTGTAGGATAAAATGAAAAATCAGAACCTCTATAGAAGCTACTTTCAACCTTATTCATCTTGTTGCCCACTGAAAAGATGCTAAAATTGTCAATGCACACGCTGGTTTTTTGAAAATTGACAAGGCACACCACACCTGTAGTGGCAATACAGGTGGTGCTCACATCCCTCAATGGCCCTACTAATCAATGGCTCAGACTCCTATGGCACACCTACAGACCATTTATGGCATGTCAATATGCTGCTTCACACTGGTTAACATCTGCTAGCTAGCTAACTATATAGGTACTTTATTGTGACAGGTACAAAGGTATACAATGAAATTCAGATGCACCATCATGATATGGACTTCATTTACGTACAATAAATAAATTTATTTTTTAAAGTTTTTTTTCAAAAAAATTAAAAATTATTTTTAAATAAATAAATAATGCTACAATCATGCACCCACAATCAATTCTTTCAAACCTTCACCAACCATTCAATCAGTACCAATGTATACATTAGTATCAGTGATGGGCTTCAAAGAAATTAAGAACCGGTTCTCTGTCCATCTGGCAGCCACTTTTAAATGGCTATTTTTAAACTTTATATGTCATATCTCTTGTTAACAACCGGTTCTATAGAGTAGGTGCGAACCTGCTGGTGCCCACCACTAATTAGGATAAAATAATGTTCATATTGCACTGAAAACATAATAATAGTATTACACAACAGGAACATTAAAAGGTACTATAGACTCAGTGTTTTCCCAACTATGGGTTGCAATGCACCACTGGGTTGCAGCATAATGTATGATGAAATAATGACACAATGATCCATGCTGCTTCAAAATGCATTGACCCATGAGGGTCATGCTGGTCCTATGACCCATAGGGCTTGAGGGTCATGCTGGTCCTCTGACCATTGGCCTCTATTGGCCTCCTGGACCATGACTGGGAACTACTTTTGGTTGATGGAAGCAACTTTTGATTTTCTTCAAGAACTTCCTGTCATGTCCAGGAAGAAGGAGACCAATGGAAAGGGTTATCTTTGGAAATTCCAACTTCTTAAGACAGTGGCATAGCTAAGGGGGTGCTATGGGCAGCAAGGGGTAGCTGAGTTTGACATTAGTGGTCAAAATTGTGAAAGGGTATGTATGAATAATAATACAATCATGTTATATATCAATGGAAAGGTAATTTAATGCAGTGTGCAATGAAATGAGCTGCTTTGGAATATCTGTACTGAATTAGAATAATCTGGGATCACAGGCCTGACCCAAGAAAGTTATAAGCATACAAGCACTGAAATAATTCTAATTTCCAGTCTACTGTAGGATAAACAGATATCAACAGCTAAGGCCCAGAAAATGAAAATACCAACTACTTATGTAAGAAAAAGTTGATTTTCTTAACTCAAAACTGACCCATGAGACTAATGAGACCAAAATGAAAGACTGGGGAGGAGGAGGAAGGTTTTCCAACAATTTTCTTTTTTTAAAGTCCAAGCATCATGTCACTTTTAGTTGTGACATCACGTCCGAGGCAACTTTATGAGCTTTGCACTGGGCTACATGAACATTAGCTGAAACACTGTTGGGATTTAATCAATCCATCCTTATTGGAATCGGCTTCCAGTTGTGAGGTTCTGCTTCAACAAATTCTCAACAAATTCAAATAAGCTGAGTAATGCTAGCATTTAGGAACATGGCGTCATACAAATCTGCTCATTCTTATTTGAAATGTAGAACTGTTATCTATATTTCATTCCGATATATCAATACCTGATTGAATGATCACACTGCAAACAAGCAAACAGAATGTCAAACAGGCTGAAGACCCAACCCTGCCCTTATTCATTGGCGGGGCACAGAAATTAATATCTAAGTGTCATGTGAATAATAATCACATGTGTCATTCTGTTAACCTAGAGAATTTTATTACTTTATTGATGTCCTGTGTTGGAACATTCAAGCTGTAACACGGCTCCCTTTAATTACAAACAACTCTTTAGCTGTCGTATATTAACCGCAGTAGCTTTTAAAGGGTGGAGTATAATTTATTAAACATTATTTAAGCAGTATACAAGCTGGCTTTGGGGTGGAGACATAATAACGAGCTTATGAAGACTCCTGATGCCGGAGGTGATAGAAGTGAAATACATCTGGAGATTTTTAGGGCTGGTCCTTGGATGGGAAAGGGATCTGGCATCCGTGATTGACCTATCAAGGACACTGCTAACAATGACAGCATGCTGAGTTAGGTGAAACACCCGCTATGGAGTACGGCAATATGGAAAACAAGCTAAGAGAATTATATAGGAATCTTCAATCAGGGCAATCTAGTCCAGCATACTGTTAACCCACAATGGCCCACCAATTGCCAAGTGATTGCCATTCAGTCTCCCAATGATCAGCACATCAGAACTACAGAAACACGCTGACAATATGGAGGGTGTATATTTGCGTGTGCATTACTTGTGGAAGCAATGGACACAGCCATCTTGCCTCCTTTTATTCACTCCTTGGCAAATACAAAAGCACTGTATATGAAAAGGACATTATATGAAGTCGCTATCTATTAGCTCTTATTAGCTATTATTTTTTCATTTTCTTTGTAAGTCGCTTTGTGAACTTTTTAGTTGAAAAGCGGTATATAAATATCTATATCTATATCTACAGTATTTATATACCGCTTTTCAACTGAAAAGTTCACAAAACGGTTTACAAGAAAATGAAAAAAATTAATAGCTAATTAATAGCTAATGGGTCCCTGTCCCAAAAGGGCTCACAATCTAAAGCGCAAAAAGAACACCAGCAGAAGCCACTAGAACAGACATTGCTGGGGTGTGGAGGGCCAGTTACTCTGCCCCTGCTAAAGAAAAGAGGAACACCCACTTGAAAGAGTGTCGCTTGACCAGTAAGCAGTATTACTAAAATACTGTAGATAGATAGATAGATAGATAGATAGATAGATAGATAGATAGATAGATAGATAGATAGATAGATAGATAGATAGATATCCCAGTGATTTTCAACCAGTGTGCTGCAAATGGTTTTCAGGTGTGCCATGGAAGTTGGTGAAGGATCATTAGGGCTAAGATAATGTGAATCACCCACTGGTGGGAATGTCAGTGGACATCCCACATTACCTTCTTTTTTATATGGCACATGGAATTGTAAGCCTTCTGGCACTGTGAGTTGCCAGAGTCTTAGATGCTGGCATAATACTGCACGTAATACTCTTGTGTAATATGGAATAAAGTGGTTTATATAGGAGGAGTTTATAAACAGTGCCAAGTTATAGAATTTTACTTGTTGTATTACTTTATACTTGATTTTAAAGGCTTTGTAAGCCAGGGTGACCAGACATCGTAACTGCAATAGAGGACAAGACACCTCCAAAATGTAGGGCTATCCAAGGAAAATGTAGGACATGACAAAATAAAAGCTAAAACATTCATGTATATGGATTTCATGTGGTTTATTTAAACACTATATTACTAATTATTAAATTCAAAACTATTACATATAATTTATTACAAATTATTAAATCTACATGCTGCATGCTCACAAAAGAAAAAGAGGACCATGAAGGTTTCTTTTCAAGGACACAAGGCCAGTGCCAGATTTATGTATAAGCTAAACAAGCTATAGCTTAGGGCCCCACACTCTTGGAGGCCTCTAGAAAATGTAAAGAAAAAAAAAACTGGATGTACATTTCCAAAATAAAAGATAAAAAGCAAATAAAATAAAAACAGTAAATAAAATAAAAAGCAAATAAAACACAACCAACATACAGCAACAGTGTTTTGTGTTGTGTTGGTCCATAAATTAGGTCCAGAAATTACCATATAGCAAATATTCAACACAAAAAACAGCGACAATTCATTGTTGACAAAGGACAGCTGGACATAAAAAGGGCCCCGTTACTTTCAATAGCTTAGGGCCCCATCAAACCTAAATCCGGCCCTGCACAAGGCTAAAAAAGAGGACATGTCCTAAAAAAAGAGGAAATATGGTCATACTGTTGTAAGTTGCCTCAGGCATTTGCTTTCACATGGGAAAGGCGGAGTATAAATCCCTTTAATTGTCCCTTTAATTTATAATCCCTTCAATTAATTTGCCTTTTAGCCTTTCCTCATAAGAAAGATGTAATCATCCTGGTTGGTGGACCACTGCAGGAAACAGAATATGCTGGATTGGACCTGCTGAAGCCCTGACTTAGCAGAGCTATTCTCTGTGGTGGAACCAACTGGTAGCAAGGAAAAGTCCATTGGTAGTCCAAATGTAGCGTGAGATCAACCTTTATGCCAAAAAGCTGGAGAAAGGGGGCCACATAAGCAACACTAAGGAAATTTTGGGATGCCATGTGGATGGTAACCCACTGGGGGATGTTCGTGTTGTCTGGACCGGAGCTCATCAAACTCCAGATGAACCTTGAGAAACCTGATTCACGACTAGATGCTTGGAATGAAACAGCTGGGTTCAGTTCTCCGGAATCAGGCCTCCCAAATCTTGCAGGGATGAGGTGCTTCAAGCCTGGCACCTTTTCCCATGTCACAACAAGGCCTTGTGTGGTTGATTTCAACATGTTTGGATTCTTGTTTGTTTTTTGTTTTGCTTGTTGCGAGTGCCAGGAAACATGAGTTGTGGTATTATGAAACCACAAAGAAGCATTTGCTCATACAAATTACTCATTTCAAGAGTAGACTCATTAAAAGGGAAGATGAAGTTGGGGATCCTGGGAAATTCCTCCCCTTTTCAAACACGAGGATCTTCTGCTTCTTTCTCCATCTCCTTCTCGAGAACGTTGGCAAAAATCCATGTTTCTAAAAACGTCTTCCCGGACTTCAAAGGAAGTGCGCCAAAGGTGTGGCTGGCCATTGCAGGGTGTGTGGCATGCATTTGTTTCATCAATTTGTTGAGATTGCACAGGGATAATAAGTGCTCTGCTTCGGTGCGCCTGGATAATTCCAACAACATATCTCAGAAGCCGTAAACATTGATGATCCTGCACCTGGCCACACCCACGACTACACAGGTAGGAGAGGAGTTGGTGCAGGAATCGAGTGGCAAATTTGTGTTTTGGGAACACGTCTTGCATTTTGAATAACTGCCTGATGCTATCTGATGTATTTGAGAGCCGTATTATTCTGACACTCTCGTTATTGTTTTTGCTTTTCTGCAATGAGATTATCTGGGCGAATTCACGATGACTTGTTTCTTGATTTTGAAACGTTAATCCTGCCTTTCAGCATACAAAGATGGAACCAAGGTGGCTCACATCAAAAGCTGAAAATGCAATGACATAAATTTAGGATTAAAAAAACCTCTCCCTTCTTCTCCCTAACTGGCATCATTAGGGAATGTGGGCCACACCAAATGACAAAAGGGTGTTTGTGTGTGTGTGTGTGTGAGATACTGGCTAAAATTTTTTAAAATCTTTGTATTTTTGAACAATATCATAATGTTATATATCTATCAATGCATTATTTCATGCAGAATTCAATGAAACAAACCATTTGGAATATATTATAGCAAAAAACAAGAACAAAAAGAAAAACCCCAGTAGCATTGGGGCAATAGTATAGGGTGTTGCCCTACCCAATGCATGGGAGGTCCATTATGAGGGTGATGAGCATGGTGAGTGACCAGTACTGGCCAAAGTTTTTAAAATCCTGGTACTTTTGCATAATACCATTTTGTTATATATCATTTGAAATGTAGTTATATATCATTTGAAATGTTATATATCATTTGTTATATATCATTTGAAATATAGTTTCTTGCAGAATGCAATGAAACTGTCGAAATATCTCTATTATATTAAAAGTTATAGCCTATAACTATAACGTATAGTTATATTAATATATAGAGATGAGAAATGGTGCACCAACATACAGCCTATGGCATTGCCTTACTTACTGGATGCAAGGGTGATGTGCTGTTCCCATGTGCTGGGGGCACAAATCCTAGTGATGCCACTGCACTCTACACTCACTGATTACAGAGGTAAGGGCAAAGAGACAGAAATACATGTTGCTTCTAGTAAACTTTAGAGTCACTCCAGCCCTTTCACAACAGTTTGATTTCATTTGAATCTTCCAAGCTAGCTGGCATTGGGCTTGATCATTGCAGCAGCCATGCCCGGTCCTGTTTGCTGCCTCTCTTCTCTCTGCTAATCAGGGGAGAACTTTGTGAGGTTATGCGCTAAGGTGCTAATTGACATTAACACTCCAGCCAGGAAATGCTGACACAATTTAAAATTAACACCCTGTCAATATACTGCTGACCCATGTTAAATGAGTGCTTTGTCAAACTCTTTGGAATTAGATTTTAATGTTGAAATGGAGGGCCTTTGCTCTTTTGCAAAGACTTAAATTTAATAGTCTGTGAAATAATGTGGACTTTGCCAAAATGGAAAAATAATAATAATAAAGGTTACTGTTTTTGTTTTCTTATTGGGATTTTACATTTTGTCAAGGTGGAATATATATGAGGGGTACCTGGGGAAGAGGAGAACAGGTAGGGACTGTTATCACAGAAAAACTTTCCCTGATCAGGCTAATGGCCCATAAAGTCCAGCAAGTTGCTTTCCAGATTTCTTGTGGTTCCCCAGAGACAAAGGCAACCCTTCTCCTGCCATTGCTTCTTTGCAACTCCTTCTGAACCTGTAGATAACATGAAGACTTCATGACCGGCAGCCACTGATAAATCTGACCTCCAGGTGGAGGTCCGAGGCAAGGAGAGGAGACACACAGTCTCCTTGTGATTCAGCTCCTGGAACCCTTAGGAAAGTATTCCCTAGGACCCTTTATTCCTAAACACCCCTTAGGAAAGTACTTTGTTTTTTTGTGGTTTTCATGAAAACAAGAATTACCTTTCTAAGGCCTCCATGAGACCATCCAAGGTGCAGGGAGGCCTCCCCATACATCCTCCTGGGCATCTTGGGATCTGCCAGCTTGGCATTTCCTTGAGGTGTGGTACCAGTGGTGGGCACCAGCAGGTTCGCACCTACTCTATAGAACCGGTTCTTAACAAGAGATAGTACATATAAAGTTTAAAAATAGCCATTTAAAAGTGGCTGCCAGATGGACAGAGAACCGGTTCTTAATTTCTTTGAAGCCCATCACTGTGTGGTACCCAATGCAAGTTATCTAAGCTTTTGATATCACTGCAGTCCTAAAGACACTTTACTGGGAGTAAGATCAATTGAACACAAGAGGCTTACTTCTGAGTAGACATGGTTAGGATTGTTCTCAACACTTTTGACTTCTTTCCATGTCCTTTTTCTATCAGCTTCCACACATCTTTTAGTGACCAATTACACAGACCAACAAAAAAAATTTTTTGTTTGGTACCTGGAATGTTAGAACTGATTTTTGGTATATTGGGCTTGCTAATTCCAAATATATAAACAGTTTTTCTCTATCAGCAGTACTTTTTGAGATACAGCGCCAATGAGTGTTTATGCATCTGTCAATCAAAAGTCTAATTTGCCATAAGGTGCTATGATGTTTATATCTCAAAAACTAGAGCTGATAGGCGAAAATTACTGTTATATGTGAAATCAGCACACCAAAAATACATAGAATCAGCTCAAAAAACCTCGGCACCAAAACGTGTGTTGGGCAGTGATATTTTTGGTCTGCCTTCTCCCTCAATTGAGAACGGCCACTGAGAATAGATGGCTCCAAAACTGAGCTGCCATGATATATTAGGTGTGACACAAACCAATCTCTAGAAGCATGGAACTGAATGGGAAGTTCTGCAGAGTCTCTGCTTCACATGCTTGGCCGTATCTTGAGCCTCAAAGAAAATCAAAACTCTTTTGAATGATCTGACTCTATTATGCCATGTTATGGAGTTAATAGCTGGCCTTATGGGACTGCTGCTCTGAGCCAAAGACACTGGGTAATGAAATTGTAAATTAAAAATAAATTTCAGGTTTTGGACTTCTCCATTGAAACCTATTAGCAGAGTGGAAGTCTTGGAGCAAAAAATAATCAGTGGTAAATGAGGCTTGGGCTCAGCTCTGCGGTTTTTTTTCCCCCCAAGCCTTCTGCTCAGAAAAAGGAATTTGATATTAAAAAACCTTTTCAGAAATAGACTGCAGAGACCAGGAATGGGTCACTTGTAAGACGCAGGCTTGAGTCTGCATTCTTGTACAGACTCAAGAAACCTGCATTCTTTTACAGACTCAGGTTATGCGTGTGATTCGAAACCAGAAGTGATTTGAAACTCAGAAAGTTTTCTTGTCAACAAGTGAAAAATTGGGAACTTGGGTTTGTAAGGAAATAATTGACTCTTCTTGCACTGCAGAAGTCACTTGAAGATCAGCAGAGCACACACAAAGGCACCACAAGCACTTCTGTATTTTATTCAGAGCTGCACCTGACTCATTTGTTGAAAGGAGTTGAGTCAGTCTCCCAAAAAGGTTCTGGCCAAGTCTTGAAGGTCTCCCATTAGGACTCACACATAGGCTGAGTTAAAGGGAGAGGCAACTCAGAACTTGATTCCCATCATGGTTTGTCAGAGCATCTCTTGAGGAGACTATTTAGGGGAAGTAAGAGGGCCAAAGCCAGGGTGCCCAGATGCCGAACCCAAAATTCCCCCCAGTTCCCCAAAATTTCTGTCCTCCAAGCCAAAATTCCTCCACAGTTAAAAAATGTAGGACACTCCCCCAAAATCTAGGAGAAATGTAGGACATGTTAAAATAAAGCTAAAAACTCTCGTATTGCATTCCTGTACTTAAATTTTTGCACAAATCTCATTGCAATAGACCAGACACCAACCAAAAAGGAAGATGTTTAAGTGATCCAAACAGCCATCCTTTCTCAGGCTTGGCCTTTCATTTTCCTTTCCTTTGCCCTCTTACACAATATAAGCTCAACTGACTATAATGCTTTTGAGTGGACACTTAAAACTTAAGAAGCCAGAAGTTATCCCACCATCTCTACCCTGAGCAGGCTGCCAACTTTACACCCAGCCCCTGCTCCTCTGCATTGACAATAGTTGAATGAAAGGCCCCAAACCTCAACAACTCAAGACCTTGTTGTGAATTACCTGTTTTTTGTGCAAAGTATATATTGGTGGATCCATCTACAGAGGCATAGGAGCAGGAGAGGCTGGGGTTTCTCTGGTCAGTTGGTAGCCCTGCTTTTAAAAAATTAATTCTTCCTCCCCACTTTCTCTCCAAAGCCAAACTCAATGTAAATTTTCAGAACAGCTCCACTTGCAAGGCTGTCTTATTCCTCTGGTCTCCTCTCCAGCAGCCTCAGCTGAGCTCCCTCCTTCCTTCCTTTGCCCTGCAACAGAAATCCCCCCATAGTTTTTTTTTTTCTCAGCAGGGACAGGGAGCCACAGCGAGGCACAACCATTTTCCCAGCCGTTTGGGAATGGCTACTTAGAGGCCCATTTAGAGGCCTATTTGAGCCTCTGGGAAGCAGGTTGCAAAATGGGAATCTGAGAAACCCCTCCACATGGCATGGAGAAATTCCTTTGAAAACAAGGACATTTTGAAAGGCAATTATTCATATACCGTTAGGCCGTGTCACTTTCAGACAAATGTCAAAAGTTCCACAAAAAATTCAATGTGAATATTTATCAATTTGGGTGCAAGCTAAGGAATGCATAAGTTATACCCATCCATACTTTTTATATTTGTTCCCAGCAGTGAAATTATGGTCAATTTTAAATTTAGTGCCTCATCACGACATTCACACACCTTACTAACACTAGAGGAAAATGTGTGCATGCACACATAGACACATACACAAACGCACACCCCAAATAAAATTATTTTCCTCCTCTGCCACTTGTCCTGATATGAAACTAGATTTAAGATCGAAGAAATTTAAATATCTGAGGGTGCAATCCTAACATACACTGGCATTACTCCTCAGTCTTCTTGTTCCTGTGGTGATATAGGGAGGCATGCACATGTCTGTGCACTGGCGTAACCTACCTCTAGGAGTGACGCAGAAGTGTCTTATGGCACTTTTGTGACAGTTACAGGTCAGTATAGGATTTGTGTCTGGGCTTAGGCTGGTTAGGATTGCAGCCTTAGCCCATTTAATCCAAAATGTTGTGTGGATTGCAGTAGTTTTTTAAAAAAGCGTAAATATAGACAAAATTGAGTTTAAGTAATCCCAAATAAAAGCAAAAGGAATAATAGAGTGCTAATGTGCCCATTTTTACTAATAAATAAATTTCACTTTGTTCAGTAGGACTTCCTGAAAGTTACAGTTGCTTAAGTCTTTAGCTTATGTATCATGAGATATATTCTGTTTCACAGGTAGCCTTTAGGGAAGATAGCCTTGAATAGTGTTTCTCAAAGTTTGTCCTCCACCACACCATGTGGAATCCACGTATTGAAAGTACAATCAGATGTAACTAGTGATGACTGACATCATCGCCAGTTGCCACCATTGCCAGTAACTGGTAATGACTACTGGGTTGGGGGACAGATGCAATCCAATAGACACCTGTAAAAGTCTCTTGGTAGAAAGAATCAATACCATCACTGAGGAGGCCCTGCATCTAGTAGATGTTTGCTAGAGTTTAGACAGATCAGATGTCTGAAGGGGGTCCTCAGATGACAATCACAGGAGAGAAGAATTTATGGGATCAAGTCAATCTTTGGAAAGCCAGGTGCTAAGTTGTTTAGAACAGGCAGCCACCCACTTTGGCTTTCCAGGCAGCCAAATGCAACAGCTCTCCGAACGCAGCTCCATCACCTAGGCCTTTTTTGTCAGTTCATCCAACGTGACAATTACAACAGCTCTGAACCTGGCTTTCTAATCCGCTTACTCATTCATCAACCTGCAAAGGGTAGCAGGAGTCTGATCGAGAGTGCCAAAAAAAGAGCAACAGGAGACGCCTCCACTGCTGTGAATCTAGGCTTAGCTCGGGCACAATAGGTGTGTAATGTTAAGGTTTTGTTGAGCCGAAATCCAATCACATACTTGACTGGTAGATCACAGAAAGACACAGGCGAAGAAAAGGAGGAGATAATGCCACCTTGCACAAACAATGTAATCCAGATTTAATAACAAATCAACCTCACCCAGTTTTACACTATCTCTCATTGCAACCAAAAAGGATATCCAAACAATATCACAGCTACTTGGGCACCAGAGAGTGATCTCAGAGTAGCAATTGATACTGGCTTAAAGGGTGTAATTAACTGTGCAGGACTCCTTGGAATTCCTGCAGTTTCTTCACCTGAACATAATCCTCATACCTCACCTCCAATTTTATTGTCTAACCCAGGGGTGTCCAAACAGTTTGGCAGATCATCTTTTTGTTATGCTGGAGGGTGGAAGAAAAAAATAATGGATTTACATTTCAAATTTGAATAAATTTGAATATATTAAGAATATATACATTTATTTATATAATAAATTTGAATATATATTAGAATAAATATATGAATATATAAAGAGACAAAACTTATCAATATTGGGAGAAGCAGAGGCTTGCACATCATTGTAAGTAGGAGTAGCATTTGGTATTTTGCTCCAAAAGGCTTCTGCTGGAGGTGGGCCTTCGCCATTGTCATCCCTGATACCCCTTATTTCTGGAGGATGTCCAGGAATAGCCACTTCTCATGATGCAACCTTTCACTTCTATTTCTTTCAAACCCCACTTATTCCAAGAAGCCTGTAGCAGGTTCCCTGAGTTCCCTTCTGGAACCAAGCCAGAACACACCAAGGTAGATCATATTTGAGAACCAGGTTGGTGACGGTTAGGGAGTTGGGCTGAGACCTGGAGGACTACGGTTCAAATTCCACTTTGGCCATGATGCTTCATGGGTGCCCTTGAACCAATTACTCACTTCAATACAACTCTACCTCACAGGGTTGTTGTGAGGACAGCAGAAAGGGAAGAACTAAAGTTCTGTAAGCAGACTTGTGCATTCCCATGGACATGGGAAAAACATATATTTTCCAGTGTATCCATTCCCCCCCCCCTTTCTAATTGAATGCATGGTATTTATAGAGTGGTGCATTGCATATTGATATTGCCCTTTGCTGCTGCTGCTGTTATTATAATTGTTGTTATTGTTTTATTCAAAATCAAACAGTAATACACAGCAAACAACTTCATGCTGGTTTCACCAGTCGGACCCTTCCCAAATATTAATTAATTTATTATTATTATTATTATTATTATTATTATTATTATTATTATTATTATTATTATTAAATAATAATAATAATAATTATTGTTATTGTTATTGTTATTGTTATTGTTGTTGTTGTTGTTATTATTATTATTATTATTATTATTATTATTATTATTATTATTATTATTAAGCTCATATTTAAGATATGGAAAGGGAAGTGGCTAAGTGGCTTGCAGTTATGGCAGTAAGTTAGTGGCAGAGATGAGATTTGAACCAAGCTCCAGCTCTCAGCTGTCTGCCTTCTGTCTTTCCCAGATTGTAAGCCATTTGGGGCAGGGACGTCCTCTCATTTATTGGGACGTCCTCTCATTTATTGTCCAGTACAATTGAAAATGATGACTGCATATTAGTTTGCTCTTTAACAAGACTTGCCTTAACTCTGGTAGATCATGCCTGAAGCCTGGTTGTGTGTGTATTAAATACTCCCCTTACTTAAAGGTTCATATTAAACATTTCTGACAATCTGTCACACCACTGCTCCACGTCTCTTGAGCAGCAAAATCCCAATGCTCTGCGTAAGCCATTGATTCGTCAGTGGTACTGTTAGCCCTTTGTGAACAATTAAGCTAAGGTCAGAGGTCACAATAGATCAATTTTGCTGACCGCGTTAATTTTATTTTTACTGAAAGGAACTTTTTGTCTCTTTTATCAGGAGGAAAATTAAGCTGTTAACTGGAATTCCACCCGGCTGTCTACCGCCAAAGCCCTATGGCTTTAGGGAATGGGTGGCTGTGGTCAAAATATGGTATTCTGAAGGTAAATTTATTTCTTTTTTATTAAAACCGAACAATTTACAGCCTATACCGTACGTCTGCGGGAGAAGGCTTCACACAATGTACTGTATTTTCCCACTGCAGTGGGAGGGCTCAGCTTTGCAAAGCTTTGAGTTCCCCTTTACACTGATTTCCTTTCCATCTCCCTATGGAGCTATTCTGATTTTAGGTGCTCAAAGTGGTAAGCACTTTAATAGTTTTTGGCTTTACCTTAAACCTAAAAATATTCTATATGTACATAATAGATACTGAACACATACAGTAGATGGCCTGCCATTGGTTTGGCCAACTCTTAGCAATCTTACTAGTAAGGGCAGACACAAAGGTTTTCAGGGAAGCATCTTTTTGCCTTACCTGGGAAAGATGATCTTTCAAAAAGTAGTCAAAAATGCAATACATCAATGTGTTGGGCAGTGCGATCCTAACTTGCCCTGGAACAGGCAGGCCAAAATGCATGTGCTGTATCCAGCACAATTTTGGGGTCTCCCCCTTTCCCCAGGTAAGAAGAGAGCAGTCACAATGTCTCTACTTTGCGGTTGCCATAATTCTCTTCCACGAAAACAGGACAGGATCCTCTGTTCCATTTTCCAATATGGGAACACAATCCCAAAAATTGGGATTGTCTCCTTTTTGGGGACATATAGCAACCCTACTCTACTTGGAAGTATTACACTACCCGAGTGGAGGAGTGGCTCTGGTAATGGGGCTTGAATGCAGCTTGGTAGCCCAATATTTTCTGCTCACATGGAGAAGTACCGGTACTTCCGCTCCCATCCATTCCTACAACTCTTGTCATAGAGGTTCACAAGTTCTTCATTCTGTTCCATTATGACAGGTGAGGAAGATGCTGAGTTGCTGCGCTGTGTCGCCCCCACTGTAAGAGGAAGGTATTACAACTCCCGTCCTAGCACAAATCAGGTGATATGAGCCAGTTAGCGTCCAGCTGGTCCTCTAAAGCTGCTGATTTCATCCTGGCTTCTCAATCTCTTCCTATTCAGTCTCTGGCTTGAGGACTTCACCAGGAGCTATTTGAGTCTTGTGCCCATACGCTCTTCCTAAAAACATTCTCTTCAACTTGGAACAGCAAGTAGCTCCCTGCCATATGTGTCTGCAGCAAATGCCACCCCAACCAAAGAATCGCAAACAACAGCAAACGTGGAAATAAAATGATTGGCGTTACGGTTTTTAAGTAAATGATGCTCAACGAACAAATGCCATTAGCTGTTGCCATTTACTTTGTTGAATTTAGCCGATGTTACTGTGTTGATTTTAAAAGCTATCAGCTTAACTATAATAAATCCATTTGACATGTCTTTATTCTGATAAAACTTTAAGGCTGCCAGTGTAGAAAATGAGATGCAAATGCTCTTTTTTATTTTAAGTATATTTAAAGCTTCCTTTTCAATGCAATTTCTTCTCTTTTTTCCCCCCTTCTTCTTTTGGCTGGGAATCTCGACAAGCTAGGACAGACGTCTTCCCTGTCAGCATGCAAACACTTTCATATGGGTCTCGAGCTTGAGGATGACTGCAGTTTTTTCCCTTTCCTTATTCCCCTGCAGACTGAGATAATTAAAACTACAGAGAGATGGTTTAAATATACATGATTCACAGTTACTTAAATGGACTAATGTGGAAAAGGCATTTTGGAGAGCACGACAAGCTGACCGTACAATGTAGGCTGACATAATCGCCTTAAACAAAATTTGTACTTCTGTCAATAACGTTGTACTTGTTTTAATCTCTGTCCATACCAGAACTGTGTCCTGATGGAAAGAAGCATCTGTTCCAAACATGGACCATGGCATCATCATACTCTTTTTTAAAATAAAAAAAGATACTGCTATTCTAGAGGTGAGTGTTCTTTTATTTAGCAGGGGAGAGTAACTGGCCCTCCTCATCCTAGCAATTTCTTTTATAGTAGCTTCTGCTGGTGTTATTTTGCAGCTTTTAAATCAGTGTTTCTCAAACTGTTAGGTCAGGATTTACCAGGGCAGTGGGACTCAAAAGTGGGGATTGGGACCCCCTGGGGGGTTGTGACCTCATGTCAGGGAGTCACAAGAGGGTGGGATCAGTCATCTTGGAATCTGGCACTGGGCTTTCCTGAGAGTAAGTCTCATTGAACACAATGGGACTTACTTCCAAGTAGATATGGAGGAGCTTTGGCATCAGACTGATGTTATATCCCGTTAAGTTTGACTGTGGTCCAGGACAAATTTTTAAGTTTGAACCCAGTGGTACTCAGGCAGAAATGCTTGGGTACCACTGCATGAGGCAGTCTTGAACCAATTTCAGGTGGATTCCCTTATTCAGTCTTATTTTTAATATATTATACTTGATGCCACCATGCTATATGACTGCATTTGGGAAAATGTTACAGATCTATACTTTTAATAAGCTACTATGTATATGTTTTTAACAATGATAGTCAGTTTGGCTACTTCCTTGGTAAGTGCGGATAGGATTGTATCCTAGGACTGTTAAAACGTTTCCTTCTCAGTGTAACTTCTGGCCACGACATCATTTCCTGTAGGTCTTGACAAACTTTCACTCCAAAAACTTGGCCTGGTGCGAAAACATTTGAGAACCATTGGTTTAGAATATGAGTCCTTTTTAGAGAGGGAGTTATCAGTTATAGTTGTCAGTTATCATATCATATCAGTTATCCAATCCCCACTTATTGGGTGGCTTAGAGACCAGAGAACCGTCCAAAACTGAAAACGGTTGAAAAGTGAAACCCAGTCTTTTTCAGCTTGCAAATGCAATATGGTCACTAACAAATACATAAGTATCCCTTGCAAGAACCTAAACAACATATAGTTATTAACACATAGCCAAAGTGCATAACAGATTACAGAAAAATAAACAAAGGCTCCAAATGTGTAGGCAATGTATGATGGTATGTATTGTAAGCATTTACAAATACAATACAAATACAAATAATGTATTTAAATACAAATACTTATGTATTTGAATGATGTTTATTTACTGGAGAAAGTCATAAAGAAATGCCAAAAAACAGTTTGATCACCATGTCACATACAAATCATCATCAAGGAAGATAATTTTAGCCTTTAGCAGAGAGAGATTGAAAGAGTGAGGCAAGTGTTGAATGAATGAGTTCTGGGTATAACTGAAAGATGTTGAAAGAGCAGCACCATCAGAAATTGGGGATGCTGGCATTTGATTTTTTCTGTAAACAGCCTTGTGAACTTTTAGTTGAAGAGTCGTATGTAAAAACTACAGTAGTAGTAATGTTCATAGTCATTGTTGATGTTGTAGTAGTAGTAGGAGGAAGAGGAGGAAGGAGGAGTAGCTCATTTTTCCCCCTTGATTTTTCTCCTTAGAGAAAGCCAATGGTTTTGCCTCTTGTTTTCCATCAGCAGCCTCTGCAGACTATGTATCTATTTCAGCTTTGATTTGCTGAAACCTCTGCGATGAGTTTATCCAAACAATGTGAATTTACTCAGATCTCTCCAAAATCCCCCATCTCCTGTGGTTGATAACGCTGACTTCTGCTAAGGAGAGTTGGATCAGGGTGATTTAAATTTTCACTGTGAAAGCGATAAAGGCTTTGCTTGAAAGAATAAGCACACTCAAACAACCGTCATGGGCAAAGAGTCTGAATAGAGAAGGGGAAATTGGGCAGGATTCTCGCCCCCCCCCCCCCCGGCCCTGTATTGCTGCTGCAGACTGTGGTTGATTTAACGAAGAAATCTACATACATAAATCTACATACATAATGGAATGTTTCCAACATTCCATCGCTGTTGGCAATGCCAACAAGGAGATGGAAATATATATTTAGGAAAAGGCTGGGCTCTCATTGGCCCTGGTCACCATGATTCAGGGTTAACCCCAACTGAATGGTAACTCAAAATGTACCCCTTCACTTAATGTAGATTAGCCAGGTATTGCCAACCTGGGCATGTTTAAAAGAGTGCATAGGGGTCCTCAGCATCGGGTATGTAAATTATATAGAGTATGTAAATGTGAAAAAACCCCAGAAGCTTCTAGTTTTCATTGCAAAAGCAGAAGCAGGTGAAGGAAGGAAGAAAGGAAGGAAGGAAGGAAATGCAAATGATACATTTTCATTCTTGACTTGCATGCCACTTTGAGCCGGGGTGACCATATAGAATGGAGGACAGACTGCCTGTACCTTTAACCATTGCATAGAAGAAGTAATTCAGGCAGGTTTAGCTCATCATAGAAGGGCTTAAAAAGCAGCACCTGCATCAGTTCTCTCTTCTTTGCAATGGTTAAAGGTAATGCATTATGGGCAAAATCCTTAGCAGTTACAGGTCCACACAGTTAAGTCACCCTCTAGTGTTATTTTATGGAAAGTCAACTTAACTGCTCTGGAGCAAGGGGCTTAATTTCACTTTAGGATATAGGCTTATCCACCATCCTATATGGTCATCCTGCTTTGAGCATTTCATGGACAAAGTGATATACAAATGTAGTGAATAGTAATTACTATATAGCCTGTTTCCCATGCTCTCCTGGGGGACTATATGACATAACCAAAAAGGAAGACGTACCCCCTCCAAATATAGGACACCTAAGAAAATTGTCGGACATGGCAAAATAAAAGATAAAAACTGTCACTTCATGTGCTTACTTTAAATGCTATATTATTAAATAAAAATATATAATTTATTCCATGTAGTTTATTAATTACAAGAAAGCCACATGCTGTCTCTTCACAAGGAAAAGGAGGATAATGAAGATTTTTTTCAAGGACATAAGGATGAAAAAGAGGACATGTCCTGGAAAAAGAGGACATATGCCCAATTACAGAGACTTGGGGAGACCTGAGAAGGACTCACTAGTTCCTACAGACCTCCCATGACTCCAGTGCAAGCTGAAAACATGTCCCATATCCAGCAGCAGCACAATCCTAGGGATTGCATTGATGCCTCCCCTCTTCCTGCTCTTTAAAGGGGCAGGGATTAATTTTCCCTGGGCGGTGGGTCATGACCCAGCAGTCTGAGAATCTCTGATGTCAATGTTTGCTTTTAGCAAACTTTTTAAAAAAAAATCTCTTATTTAGAAACAAAAACAACATAGACATCTTTAAAAGGTATACTGATGAGCGATGGTGTCCTTCCCTCCACTTCCCCCAGCATATTTCCAACACATAATGCCTCATTACCAGACAAGTATGTCATTTTAAGACAACTCAGATTAATGAGGCGCTTTATGAAGCTAATACATTTAAATTTTTTAACTCCAGAATGAGGCTCTGTAATTGTACAATTATGCGTTCATTTAGATTTTCTTTTTATATATATAAAAAAGAGATAACTAATAATGAGTGACTGAAACGAAGTAAAAAGGGACGATTTATGGGACTTTTTCTTCTCCTATTGGATGGATGCTAAATTGTGCAAGCGAGTTAAATTGAGTTTAATATAACAGATCACTCTGGCTATGTTTGTCATCTGTTGTCCTGTCTGCTATAATGCTTTTACTCTATGTGCCCTTTCATTGCGCTGATGGCGGTGCATTATATTCCCAGCATATCTTTCTATTGGGAGGATGGAAATAGCAAAGTCACTATTGTATAATCCCTTGGCCTGGCAAAGAATATCATTAGCTGTCCCTGCCGTCCAGAGCAGCTGGTGAAATATATCGCGACACCCAACGTCAAGCTTTGTGTTAACATGTAACAAAAGCCCTAACCGTTCCTAGTTGACAGGGTTTTGCCCGTGTAGTAATAAATACGGCTGAATTATTGATGGCAATCACCGCTAATATTATTATGACCTCAATTAAGTGCTCGCTCGCTCTCCCTCTTTTCAGACGCATTAGCAACAAAAGACCAGTGCTTTGCTTGCTGCTCTTTCGGGGAGGCCCTCTTTCCATTAAAATCGAATTGATCAAACCTGTTTGCCATTTCGCTGTGAGTGGATAACTCTAATGGGTAATCTATCAGCATGGGGCTCCCTCTGTAAAGCTATTAACACCTTTTGTTGTTTGCCTCCAGTTTTTGAAACATGCTGAGAGGTTCAGGAACCCAAGGCCTTCCAATCTGTTCAGGGCTGGCACTAGCTATGATTGGAGGGCCCTCTTTTAATTACCTGGTGCTCCATCCCATAGCACCACTACCCATTTTTTATTTACACACACACACACACACGCACACACACACACACACACCCCAAATCTTTTTATTTACCAATGAAACACGGTGACAGCCAAATTAAAGCTGATTTGGAATGTGACATTGTCCTGATTTCTTCCATGATGTGCGCTGAATGGGCCTGATGTCCTCCTCTTTTTTCCCCTGCTCTCAGCCCTCTGCTTGCATTTCTGCCACCAGAGCTCAGATCACTCAGCAGTAAGGAGCTGTGAGTTTTCCACCCTTCAGCAAATTGTGTTAGTTACAAAGGGGATGTGTGGTAGATTATGGCTCAGTTGTTTGTTTGATGGTGGTGTTGGGGAGATTTCCTGAAAAGACACCAGGAGTGAGTTTCTGTGGCTAGATTTACATAAGGCATATCTGTTGTAAGTTGGGGAATTTGACTCATTAAAGGATGGGCTAATGAAAGAAGATGAAGGCTAGGTAAACATAAAGACCATATGTGGAAATCTAAAATGTCAATAGAAGATGATCTGTTTTCCAACTGTCAGCTTCTGGGCTAAGAGATTCATACAAATTTCTTTTTCTTGTTGTTTTAAATTAAATTACTTCCTGACAGCAGTACAGCTCACTCCATTTTGATTCCTGGAGTCTCTCTCTCACACATGCTCCCTTGGAGTTGGATAGACTTTATTCCATTGCAGACTTGTCAGATAGAGGCACCAGCAAGTCATGGCTTTTCATGTGGGCTCCACAGTGGTGGGCTTCAGGGGGTTCTCCCAGGTTCTATAGAACCCTTTGCTAATGAGCGCCAGGTTCTGAGAACCGGTTACTAATGGGACATAGAACCCTTTTGTTCAATGGACATAGAACCTGTTGTTAATTTATTTGAATGCCACCACTGGGTGGAAAGATATGCACTGGATATTATTACCCTAATGATGGAGGGTTGGAAATCCTCATTGCAGGAGGATTTCCATTTACCCTCTTAACGTGAGAACTTAGACCTGGAGTGGGTTGTACAATGAGGCTAGTTAACATTAGTTTACTAGGCAGCTCCTTGGGCTTTTGATCTACAGGTCCAAGTTTCAAGGCCCTGTTCAGGCAGAAAGCCCCTTTTTGGATTAGGTTGTAAATCCGTTGGGCAATATGCGCTTTAATTTGTGGCTTTTCCAACTCCCGGAGCTGCTGTAAAAAATATTGACCTAAATCAGTGATTTTAAAAATCTTTATTCTCAAGGCACACTCACTTCTATGGTCTTCTCTTAGTTTTCACCACCTTATGATGTGGCTTCTGGGAGACTTATCCAGGTTCTGTTTCACTCTGTTAAGGGTAGTGGTTGCCAACTTTTTTTTTCAACTGGCAACTTCCCTAACCTACTGGGTCACTGGCTGTGGTTCCCCATTAAACTTACAGTCCTATACATTGTATAAGGTGATAGGTTTTTCATGAGGATTCTGCAACTCTCTTGATTAAGAAAGTAAGAACCTTTATTGGCATAAGAGACTCCCTTGGTTGGTTTCTGGATCAGGAGCCAAAGTTCACAGCCACTGTTCTAGGGTAACTGTTAGTAATATTATGGGCGTCACTAGGGTTTGTGTCACCTGGTGTGGGAGGCCAGTGCATCACCCCCTATGCAGTGGGTGGGGCAACAACCTGAATGGTAGGCATGGCTATGTGCCATTGCCCCACCTCCACTGGTTATTTAGCCACACATTTTAATAGAATAAAGGTATTTCAAAGTGGTTTGTTTTGTTGCATTTTGCTGCAAATTATGCATCCAATGATATATATAACATGATGTAATGATTTCTGCAAACAATGAGTTTTTAATGAGTTTCAGCCACTGTACACCATACTTCCACAGCACACCTGTGGACCTTTTTTGGTACACCAACTTGCCATAGCATGGCATATCGGTTGAAAATTGGTTTTCACACTGGTTGAAAATTGCTGATCCGGACAAACCAGTAGACAAGTAACACTGGAAAATATATTATATGAGATGAAATGCAATCTCCTTTTCCAAACTGAGAGAGAGAGAGAGAGAGAGAGAGAGAGAGAGAGAGAGAGAGAGAGAGAGTTCCCTGCTCTCTGTTTTCTTAACTGGGATCATCAGGGGTTTTACCTTAAGCAAACAAGAACTGTCCCTTTTAGCCAAGTTGCATGATGGGTTGCTGTGGAAGCAGTTGGGGACAGCTCATCCATCTTATTTTCTGAAACAGAGACCCTCCCATTGGACCCCATGCAGGGAAGCACTTTAGAAGCCCACCTACTTCCCTACATTTCTTATTCAGGAGAGGTTAGGATTTTTTCTCCTCTCCTCTCCAAGGCGTTTAATGGACGGGTAAACATACACTACAAAACAGCAGAGGGCCGCTCACTTAGCACTGCCTCGCGATATTGATGGAGGTGACATTTCAACGAGCAGCATCTTAATACAGTCTGTCATTCATATGCCGTCTGGAGACCAAAATCAATAAAGAGTGAGAATGGACTTCCACAGTAGGTAGAAGAGGGAGAATAAAAAAAGGAAATAAAGTCCCCATCCGAGCTCTGGAACAGGGAACTTGCAAAGTCAGAGGGCTTGTTTTTCTTTCCTTTTGCAAATGTTAATTACTATTGAATGCCCACACAGGAGCAAGTGCTCTTTCCATTTTTCAGTAAACAAGAGGCAACAAGTCCAGTCGCTATCAGGATGCATTCACACACCCTTAGAGCTATATTCAGATGTGAATATTTTAGTGCATGATTCGCACCGAGGCTTTTGTATGGTGCCCATGTGACTCTTCCACATGCCATTTTCAGACACTGTGACCCACTCAGAGAAACAGGCACTATGGCAATTAGGAACATGCAATACAATCTGTGGTTCTTGATTCAACCAGCAGTGAATTTAGCCTGGAAATTTCTTGGGCTGCAATAAAAAACACACTGAAGAAGGAGTAAACTCAATTTGACACAGTAGGGCTTAATTCAAAGTGAGTGTGCATAGGATTGCAGCATAGTTATTGTCTTTTAGCTACATAAGTAGCCACAGATAGCGGACTAGAACTTAGGAGTATTTGACTGTCAGATCCATCATGAAGGAGATCACTTAATTCCCAAATCTTAACTCACACCATGTCTTTGGCTCATTTTCTACCAAGGATGCTCACATCTTTGGCTCATGTTCTACCAAGGATGCCATTAGTTGCCAATTGGGCAGTGATGGGATGAAGCTGAAATCTTGGTGTGGCCACTGGCCTAGTGAATTCTCTAAAAGACATCTTGGATGGACATGGCCTGGGATCATAATTCATTAACTTTATCACAGTTCAGAGTTATTTTCCTGGAGCTGATGAGCCAAGATCTGCTTCTCTAGACCACTAGAATTTTTATGAAATTATGAAGGCAGCAAAAGTCATTGAGAACATAAGAACATAAGAGGAGCCTCCACTAGATCAGGCCAAAGGCCCATCTAGTCCAGCTTCCTGTATCACACAGTGGCCCACCAGATACTTCAGGGAGTACACATGACACCTGCATCCAGGAGTCCCCTTGATGTAAAGGACTTTGGATGAGAGTAGTTAAGATCAAGGTTACCACATCCATGAGGATAACTGAAGAGTCTGCCTCAGGTAGACAGAGATTGGTGGAGGTACCCATCTCTGTCTACCTACTCACCTCACCTTGATTGGAAAAGGAAGACAGGGATTGTGGATGGGAGACTACCGCTGGGCTAGAATGCTGGAAAATGGGGAAGCGCAGTGGTTGGTTCATCACCTTGTATTGGGGAATAGCACTTGGCAGCAGGAAATACTGAATGAGCCCTTGGTCTGATCCAGTGGGACTTCCCTTAAGTTGTTAATGTCAGGAAGAATTGTTGAGAGGGAAAGCTTATGCATGGAAGAGCTCCATATTGGATACTGGTGGCGCAAGTAGGCCTGTTAACCAGAAGGCCAGGGTTCGAGACCTGTGTCCCCACAAGACAGGGTGAGCTCCTGTCCTTAACCCAGCTCTGCAGCACAGCTAGAACTAATCGTATTGGCTCTGCCATTCCATTGGACTACTTCAGTGGCTTGGAGAGGGGGGATTTGCTGCTTGGGTAACAGCCTATCCTCCATAACAATCTACCCAGGCCTTTGTGCTCCATGTGTCGAGCACGATACCATAGTCTTTCAAGACTGATGGATGCCAAGTATTAGACTGGATAATATTAGACTGGATAATATACTGACTTTTCTGTCTTGATATGGGCAATGGGGCCCTCATCTAAGAAGGGTTGCTATATGTCCCAAATAACAATCCCAATTTGGGGGGGGGTTTGTGTTCATATACATACTGTAAAATGGGACAGAGGATCCTGTCCTGATTTTGTGGAAGAGAATTATGGCAACCTTACATCATAGCCACTCATCTGTTGAGTTCTCTGAACAGACTGTGCACATGTCAGAAAGGAAGGCGCAGAAGGTGAGCAAAAGTCAAGGAAGCAAAGCGGCCGTTTCAGGGAAAAAAAAAAAAACACCGTCATAAGGTATAGCTGGGGGAAGATCATTAAGGAAAGCACCGAAGCAGTCACATCTGTGATTGAACGCCCTGTCTGTGGAGCTTCCCCACTGCTGTGTTTACTGCTCCTTAATGTGGCATTGTTTACTCACAATTAAACTCTTTACCATTAATTTAACTTTCAGCTGTTGAATTGGTCACACGGCTTCAAATCCCAGGGCTCGGACAGATGTGTTCTATACAGTTGTTTAAACACGGCTCTCATTAGGAAGTAATGCATGTATTGCAAGCTGATTACAGCACAAAGCAAGGCGCTTTATCATGGGGAGGCTCTCTGGAGGCCCCGCCAGTTTGTCAGCTGCTGCTGCTACTCTTTTTTTTTTTGCCGCTCACATAATGAGTGACAGGAAGGCCCAGGGCCGAATGCAGGCGGCTGAAGGAGAGGAATTACATTGCTCCAGCCAATCTGCCCCCCCATTCCCCCTCCCCCTGTGTGAAAGCTGTGGAGCTGCCGGGATAGGAAGCAAGCATTAATTGTGGTCGGCCTACATTTCACACCAGAGATAACACAGGCTTGCAACCAAGGCACTGTTTAAAGGAGATAAACAAGGGCTGTCCCCCCTCTTGGCTCTCTCCCCCCCCCAACCCATGTAATTAAGTACAGCCTGCCAATTGAATCAAGATGTTTGCTAGAATACAGAAGTTATGAACTGGTTAAGGAGGCAGGCATTGCTTGGAGACATCCGAGGGACAAGTAGGGGATGCTTTCTTTGGGGAATGTCTGGTTCCGAGCATAGAACTGTGAGAGGATGCATTTTCCTGCAACGTACAAAATGAGTGTAAATGTGTGATATTATTATTGCAACTGGTGGCAATAAAAATTGTTGTTCTGACTACTGTATAGTTCCCTCCATTGTATGAGATGCTTTACTCTGCCTCATTGGGCCTACAGTTTATATTGATGCAAGGGATAAAGAGGAGAGGAGATTGAATAGAGGACAAACTCGGAAGTATAAAAGTTTATTTCTGTTTATATGTGCAAGCGTACTTAATAATACTTAAGAGCACAATCCTAACCATTTCCACTCAGAAGTAATCTCCATTGTATCCCAGGAAAGTGTCTTTAGGATTGCAGCTAAACTTGCCTAAATTCCCTCCCCTATGCAATACCTAAATGGTTCCCAAATATGTATGGCCCAACTGTGGACCTTTCACATGAATATCACTGCCAGAGAGCACAATCCTAACCTTGTCTTCACAAAAGTAAGCTTCATTGTGTTCAGTGGTTCTTACTACCAGGATAGTGTCTTTAGGATTGCAGCCTTAGAGCAGTGGTGCTCTAAATAGCAACTGTTGTGCACTTGGATTGCATTCCCTGTCTGGAATGTTTCCTCCCAGGTGCTGTGCAAAGCCTTCTCATTCCCCAGCATCCCAAAAGATCATGTTATAGGATATTATCAACAATCAACAGTATTTATATACCATTCTTCAACAAAAAGTTAACAAAGCGGTTAATAGAGAAAATTAAATAACATGAAGATATTTGGGAAGTTATGATTTCTCAGACGACTTCTCAGATTATGATTAAGAAGGACTTCATATGGCACCAAAAGTGGCACCAAAAGGTCCACTTACCATACAGATGGATCCATGTGAATATCAGATCTGGCCCCAACGCTACAGTTAAAGTGGCCCTGTCTTAGGAAATTATTGCCAGTCAGTGTTGGTAGTTAGCCAGTCCTCTATAGTGGTATCTTGGTTTACGAGCATAATTTGTTCTAGAAGCATGCTTGTAGTCCAAAATGTTTGTATATCAAAGTTAATTTTCCCATAAGAAATAATGGAAACTCATACAATTTGTTCAACAATTCAAAAATATACATATAAAAATATCACAATACTGTAATATAATACAAGATAATAAAGAAAATACAAAATATAAAGAAAAATAAAATGAATTAACTGGCATGGGAGTCTCTCAGGTTGCAATCTGCCCCCCCCCTTATACAGGAGTGAGTCCCACTGATTATAATAGGGCTTACTTCAGAGTAGACATGCAAGGCTAGTTCTCTCAGGCTCCTTTGCATTGCCCCCTTACACAGGAATGAACCCAATTGACTGTAATAGGCTTACTTCAGAGTAGACATGCATAGGCTGATCTTCCAGGAGATGTTGAGCAGGTGTTAGCAGTGCTGAAACTGGCCGTATCCTGCCTGGGACTATTTTTTGTTTGTTTGTACTGCAGGACAAAATTTATTAGAAATATTTACTTGTCTTGCAAAATGCTCTCAATCCAAAGCACTCTCAATCCAAGGTTTTACTGTACTAGATTTTTTCCCTTTATCTTTTGCAATGGATCTACCATTTCTGCCGGCTGTAGAATGCCACGAATCAAATCTGAAGCCAGTCTGACTTCATTAAGAGCCATCTATCAAATCCATCCTGTTTTGGAATGTCCATAAACTTTAAAATTCTAGAGGGTACATAATCCTCCCCCCACATGCCTCACCCCAACTGGGATACATACGAGACTGGGACTCATATACTTCACAAGCTTTGGATTTTTTGCATCTGATGGGGTCCAAGGTAGCTGAAGCGCATTCATTTTCGGAGTCAGTTTCCTTTGAAATCCAATTGACTCCAGCAATGACCACTCCTTTGGCAAGAGCTCTTTTGTCGACCAAAGAAAAAGCATTTTTAGTCCCGTTAACAAGTGGATCAGGATTACGGTACATTAACCTTTTTGAAACGCCTTGGCTAATTCCTGTGCATTGTACGGCCTTCTCTCGAGGTTCTCCCTTGGGCGCGGGAGCCTACGCATTCATCCCCACACAGGCACTTTATTAGGTATTGTATGTCCGCCACACCTGCAGACTTTAAATGACGAACCCAAATGTTAAAACCGTTGCATCGGTCACAGCAAAGCGGGGAGTGCAAAGGTCAGGCCATTGTAGATGGCGGCCTGAAGAGAAGAGGAGAAGGGCTTGTTAATGATAGCGGCCCTGCTTGGCAATGGAGCTTTCTTCTAAGACTCTGTTGTGTCGAAACACTAACCCGAGCAATTCTGGGCATTGTCCCTTGAATAGGGGTTAATTTATTCTGTTTTGTCATTAAGTGATCATTGATTGGCAAACCTCCACACAAAAAAGGCTGATCATTAAAGGCCATAAACCTGTTGCAACTATTTAAAAGTGAATTGTGAGCAAAGCCCAGAGTGCAACCAGCCTGTCTCTTTTGAGAAATTGCAGCTGTAGTAAGGCAGATAGAGAAACCTTTGCAAAAGGCAGTTGCTGTTGACAAGATTCCTCTGCCCACATGCTGTTTGGGATGCAAAGTTTAACAGATGGCATTCAGAGACATCAAAAGCAGTGATGGCTAGTAGGTTAGATGGCCTTTTAAAAAAGATAGGACACTATTGGAGGGATATCTATCCCAGGCTGCTCTTAAATATACCAGGCTATCATCCCTAAACAAAACCTCCATGGTCAGAGAAAATATATCTGTGGCTAGCAGATGCTAGGGATGTGCAATAGGATAGGCACTATATGTGCAATAAATTTTTAATTGCCTGATTGGAAGCTTCCGAAAGATGCACAACTGCTTTTTATTAACGTACCCTTTCTATTAAATACTCTTTCTTTAAATAACCTTTGATTTCTATGCACTCTGACCTAAACCCTGGACAGTTTATGTGTTCACATAGCTAACATGTATCCAACATGTATGTGTGGACTTGGTTTTTGTAGGTTTCCCAACTGTATGGAACAGAGCCCGATCAACATATTGTGATCACAGACAGTAACAATGGAGATAGAAAACGTACAGTGGTACCTTGGTTTATGAGCATAATTCGTTCCAGAATCATGCTTGCAATCCAAAATGCTTGCATATCAAATTTGCCTATAAGAAATAATGGAAACTCAGATGATTTGTTCCACAATCTAAAAATATTCACATAAAATGTTTACAATACTGTAATTCAAAATAATAAAGAAAATACACAATGTAAAGAAAAATAAAACAAATTAACCAGCACTTACTCTTTCAGGTCTCTCAGGCTGCAATCTCCCACCTTACACAGGAGTGAGCCTCACTGATTATAGGGTTTACTTTAGAGGAGACATGCAAAGTTTCTCAGGCTCCTTTCCATTGCCCCCTTACACAGGAGTGAGCCCCACTGGTTATAAAAGGACTGACTTTAGAGTGGACATGCAAGGCTTGGTCTAATTCCATTGCACACCCATTAAGGTGTGAAGCCAGGTGAGGGTGGAACATCCACTCCTGGCTGATTCTTAGATGAAGTGTTGTTTCCATTTGCACAGCCAGATTTTCAGTCCACCGGCCAGCTGTGCTAACCATGCTGCTTGCTGCCTGCTGGTGAGACGTGCAGCACAGTGGTCCTTGATGCCACCAGGACAACCAGTATTGCACCGGAGCACCCTCTGACCCACCATTTGACCAGACAGCGGGGCCCTTAACTGGACCCCTGGTACAAGTGCCCATTTCCAGTGATGTCCAGGCATTTCTGGTCATTTAGACAATGTTTTGACTGAAAAGCACTTGCGATATGTCTGGTCACACTTCGTGCATGGATCTCAATAATTGTAGGAGTTTTGCGATCTGCAGGAGATCTGTGAACAGATCCCCCACAGAGGACCAACCTGTACTCATTGAATTTTAGAAAGTTCAAGAATTGCTACCATGACTTCTGACAGTTTATTGAAGCCATGAATTCAGACACCACTGAATAAGCATGAATGTCTGTTCACCATTCTCACTTGGGGATTGTGCTCCTAGAGGTATCCAGCCTGACTGAACTGAAGACGTTGCATGCAAATTGGAAGGCCTAAACTAGCATACGAATTATATGGGGGCATGGAGGTTTTTCTTTTATCTTTAGGTCTCCAGATTTACCGGATGATCCATTATACTTAGGTCAGCTATGGGCTGTGCAGGTCACACTCAGAGCATCCAAAGGATGTGAGTGAGGGAATGGCTCCCCCAAAGTGAGACCGTGTCTCTTTGCACTCCCTGTCCCAACGTGCAGGCTGCTAATCTTAATTGAATCAATTTCTTGGCACATGGTGACAAAGAAAGATTGCTTGAACCTGGGAGGCCAGGCTGGACAGGGCTAGGGTAATGGTGGTGGGGAGAATCTTCCTTAATCATTAATTTGTTCATTCACTCCCATTTACTTCCATTCTTCACTGTCTCGGAAGATGTACCTCAAGCCACCTACCTCTCACGGCAATTATTTCTAAGTGATCCTCCCAATATACTTGCCTGCATTTTGAAGAACTTAATTTGCTTGAGATTAAGCCAGATGGGATGTGAGTTCTTTTCTGTCTCTCTCTCTCTTTTAATGTCATGCTCAGTTTCTGGTTGATTGCAGCTTTGCTTCTTAGTCTTGGGAGTCATCACACTTAAAAAGCAGCAGTCTCACAAATCTATGCCTAGGCTGTTGTTTTCAAGAGAAACCAAAGGGCATAAAATTCTCAAGGCTGGCCCATTCTTGAGGCTTACTTGCCATGATCACCTCCCACAGAAAGTCAGCAGGGAATTTTGCCCCTTTGCCACACCAGATAAAGTGTTTTTGGTCCATCTCTCTTTGCAAAGGACAGGGTGGGAAAATATCTTGCACCCCATACTGTGTTTGCAGGAAGAGGGAGCAATTCTAGTGCATGCATTGAGGATGCTCATCTCTGCTCGGATGCTCATCTCTGCTCATCTCAAGCCTGGCAGTAAATGGAGAAGCAGGTGAGGCTGTAATCTACAAATGGGAATAGAATGAGGTTAGCTGTTTACCATTGTGGAATTACGGCTGCAATCCTAAAGACACTTTCCTTGGAGTAAGGCCCATTGAGCACTGTGGGGTTTACTTTTGAGTAGACATGGTTAGGATTCTACTCTATGGCTTATATCCTAAAATGATATTTAGCCCCTTGCTCCGGAGCAGTTAAGCTGACTTTCCATATGATAACACTAGAGGGTGATGTAACTACGTGGACCCGTAACTGCTATGGATTTTGCCCTATGTCTTTTTTCCCCTCACTTGATTGACCTTTACATCGCACTACTCTTAGGACACAGTATTACAGGCATCCCCCACATTTTGGATGGGTTAGGGACCAGAGCACCATCCAAAACTGAAAACTGTTTAAAAGTGGAACCCAGTCATTTTCAGCTTGCAAAACAAAATGGCCACCAAGAATAAGAGTAAGAATAAGATGAATAAGAATAATAAGAAGATAGATACATAGATACATAAATAGCACTTGCATAAGTCTAAATAACACATGTTTATTAACACATAGCCAAAATATATAACAAATACAGTGGTGCCTCACATAACAAGTTAATTCGTTCTGGAAGCATGCTTGTTATGTGAAACACTCTTTCCGTGAAGTGGATTTTCCCATAGGAAATAATGGAAACTCAGATGATTGGTACTACAACCCCAAAAATATTCATATAAAAATATTAACAGTATGTAAAAATGATGACAAAACACTGTAATTGAATTCAAAACATGCATTCAATGTGCATGATCCTATGAAGTCTACCTAGGGCACAATCCAGAGTAACTACAGGGAGTCCTTGCTCCGATGTAAGAATAATTGGCAGCACAATCCAGAGCAACTAATCTGTCCACAATAGAGCCCTTGGGTTGTCCTATCTATCACTAGGGTGGAGCAACTGCAAGATGCTCCCCCCAATTACTCTGGAAAAGGCTTAGGGCAGAGCAAGGCAACATAGGGTGCCCTAAGAGAGGTGGACCTGCTCTGCCCTAGCTGCTCTGCCCTAGGCAGTTCAGGAGAGGTATGTTGAGGGCATGTTTAGCATTGCCTAGGGCAGAGCAGTTACTCTGTATCCAGAGCCTGTTACCAAGGCAGAAATGCCCTCTTCCAGTTCCTCAGAGATATACCACCTCAGGAGCAGGTATAGTAATGAGTAGACCCATAGGGGTCCATGATAAGGCCTGAGTAAGAATGGCAGTGTTGACCAAAAATCTGAGTTCTTGGCCGGACTAGCTGCAACCCCTGCCTCTCAACCTCAGGATATGGAACAAACTACGGCCGCCCACAAACCTCAGGATACAGCAGGCCACTCCAAGAAGCCCCTTGTATTCACTGTACTGGCATCTCATCAGGGTCTCCTTATAAGGCAGGCACCCAGTGGCGTCACCAGATTGGTGCGGCTGGTGTGGGCTGCATTGGATGATGCGCTCTGTATGGGGTGATGCACCGGAGGAGTTTGACTGTCCTTTGGCATGCCCCAGGCATCAGCATGCCCATTCAGGCCTGCTCCAAGGCGGTGCAGCAGCCAGAAGCTGCCACTTGTCCACGGAGCTGGCTCAAATGGCCAGCTGAGGTGCATTGCACAGAAATACACTGAGCATGCCGAATAGCTTCAGAGGAGACTTCCTTAGAGCGGAGGAAGTCTGCGCCTCTGCACAGCCGTTCGGCCTCACCAACTCTGACGCCTGCACAGTCTCCTCTGAAGCCAAAAGGCTTCAGAAAAGTACTGCGCAAGTGTCAGAGATGGTGCCTGTGCATTACTCTTTCTGAAGCCAGTTGGCTTCAGAAACAACTGTGCAGGCACCAACTTTGGTGACTGCGCAGTATAGGTAGGGGGGTGCGCGCATCCCAGGGGTGACACACAGACTTCTGCACTGGGTGATGTGCAGAGTCATGTCACCACTGTAGGCACCACAGCTGTTCCTTGTTCAGTGTGATCTGAGGGATGTCTCCTTAGGAGCAAGTCCTCCCCATGTGTCAATTACTTAGCATGCTACGGAGCAGTTAGGGCAGCCCAGGCTTCCTGACTCTCTGGATGCAGCATAACTTTCCGCACTGGATACAGAATAATTAGGAGAGAGCAGTTAGGGCTGAGCAGGCTGAACTTGCTCTGGATTGTGCCCTTACTCTGGATTGCAATATGAATTTCACATAGGTTTTCACTAGGTGTTGCAGTGTCTCTTACATGCTCCCATAGTTACTCTGGATTGTATGGAGAGTCTGCAATCCTAAAAACACTTTCCTGGGAGTAAGCCCCATTGAACACAATGGGGCTTACTTCTGGATAGACATTGTTAGGAGGCCTGCTAGACCTCTGCTAACTGGGCAAGAGGCACTCTTTCAAGTGGGTATTCCTCTTTTATTTAACAGGGGGAGAGAAACTGGCCCTACACGTTCTAGCAATGCCTGTTCTAGTGGCTACTACTGGTGTTATTTTTTCATTTTAGATTGTGAGCCCTTTTGGGACAGGGACCCATTAGCTATTTTTTCATTTTCTTTGTAGAGCACTTTGTGAACTTTTTAGTTGAAAAGTGGTATATAAATACTGTAGATAGAACAGATAGATAGAGAGGCTTCAATCAAAGACACTTTCAAAGTGTCTTCCCATTTTCTCCTCTCCATCCTGAGCCTCTCTCTCCCCTGCTCCCTTCTGGCCAGCCCTGAGCTGCTTCCCTCTTCTCCACTGCTTTTCTCTCCCTCTGCCCAGCGGACGCCCGGCCACAGGAAGAACAGCATGGAAGTGTTGCTTTTGCTATGGGCAGGCGCACTAGGCAGCCCTGACGTTTTTTAAAATGGCTGCTGGCCAGTGCATCTGCCCCAACTGCCAGCGAGTGTGCTTGTTAACTGAAGCAACACTTGTTATGTGAGGCAGAATCCTAGAAAAAGTTTTGCTTGTTATGTGGATCACTTGTTGAGCGAGGCACTAGTTAAGCGAGGTACCACTGTAACAGTAAAATGAACAAGGGCATGTGTAAAAATGTAAAATGAACAAAGGCATGAATATCTTAGATATTTGGATGATGCTTATTTGCCGAAGGAAGTCATAAGGAAATGTCAAAGATGATCACCATTTCGCATGCAAATCAACAAGACAATTTTATCCTTTAGATCAGCAGAGAGAAGTTGAAGGAGTGAAACATCTGTTGACTGAATGAGTCCTGGGTATAAGGTGTTGAAAGAGTGAAACTATCAGAAAATGAACCATCGGAAAGTGGGGGATGCTAATATTAGCCAGCTTGATCACAACTGGAAGATATAATGCAGGACAGGAAGCAGGAGTAAAAATTTGGTCTGCAGTCTAGGTCAACAGGAGGCAAAAGGAGAAATTTGGAACTGATCTCAACAAGAAATCAGGCTCAGGAATACTGGCTGGTGGCCCACTTGGTTGGACTTACAACATCAACTTCAGAGGCTCCAGGTTGAGAGGAGCAGTATGGTTCAGCTTTCCCCTTTGGTGGTTGGTGTGGAGATCCTGAAGTTGTCACCACAGCAGGAATGTTGAACATTAGGAACAAGGATGAGAGAAGAAGCTCACACATCCAGCACATATGACAGTTGGCCTCACCTAACACCACCATCAGGTGCTCTCATTTGCTGAACCATCCTGTGGTGTCACTGCTGATTAGGTCCTGCAGGAAGCCTACTGGTTGTGATCCACTATGGGGGGCAGTGTTCGTCTGCTTGCCGAGCCTCATATTGATGTTTGTTAGCTGGACACCATCTCACATACCACTATTGGTACATGTGCTACCAGTGAGGAAATACTGCTTTAAATGAAAAGCAAATAAATACAGCATGCAGATATGGAATTGAGCCTCCAGCAATATACATGCATAATATATATACATGCTCCTAACACCAGTAATGAGCCCTGGGATGAGGACTAAGGTGTCAACAGGGCATGGACATCAGAACTTACAAGCATAGCTACTTTCTCTCTTTTGGTTCCCTTTAATTTAACATACTTGGCAGTTGTGTGTGTGTGTGTGTTTCTTTTTTGGTTTGTGGGCAGACCAGCATGGCTAATGCTAGGAGTTTATCTCTACAACCTACTGTCTTAGGGAAGATTGCATCAGCAGTTCCAGATGGACTCGTCTGAAGAATAAATTCCACTTCCTCTTATCACTGACAGGCACCCCATTTACATATTCTACTGGTGGAGCTGATAATCTGGAAAGTGATTAATGTGCTATGATCTACAGATACCTGTAGACTTTTTGATCAATGTCCAGCTTAAAAAAAGGAATCTTCTTTTGTCAAGGATGCTCCGAGTCCATCTCCTCTACCCCCAGTCCATGATTAATGTAACTAAATGTTTAGGGTCAGCCAAAGCTGCCGGTGCTGTCCCAGGTTCAGTATTGAACTAAAGAGAGGTCAGGAGGGAGTGAATTACTCATGTGAAGAAAAAGATTTAGATGATTTCAGATCTCTCTGAAAAAGAAGAATTGTAGAGCTGCCTGCAACAGGCTTGTTCTGGGTTGTTTGTCTACTTTGGGAAGTCACTGCTGTGATCCACACAGAATGCAAAAATACTATATGAAATTATATATGATTTGGACAAAGCATTGATTTTCTGCTATACTCCTTGGTACATAGAAGGGCTATCTCCAACTTGGCAGAAGGACACTGAGCAGTTTGTAAATGCTAATTTCAAAATTTGTTTATAGCTCATGGCCTATGCAGAGATTTCAAAACGCTTTGAGACTCCCTTGACTTGTGGGCCATTGGACATAGTTCCCCATTAGGGACTACAATACTTATACATTATATAGCGTGGGAGTTTGCAGTGATTCCTGTCTGGTTTCTTCAACTCTTGGGGAGCCATGGCTCACAATTTGGGAACCAGTGAATACAAAAATCACAAAACAGATATATTACAAAACAATGAAATTAGCCCCCAAATATGGTGAATAAATATGGCAGAATTTCAGGAGCGCACCAGTTAGGTCTCCTGTAGGAACAAGCCTCACAGCGTCGGAGATGCACTAAAAATAAGTGAGTAATTTTAGATTACGATGTTGTAGATTATGTTCTAGTAATTCTATTTCTATGTTCTAGTAATTCTAGATTATCAAAATTATATCCACATGGTGGGTAAAATATATATAAAGTGGGATATAAGGTGGGACCTCTATCAAAGCCAGCTCCAGACCTCCCAAAGCAGTATGCAAAATTCTCCCCCACCACCTGCCTTGCTGTGCCAAATCCTATCACTCTTTTCCAGAAGCACCCCAAACACCTCTGCAGTGCCACCTCTTGACCCCTGGATTTTATACCAAAAAGGGGAATGGAGAAGAAAAGTTGCGAGGAGAAGGGAATGGTGGGACTAGAGTGTATGAGATGTTCTAGCCTGACACTCTTCTCCACACTTCCTTGTTTCCTTTGCAAATCAAGAAAGTGGAAGGAAAAGGTATGCAAAAGAACAGGCAGGCAAACACAGGCAGTGGTTGCATCCGACCATCCATTATCCCAAAGTGATCATGTAAAACGGCTTTGTAGGTATGCCCGTCCTAACCTCCTTAGGATGTGCCAGTCCTATTGATGTCCTTCGTGGGTGGGCTAGATCATCTAAAAAATGCAGTCCTAGCCTCCAACTCAGCTTGCAGTTGGACTTAGACTCCTCTCTATGAATCACTTCAATTTTTTATTATTAAGATTTAGAGGTTAACTGTCTTGTTGAAAGAACGGCTATATATTGTTTCATCTGGCCTTATTGCTAGTTGTAAACACCAGCCTATGATATTTTTATCTGCAGCGCACTCTGCCCTTCACCTGCCACAAACTCTCTCCTCCTCTTCATAATATTTTTGTTGTTTCATCTGTTTAAAGAGCTATAATATCACTTTGAGCCATTTAAGACTTCCTCTCATTAAACTTCAGGCGTTATGTCACCATCACTCATTTTCTAAGGTGTAATCACTTAAACAATAAAAATAGCTTATTATGGCAACGAGTTCAGGCCGCTGGAGTAAAAGGAGAGTCAGCATTTCCATTACAAACCTCATTATTGAAGAGTTTACAGCTTGGTTGTTAAAAATAAAAGAGGGGAGGGAGGAAAAATAAAATACGTTGAGTGCAGGGACTTGGCATCTATTGTCTTGCTCTGGAGGTTACTTATTAATCTACCCAGACTGATTGCAATAGCTCCGAACAAAAGCAGGGATGACCCTAACCTCTCCTTCATCACAACAAAATTAAAGAGCAAGGATGCAAAGGAAATGAAAGCAAGGAGACGGGGACACACACTGAGATATGGCTGATGGCAGTTGTGATTCAAGGGTAGGTGGACTACCTGGAATCTCCTTCTTACCTGCTAATTGCATACAATGTTCTAAAGAAGATTGTGGGGCCTTCAAGAACTGTCAAGGGGTGCTATGCCCCTCAGCCGAGAAACACCATGGTGGAAGATGGGGATGTCACTAGAATTGGTGTTACCTTGTGCAGTTAAACATGGTGTCACCCTTATAGACCTCCTTCCATGCACAGTGTCTGCTCAGATTGCCATCCTCTTTGAAGAGTGGGTTGAACTCGGGCACATTCTCCTTACTGGGTGCTGCAGATGTGTCTTACGACGCATTTGTGACACTCAGAGGTGGTGGTATGGATGCCCTGCGACCACTGAGCTGGTTAAGATTGGGCCCTTGCTATAGCATCTTGTTTCCCAAAATGACTAACCAGATGTCCACTGGAAACCTACCAAGTTTTTCCTACCTTTTGTCCCCCACAACCAGCCTACGCACCTATCACTCATGCACTCCAACTATGCACTGTTTTTAAATTTAGGGCTTCTCCAAGTTGAATAATCTTCAAATCTTCAAGGAAAGCTAAATGGGTTTCCCTAAGACACATGACATTTTCCAGGGGCTTCTGCATATCCTTGCAGCAATAGTCTCTGTTTTCTGGTTCCTGTCTCTATTAAATCTTTCTTTATTTCATCCCTGGTTTTCTTCGCCTCTTTGGGACACCTTGTTTAAAGTTTGTCAGTGTGAGTTACTACAGGTGCCTTTTCAACTCGGTTCCCCCTGCAGGGCTTATAGAATTTCTGAACATAGTGGAAGGGTGTATCTTGTCTCATTTGCCTATGTGCACATGATGTATCTTGTCTCTATTACGGTATGTGTATACATAATTGTGGGCACATGAACTAAGGCACAATTCAGGACATGCCATGACATTGTAAGATCTGCTGATCCTTCAATGTCATGCCATGTTCTGCACTATGCCTAACTTTTTTGCATTGGATTCTGCTGGAAAATGCGCATTCAAAGGTATATGACTTGATGAGGTTATTCCAAAGGATGTTAGCAATTTTTAGCAATTATTGTGATTTTGGTAATTCTCAGTGTGTCACACACCCCCGAGGTCCCCCCAGCTCTCTCTAGGAACTTCTCTGAGTCAGGCCATTGCAGAGTAAATTATTATAAAAGAGCAGTGTAGACGGAGGCGAGTAAATACTGCAGATGCCACAAAGCACCATATAAGCAGCCCCCCCACTTACTGTCAGAGCCATTCTGGGCATTCCTGCCACAGGATGTGAAATTGCTCTGGCAGCCACACTGGCTGTTCATTCCAGTCCCAATTTAAGGTGATGGTTTTAATTGTTTAGCCTCAAATGTCTTGATTTCCAGACTGTCTCTTCCTATTTAATCTGGTCTGCTCTCTTATGCCTTATGGGTTGTGCCACCATTGAGAGAGGTTGGGAAATGGTTGCCACAAACAGGGCCTTCTTAATGGTGGTGCCATGTTATGGAATTCCTTTCCCTTTGAGCTGAGGACAGCTTCCACTAGGTCAACCAGAGGCCTGAAGACATTTTTTAAATTAGGAACGCCTTTGGGGCGTTTATTTGATGTTTATTTAATGCTTTTAATTGACATTTGTTACTGTTGGCTGCTTTGTTTAATATTGTTTGTTTTTCTTGCCTATTTTGTATATAGATATATCAATTTAGCCATTTTCAGATTTTTTGTATACTACATATTGCCATTTTCAGATTTTGTACACTACAGATTTTAGCTATTTTCAGATTTTGTATACTACATATTGATTATTGTTAGCCACCTTGGGTGCTCTTTGGGGAGAAAAGCCAAACAAACAAACAAACAAACAAACAAGGCTCCCTATTTCTTTTATTGTTTTATTGACCTGTTGTCTCATATGTTTGTGGTGGTCAGCGATGACCAATTCACAAATGACTTTCCTTGGCTGGAACTGTTATATAGGTTTACTTGGTGCAATATAGTTTCATTTGTTGCTGATTGGGCGTGGGTGGCACAAGTGGTTAAGACACTGTGCCTGTTAACCAGCAGGCCAGGGTTCGAGACCCGGGTCAGCCCCACAAGACGAGGTGAGCTCCTGTCCTTAGCCCAGCTCTATGACGCCAGCTGGATCCAATCGTATTGGCTCTGCCTTTCCATTGGACTAATTCAGTGGCGTGGAGAGGGGGGATTTGCTGCTTGGCCAACAGCCTATCCTCCATATCAATCTAACCCAGGCTTTCGTGCTTCGCACGCAGTGCTAAGCACGATACCATAGTCTTTCAAGACTGACGGAGGCCTGCTTTTTTGTTTCTGATTGTTTTCTTGTTATACCTGAGTTGTTTTTAATTGTACTCTTTTATACCATATTATTCACTTCCTTGTGTGCCTCTCCATGGAGAGGAGGGACCTATTTTTCAAAAAAACAAATTAAATCAACCGCCAGCCACACAATAATTCCCAACACTGTTTGAGGGGAAGCTCACAGTCGTTCAGAAATGGGAGCAAGAAACAAAAAAGAAATGGATTTTGACGGACTAATCTCTCAGTTTCTGATGTGGCTTTCACACTTTGAAATATTTAAGGCTCCATATGTTACAGGGAACAGTGGTGCATACCGCATCGAGCATTGGCTCTTATTCTTTAATCTCCCTTTAATTGCTGTGGTCAAGTTACCCCATACTTAATAACCCACAGCTTGGTATATTATTTAATATGGCTGACACATACTTTGTTTGAAATGTCAGCGCTGGTAGAAGCCCTGCAGTTGGCAGTGCCTCCGCGTGATGGATGGCAGAAGAGCTGTATCATCTGTTCTTTGTCTGTGATGTTATGTTAGCGGCAACATTTCCTTTTTTCTTTTAATACTGTGACACTCAACTTGGTGCCAAACCAGAAACTACTGAATGGGTAATGTTATCCCTTGCATCTGATGCTGAGAGCAAACCATTCTGCACTTCCTCGCCTTGTGATGTTTGGCTATTCTTTTTTTATTTTTTCTCCATTGGTTTTATCGAAATGTGTAATGTTTTATCACTCAGATTTTGAGCATCATTCTCAAACAGGTCAATTTAATGATTTCTGCACCTAATGACACATTTTTATTGGACACACTACACAGTACGACCATCTTATGATTCAGTTCAACATCTGTGACTACCTTCTAATTCCTTGCTACTATATTAATAAATTGTGTAGGAGTTAGAATAGTTTTTAAGCGGTTTAACTAGCCCCTGGTTAAGGTCTTCCTAAGACCCCTAATTGACAAAAATGGTAGCAAGTCACCCAGGTGCTCATCAGAAACTTGGCTAATCCTGGAACTGTCAGAAGTAGTAGTAGGTTCTACAAGTGGTGGAGATAGTAATTTTGGAAGTAGTAGTGTTGCTTTGGGAACTGGCAGTGGGAGGCCAAGCAGGTTCAATGCAAGGAGAAGAGATGATCAGGTTCACGAAGGGGGTGGAGACAGTGGTAGCATCAGGGTGACCATATGGAATGGAGGACAAAGTGCCACTACCGTTAAGTAAATTAAGAAAAGGGAATGTAGGCAGGTTTAGTGCAACAAAAAAGGGTTTAAAAAGCTGCACCTGCCTAAATCCCCTTTTCTCAATTTACATAAAGCTAGTGGCACTCTGTCTTCCATTCTATATGGTCATCCTGGGCAGCATCTCTCACTGCATCCTCAACCCCTTCATATGCCAGGCAGTGCCCTCTTTCACTCTATGCTCATTCAGATATGGGTGCGGAGACAAGGAAACCCATTGCTGGTAGTGGCTTTCTGCCCAGGAGACCCTGATGGTAGCTGCAGTGCCTCCAGGATCCAGCCTGTGGATCCGCTGGAGACCTGGACACTGCTGACTTCAGGACTGGCTTCAGTCCTAAGTCCTCTAGGCTAAGTGCTGGCTTCAGTCCTAAGTTCTCTAAAGTTCAGCAAGACTTGCTCCTGGGAAAGCATAAAGAATGGCAGCTTAAGAAGCACGGGTGTGATTTTGTAGTTATCGACTGACGAAGCACATATCTGTGAAAGTCCAAACGTATTGGCTATGTCATCCTGGAGGAATGTGAGGCATCTGCAGACGAGCCAGATGTGCTGTGCAAATATTCGCAGATTGTGCAGTTGCATGGCTGCACTACAGCTCAACGACTGACATGATGGAGACTAAGGGTGCAATCCAGAGTAACTACGGGGAGTCCTTGCTCCGGTGTAAGAACAATTTGCTCTGGATTCCAAAATGAATTTCCCATAGGTTTTAACTAGGTGGTGCAGTAACTACGGGTACACGTGATGTCTCTTACGTGCTCCCATTGTTGCTCTGGATTGTAGGGTAAGAGACAGATCTGAGCTATGGGGAAGGGTGGGAGAGAACCTGCTTGAAAGGAAAGCTTCTGTCAGTGGTGTAGATATCATTGTAAAAAAATGAAACCTGAGATGAGAGAGATAATTAGGAACGTGACATTAATACTGGCTTTCCAAAACTTTGCTTAACAGGGGGGAGGAATGTGTTTGACTTTGCGTCAAGTGGGACACCAAGTTCAGGAGAAAAATACCTTAGACTGTAGGAGGAAAAATACATCTTAGGCTGTAAAAGAACTTGGAATGTCTTTCATTGCATGTATGTCCAATGTATAGTCCATGTATGTCTTTAATTGCAACTCTTCCCAACTAGGCAAAGAAATATCTTTCCTAGCAAAGGAAAAAAACTGTCTCTCATACTGTATTTACTTGAATCTAACATACACCCTTTTTAGCCAGATAAGTCTCCAAAATTGGGACGTGCATTAGTTTGATGGCTCATTTGTCAAGTAAATACAGTATTTTAATTACAAGGGTCACTATGTAGTTTAAGAGTTTACCATATTGCAATTAAAATGTAACATAAGCCCATTGTTGTTTAAGGTAGTGCAATTAGGTAAAAATCATAACAAACCAATTGTCATCATCATCATCATCATCATCATCTTCTTCTTCTTCTTCTTCTTCTTCTTCTTCTTCTTCTTCTTCTTCTTCTTCTTCATTGTTGTATGCAGTAAAATTATACTTTACACCTGCTTTGTGGCTGTACATTACAATTGCCTGAAAACTTTTAAAGACTCATGCCTTTTAAAGTCAGGGTGCACATTAGATATCATGGCGCATTAAATGTGAGTAAATATGGTAATTCGTTTTGTTTCATTAACCAGTCTGGCCTCTATTTTGGTGGTTGAAAAGCTGTATATAAGTGTACATAGTCTTTAAAGCTTTTTACCTTCTAAGATCCCTTTTCAACTCTCTCTCTCTCTCTCTCTCTCTCTCTCTCTCTCTCTCTCTCTCTCTCTCTCTCTCTCCAAACAACCTCTGTTTTGTGCAGAATTAAATTTGAACTGGGTGGCAATATTGGATTTCTGTCCACACTGACTCAAAGGCAAAAAAGGAAACATCTGTGACTTAAACAAAACGTTTGAAAGAGTTAAAAAACAAGCCTTTTGAATGCTTTCAAAATAATTGGACGTTTGCTTCCTTGACCCCACTTTTATTAAAAAATAAAATTTATTAGTATGGAAGTATATGTATTACTGGGTTGGGGAGGAGACTCTTAGAAATCTTTCCTCGACAGCACTTAAGATTTGCCGTGCATGGCACGGGTCAGGCCAAAAAAACAAATAACCAAAGGAAGGTAAAGACATTTGTGTTCGATTTGCAAACTTTCCCGTAATCCCTCTGAAAACATCAGCACCACCTGTGATATGAATATCAGATTTATTATCACCTTCACAGGAGTTGCAAAAGAGACCTAACCCTGCCGGGCTCTTCATAAATCAGGTGCTGACATCACATCTAATGAGGCCAGGCCTGCAAAGACACTGTAGAATCAAAGACATGTAGACTCACAACCCAATCCTATCCATACTTTTGCCAATTTGACTTCTGAGTAGACATGCATAGGTTTGAGCTCTCAGTAAAACGAGACGTTTGACTTTTCTTTATATTCTGAAAAAGTGGGTGAATGAAAATTAAAAACAAAAAACAAAAAACCAACTTTGGGTGTGTGCATCACCCATGATGACTTTCCAGATGTCTGGAACTGGGAATTGCAGAGTTTCACAGCGGATCTATCAGTGGCCATTAGCAAGTTCTCAAGATAGGCTGAAAGGAAGCCTAATAGGGTGCAATCCTATAGGCCAATTTTTTGGCCTCCAGAAGGCCTTACAAGGACTTTTGAGGGTCATGGAGTTTGCATGCGGTTTCCCTGGTCTTTTGAACACCTCCAGGGGGAGGAAGCAGGTGCAGAGAGAAGCCACCCTTAGGCATTTGCTGCCCTGGAGCATGTGGCCTCTCTGAATCCCCACACCAGGTTCACTACTGAATGCCCTGCTGTTTTCTCAGAGGAAGCACTGGTGGTTGTGGTTTTGCAGTTTTGCTTCCCCATTACTCCTCCTCTAAAGAGACCCACTTGAAGGTGGCACCACTTGAAAGGGCCAACGCCGACCAGAACGAACAGATGCAATCATTGAAAGCAACTTCAGAAATTGTGCTTTCTGTCTATGCTGGTCTTTGACCGAATCAATAAAATGATGATGATGATGCTCAAAGAGCAATCACAGTAATCAGCATTAATAAAACCATTTCTTTTCAATTGACTTGCACAATGGAGCTGATAATATTGGCTGCCTTACAAGAAGCGTATTTTCACAGGCATTCATTGTACCTGAACAATTTTTCCCCTGCATTAGGCATAAACTGGCTTTTCTTCAGCATCACCGAGTCTTCATTTATTTCTGAGTTCTCCATGTTCTTTGACTAGAGGGTTGTTGTTATAAATCCTGTCCCCCTGTTGCATGCTTAAGAACTGAAGCAATTAGAGCAGAATATCCTGTACCTACATTTCCATTAACTGGGCATGAACACGCACATTCATTCATTACCTACTTGTCATGGGAACAAGAAGAATAGGGATCGTCAACTCCAATATGTCGTAATCTTGGGACATCATGTTTGTGGAGAATAACTGAGAGTACATGTGTTCCTTTTGAATCATCCTCAGCAATCAGAATGGCACTTGGAGTCAGGGCCTCCAAGAGAAATTTTTTAAGGTGGTACAAAACCCATTTGGGGCCCCTAAGACTTGCAAAATTATTTTGAAATTAAAAAATGAGGCTAATTAATGTGCAACAAACTTCAACAAGTGCTCATTTATTGATAGTATTAAACATTATGTTAAAACATACCGTTATTCAAGTAACGTGACAATATGAAATACTAAAATCTTATCAAGGAAAAAGTTAGAAAAAAATTTAACTATTTAATAAGTGCTTTTCTGGCTTTCTTATGTGCAAAATTTCTAATAACGCTATCAAAATCAACTTGTCTGGCAATGCAAGACACTTAGGGCACAATCCTATGCAAGTGAACTCGTTAGCTGAAAAGCGGTATAAAAATACTGTAGATAGATAGATGTCTACTCAAATGTAAGCCATTATATTCAGTGGGTCTTACTCCCAAGAAAGTATCTTTAGGATTGCAGCCTTAATGCTTAGTCTTGTTAGGTCAACAAGTTGAGCTTGTGACATAGTAGACCACAGATAATTTTTTATAAGTTTAAGCTTATTGAAAGATCTTTCAGCAGATGCTACTGTAGCTGGAATTGTCAACAATATTCTCAAGCTAATACAAACATTTGGAAATAATTCACACAATTTGTATTCTGTTAACAAATTTAGCAATTCGAAAGGTTTCAGCTCTGGTTTTCCAAAATTGGCCTTGTGTACAACTGGTAAATGTTGCATTTCTTCTTCAAGAACTTCATCATCAAGATCTGAAGGATATTGATGAGCTAACCTTTTTGCTTTTTTGCTAGCTCACTTTCACACATTGTGGGCAGTGGTGGGCTCCAACAGGTTTGCACCTACTCTATAGAACCGGTTGTTAATGAGAGATAAGAGATATAAAGTTTAAAAATAGCCATTTAAAAGTGGCTGCCAGATGGGCAGAGAATCGGTTGTTAATTTCTTTGAATCCCATCTCTGATTGTGGGATAGTTCCATAAAATTTTTTTTTCAGCCAACCTCTTAACAGCTTTAAAACATACAGATAATCCGGCAACAACGTTATCAATCAAAACATAAAACAGTTTTTCTAAAATAAGCCTCTTCTGGGGAATCATCTGTGTCATTCATTTCCGCCGTATTGGCTTCAGGTATACTTGTGTCATCATGCTTCCTTGATCTTTTCTGAGCTACCTGTCCACATCCATGGGAGAATTTTATTTCTATCTCAAGATTTAATGCAACCTCTTTGGCTTCATCCCAGATTCCTTTCCAGTTACTTTGTAACTTCACCAAATCTTCAAGAAGAGTTTCAATATTAGACACCTTTACATCCAGAGTGGCATCTCTAGCTTGAATTACCTTGTTGCAAATATCTATTACATAAACCATATTAATTTGTTAGTAACAAACACTTAAACGGTGCTTCAGTCATGGGCCGCTCTGTAGCTCTGGGGCCCTGGAACAATGTACCTGCTGGACCCCTCTCTCATAGGCCCTGCTTGGAGTGAGGAACAAGGATCCACAGGTTGTGCCAGAGGTCAGAGTGAGAGGGCAAAATCTTGTAGTTGGAGAACCATTCAATATTAAAGAGCAAGAACAAGGAAAGGCAAAATTTTCCACCCAAAACCCCATCCCAGCCCACAATATTATTATTCTTTCTGAATAGTAGAACCTGTCACCTTTCACTGCATCCCAACTGTATAAGCTGTACAGAGCAACCTCCTTATTCATGAACTCAGCATCTGCACATCTGAGCATCTGTAGATCCTGGATGCCAAACAGCTTCCAGTTCATTCCAGCAGCTTCCAGTTGTGCCCTGGATGTGATCAGAGGGGCATCTGGGGAGGTTGTGTGCCACCTAAGCTTGGCAAGTACACCATCCAAATAAATTATTGCAAGGCTGTGCTGCCTCTCCTATAGATCTTGGTATCTGTGGTAGTGTTGCCATAATTCTCTTCCACAAAATCAGGACAGGCCCCTCTGTCCCATTTACCATTTTGTGAACCCAACCCCCCAAAATCAGGATTATCTCTGTTTTTTGGGACATATTGCAGCCCCAATCCGTGGGGCAACGGACTTACTATATATGCCGCTACAGAACTACAGCTGAGATAGTATAGTTCTGAAATTCTAGCAGCCTATTTGAGCAGGGCGGGGACATGGTTTTTTTTCTGGTGTTGCTATTATTAAATAGTTGGGAGTCTGGGCTACGTGCCAATTTTTTTGCAACTCACCCAACAATCAACCAGTAGGTCCAATCCTACCTGCTTCCCACCTGCAGCCTCAAGGATTTCATCATGTAAATTACAAAGCTATTGTTTCATATCCACAACAATAGGAAACATTTTGCCAGCAGTTCACCTGGCAGCAAAAGTCATCACATCCAACATGAAAGAACATTATGCGCTCAGATCTTTCTTCCTCTATCTGCAAGACAGACACCCTAAATGCTGTCACTCATACACCTCCAGTGGAGGTGGTAAGGACATAGCCAAAGATGATGCTGTTCCAAGAATCAGCCCTATGGTCCAAGCTTTTTGGTTTGTTAAAAAGATCATCCTGAACCTGACATTTTTATTAGGATTTTTTTACATGTTTTAATTCAGTGTTTGTTCCTTGCTACTGCTATGTGTGACCAACTATTGGAAATACTACTGGAGGTGACTGGTATTTTGCCATCAACAGTTACTTCAAGACTGGGAGGCCAGATGTGATGGAATAAATACTACTAAGAGTTTACAGGGTGTAATCCTAAACCCCAGTTAGACCAGAACAAGTCCTGTTTGGTTCTGGAGGTGCAGTAAAAGTGCTGTAAGGGAGAGATGGGTCAGTGCACAGACATGCATCAGCTTTTCCACACCACTATGGGAACAGTGAGTGGGTGGTTTGTGCCAGCCTAATTTGGTTGGGATTGTATCCTCAAGGCATAATCCTAGAGAGTCCTTGGGCCAGTACAAGTCTCTTTTGCTGACCTGTTGGTGCCATTCAAGTGGGAGATTGTCCAGCACACAAATGTGCGCCAGTGTCTCTGTTCCATTGCATTTGCTGGGAAGGGGTCAAGCATTGCTGGGAAAGGGTCAATACATTGGTCATGCTCAGCCAGCACATAGGTGTCTGGGGACTGTGGGGTAGGCAGGGAGCCACCAGGTGTTCCAGGGTTTGCACCTGCCTGCTCTAGCAGACTACAGGGGAGCATGAGTTAGTGAAAACTGGGAGATATGAAGGATGAATCTCAAAAATCTCACAGCAATTTTATGTACTGGAAAAACAATCATATTATTGTTATGATCTTCTTATTCTAGTAGAAGCTCCACCATTTCATTCAAAACTTCTATTTCTCTAGCAGACCATGAAGTAGGTACCCTGGTCTGAATACATCTAAGAAGCCTACTGGTTCCATGAAGTAGGAATTCATTAATTAATGGCATTTGAGAGTATTCAAAGAGCTACAGGATCAAATCTTTTTTAAAAGGAATAAACAACAAACAAAACTAAATCTTTCATCGAACTTAATTAGTTGCCTGCTTGATTTAATTATGTATGCAGATTGTTGTTGTTTTTTAATGTAACTTATTCCAGGCTTTTGAAATATATGGTAATCAGGATCCTCCCTCCCTCCCTCCCTCCCTCCCTCCTTCTCTCTCTCTCTCTCTCTCTCTCTCTCTCTCTCTCTCTCTCTCTCTCTCTCTCGTAGTAAATTATGCCAAGAGAAAAGCAGAATTTGGGAATTGGACTAGATGGATGTGTGTTTTCCTCTCACATTTGAAATTGACATCATAGGTCAACAGTGTTGCATGGCATGGCTTTACCAAGAAGCCAATTCTTTTTGCAGATTTGGTCAGTATACAATCTACTTTTAAAGCACATTTTAAAAAATAATAAAAAAACCCTACACCTTCTTCTCTTTTAAACCCAGAAGGAAAACCTGACATCTTTTATCAACAAGACAGACAATCCTTATCCCATGACAATTTGAGATTATGGATCCCAAAAGGCTCCCCTTACATTGGTATTTTATCACTGAAATCACAGCCGGTGCTGTTTATTTTCTATACTTTCACATATTTTTCAAGGTGTTGCCAGCAGGACCTCAAATGACACTGACATGTGTTGTCATATAGCAAGATCTGAAAGAAAACACCAGATAAATAAATATCAGGGGCTCTTGGATTTCCCATTGCTTCTAGAGTTTGTGGAGACATCGGATGTAGTTTAAATCTCCAAACCTTCTCTCAGAGCTCTTTTGAAGCTTCCAAGGGAAATTAATCTTTCCAGTTCTACCCCCCTTTCCCTTAGGGTGCTACACAGTTGCTACTTTCTTGCTTGAAGGAGAGGTTGGCACGCTGACATGATCATCTAAGGAGAAGGTAAAGCTTGCATTTCAACTCTAGCAAAAAATGAACAACGGATCTCAAGTCTCCATCTATAAACTAGGAACACATGATGGCTACATGTGGATATGAATGCAATAACAATTGTCAACCAACCAGCCAACTGAAATTGTAACCCAAAGTCAGGGGAACAAAGAAGAAATGCTTTCAAGTCAATCAATCATTCAGAAATTCAGTCACTCACTCACTCACTCACTCACTCACTCACTCACTCAATCAATCAATCAATCAATCAATCAATCAGTCAGTCAGTCAATCAATCAATCAATCAATCAATCAATCAATCAATCAATCAATCAATGCATGTGCAAAAGTTTGTTCATGCGCAGCTCTGATCGGTGCTTGATGTCCCTCTCTCCCCAGCAGTGTGCATGCGTGCTGGGCTGGGAACATGTAGTTTCCTCTGCTCTGAGGCAGGGCAGGCTGCCCCAACTTGGAGCAATGCGAACTGAGCCCAATGCACATGCCTGGATGTCTGAACATGCATGCTGGGCTAAGAGAGTTCTATGGCTGCTAAAGGAGTGTCAAACTCCTCTGGTACATCCTGTCTGTGGGGTGTCTCACCTGGTGTGGCCTGTACCAGCTGCACCAGCCTGGCAATGCCCCTGCTATCTGTCTGTCTGTCTGTCTGTCATATCCTCCCAAGCAGTTGCTGATCTGTTTTTTAAAATTCTTCAAACACATCAATGGCTGCAATCTTATTTATTTATTTAATTTATTTAAGCAATTTGTATCCCACCTTTCTTCCCCCACAAGGGGAATGGCATATCCATACTTACCTAGGAGTAAGCCTCATTGACTATCATTGTTCAAAATATATGTATAAGGACTAGCCTGCTAAAAGTAAGTGCTAAAAGTATATCTGTCACATACCCTGTATGTGCAATCATATATCATGGTAGCATCATGTGCCATGTAAGTGCTATTTTTCTGGAAAAAAGATGCTGGTACTCACCTGCTGGTACTCAAAGGTACTCATTTGTGTGTATATTTTTGTGTCTATATGTGCATATGCCAGTATTCACCCACAGAGGTGCTGGTACTTACACAGAGTATGGATATGGGTGCATACTGCTTAAAAAGACCCCTGAATAGACTAAAAATAAAATATACACATTGCAATGAATAGGGCCCCACCTGAAATTGGTTTGCAACCTACTTAGTAGGTTTATAGATGCCCAGTTTAATAAACACTGCCCTAGAACCATTGTTGTTTTGAATGTTGGTAGCAGCCTTGGGTTTCCTTTTGTTAAGGAAGAAAGGTGGGATACAAATCTAATAAATAAATAAAATAAATACAATTTGAAAAGATCCCTAACCTCTTGGGAAACATTGAGTTATGACTCTAACTCAATGTGCCTATCGATGCATCAACCCCTCCCCACACAAAACGGCGGTCCTCGCAACTCAGGTTGGAGTGGCCTGTATGCAGCTGCGCTGATGCGATGAGAGATTGTGGGAAGTGAGTCCTGCGGAGCGGCTGGCAGCGTTTCTCTTTGACACGTTGGTTGAAATGTCACGCCAGAATCTTCCCTCTGGATTTCCCGCACCCCTTGGGATCAGTAGTACACAAGAATGACCTATCCCTGGCGTACCGGTATTCTGAAACTCATGATTTGTCATGGTTGCAATTCTCAAAAGCTTGGCTTCTGCTGTGTGAGAACAGCAGGTTCGACATGGTGGGTCCCCTGTGGCTTGGCTAGCTTTGCTTTGCTGACTGCCAGGGAGGATATCATTTTGGTTCCATTTCATTTTATTTTCAAAGTCCTGACTCCTGGCAGAGATTTGGGGGACGGCTCCAATCAAAGCTCCATTTCCAAGCTCCATTTGTCACTTTTGTCGAGGCTGCCGTTCTGACATGCAGCCCTGGCTAGGTGCAAGACACAGGCGGGTGGATCAATAATGTGTCCGTTTTGTCAAGACAGGGAACCAGCAAAAAGAAAATGTTCTACACCCTTCAGTGATTTATACTTTGTGAACATCTTCTCATTTCTTTATATATACAAATACATAAGAAAAATCGTACTAATATAGTAGCATGAGCAGAGTAATAGTCTACTGATTTTTTTTCATATACAGTCTTACTTTTTCCCCACCTCATATCAAACACCAACTAGAATGAACTTCCATGACCACCTCATTTCTGTTGCTTATATAAATCCCCTTTTTACATGTAGGATCTTTACATGTAGAATCTTTACATGCAGGATACCCTTTTTTAGTTAAAAAGGAGTTTATGAATGTTAATGTCGTTCATCATCATCATCATCATCATCATCCAAGACTCTTCTGGAGTTGGGATTTTGTTCCCCTCTTTAACTAGATATTCCATGTCTCTCTGAAAGAATCATAAGCAGAGATTTTCAGTCTTTTTCCTCTTATGCCACACTGATAAGGCATTAAAATTGTCAAGCCACACCATCAGTTATTTGGTAATTAACAAGGCACACAATGCTGCTGATAGAAGGCTCAAATCCCCCAAATTGCCCTACCAAAAAATGCCACTCCCCGAAGTCCTGTGGCATACCCAAAGACCATCTACAGCACACCAGAGTGTGACATCATAGTGGTTGAACATCACTGATATACAGCATGACTGATCAACAATCACAATGTGTCTGTAGCCAAAATGGGCTCCAGAAGGTTCGCACCTACTCTGTAGAACTGGTTGTTAATGAGAGACAGGACATATAAAGTTTAAAAATAGCCATTTAAAAGTGGCTGCCAGATGGGCATAGAACCAGTTGTTAATTTTTTTTAATCCCATCACTGGCCAAAGTACTAACACGACAAATACATACATACTTACGTACCTACCTACCTACATACATACACAAGGAGACTTTTAAAAATGAATGATTAATCCAGCATTGTCCTCATTAACAGGAGAACACACAATTTCCATTCTCATCTCAGATAAAAAGCCTCTTATTGATGTCCTAATGTGATATGGAATAAAGCACTACCCTCTGATTCTATCGTTCCCAAGATTCATCTCAAAATTACATTGGATATCTTGTGCACCATGTAATTGTTTGCAATGAATGCTGCTAATACAGTAATTGTGTCTTCAATAGTTAATTTATTGTCACCCAGCCTAAGAAACACAGATATTAATCACTTGGATTACACAAACAATGGGACAGAATTAGTGCATTCATCCTTACTGAAACTCACAGCTATTAGCAGATCTTCACATCAATTGTTAACCCACCACCAGGGTTGGAGTCACAATTTAAAAGGGGGGATTGTCAACAAATATTAGCATAGGAAGGGTGTTTAAACTGGGAAAGGGTTCAAGAGTTCTTTGCCAGGTAAACTAAGCTACATGATCAGTTCATTTATACATCACTTTCCATAGTCACGCCATGCTAATTATGATGAGCTAGTGATCTGTCTCCCCTGCCTTCGGAAGGTGACACACTTCAATTCATGGGAGAGGCAGTTATGCCGTGCCAGCTGCAGGTGGTTAATGCTCTCCAATGTGACACCTCCCAAATTCTTCTCGGTCTCATATCTTAATCCATAAGAAAACAATCTTGCTCTGTACCACTCCTACCTCCTTCTGTCCCACTCCACTTATCTAATTGTACTCTGGCAATGCCAGACAGTGGTGGGAAGGGAAGATGGCAAAGCTGATTTTTTTACTTTTTGATACATAAAAATAAATCTGTACAATTTGCCAGGCCACAAATTGTTTCTGGGAAATCTAGTTTCCCAAAGGCTACTAACATTGTGGTGACTTTGGGGGGAAAGAGACTACATTTCCCAGTGGCGATTCATGGCTTTGTACACTGCGTAAAGCATACCAGGCACCAGAGAGGATCGTGAATAAAGACACTGTATCCAAGTCCATTCTGATTTGCCATTATCTCTACCACCACAACCACCACCACCATCTTCATCATCATTCAAGACTCTTTTGGGATTTAGATTTTCTTTTTGTGATGGGACAGAATGGGCAAGGTGTTTGAGATTTGATATGGGTAGTTTGATGAGTAGTTTTCAGCAGAATTGCTCTGATTTCTTGGAAGGAGGAAAAGTGTGTGAGAGACAGAGAGGGGGTTAGTGTGACCAGATGCCCAAACCTCAAAAGGAGGACAAGGTCTTGGATTCCTCTCAGCCTGGCCTTTCCAGCAGAGAATGGCACGTTTGCCTGCACACGAGTAAAGCTGCGATATTCGGCACTTTCACTTTCTCATAGAGCTCAATGCATTTTTTAATTTTTAGTTTTTGGCCATACCTTTTGATATGAAGGAGATATTTCAAAATTGATTTTTGCATTGGATTCTGCTCTTCAATTCAAATCCAGCGACATATGACATGATGGGGTATTGCACACCATTGCAAAGTTCCCAAATGAAGGCAAAATGGAGGACAATGAAGCCCTTTTGAAGGATACCCAGACAGAAGGGTAACAAGAGGACAAATCCAGAAAAATCCAGACATATGTTCAACCAGCAGGGATGTTCTTAGAGAGGGACACAGTACTACATTATTAGGTCCATCAAGTCACTGTGTAAGCAGTCCTTCCCCATCAGCTTTGGAGCTGGGTATGCTTTGGAGAATGGGTACCCATTCTGGGTAGCAAGAACAACACAAAAGAGATGCCCCTATATTGCTACCAGGAACGGCTCCACAGATGAGAGACAACTTATATGGTGTCTGCAAAATCTAACACTGTTCCACCCCTGAGAACTCTACTGGAGGGAAAGATTTACATGACAGTGTTTCGACTTGTGGCAGATACAACCAAAAATAGAAATGCTAGTCTAAAGATGTAGAATATATTATGTAGAACAAACATCAGGTAACTCATTACTATTTACCTAGCTGCCAATTAAAAAGGTATAATTAGAAAAGGAAATGCTATAAATACCAAGCCAAAATTACCTCTCAAGAGAGGTAAAGATTAAAGTAAGATTTGAGTGATGCCAATTGCATGCAGAAGGCATTTATAGAGGAGTTTCAACAACACTGCATTACTCTAGGTGATGAATGAAGTCGTGGTTCAAACTTTTAGGATCATAACTGGATTATGGGGATTTGGGGCATCTTTGAATGGCGGTGTTTAGTGCAACTTTGATGCAACTATTGTTCCAGAGCTATGCATGATAAAAGCAAAAATTGCTAACAAAAGGGTCCAGTCCTATCTGGTTCTTGCACTAAAGGAACTTGTAATAGTGCATGGGCCAGTGCTTCCAATGCAACTGACTGCAGCTGTTGTGCATGCACCATCAACCTTCCTAGTCCCCACCAAAACGGATAAACTGATGGATAGGGCATTCAAGGGGAGGACTGTGGCATGAATTGGGACTGAATGGGGCATATTGAGGATGGGCAGGGAATGCATAGTGGAAGCATCAATAGCAATATCTTATGTCCACAGCCTGGGCTTCACGTGTCCTTTGGATTCACCTGGATTTGCACTAACCAGAGAACGGGCACAGATCCTAATAGACTGGGAACCATAAGTGCAGCTGAGCAGTTAATGTTTCTTTTAACTTACCTCTCTGTCACTGCCTGATTTGCAGCCAGCCCACAGCTGCATGTGCTAGCTGGTCTAGGGTAGGCAACTCCCAGAAAGGGATTTCTATTTGAATTTTTATTATCTTTATATACTTTTATGCAATTTATGTAGTTATGATTTTTAAATGTTGTAGGCCGCCTTGGGTCCCAATTGCAGGAGAAAGGTGGGATATAAATTTATTTATTTGTTTGTTTATTTATTTATTTATTTATTTATTTATTTCCCACCTTTCTTCATTGAAAAAGGAAACCCACGGTGGCTAACAACATTTAAAAACAACACTAAAACACAATTACAACTCAATAAAAACAATAAGAACAATTAAAGCACAATTAAAATGCAATTAAACTATGTGAAGTCATTAAAAAAACCCAAGTTAAAAAACAGAGAGATAGTGATAAAATAGTGTTAATTAAAAAGAGCTATCATAAGCCTGTCTAAATAAAACCGTTTTAAGGCCTCGCAGGAAGGACAGTAACGAGGGAGCTTTGTTTAGATTGACGGGGAGGGAGTTCCACAAAGTAGGTGCCACCAGCCAGAAGGCTCTGTTTCTGGCCACCATCCCTCTTCACTATTACAGTGGCCACAAAACAGGGTCCTTTTTGATGATCTCAGAGAGTGGTCCAGATTGTATGGAAAAAGGTGATCCCTCAAATCTTTTGGTCTCAGGTCACTTAGGGCTTTATAAGTCATAGTCAACACCATGACTTAGGCCTGGAAACGAATGGGCAGCCAGTGTAATAAATAAAATAAAGGGATGCTCAAGGATCCTGACTCTTTGAGGTGACACAGCTACGTTTGAGAACAATACTTTGGAATTGATAGGATAGTGGTACGTTTCTGTGATCAAAAATAAAAGAGTGCATACTGATATAAATGAAGTTCAGATTGCTGCAGAGGCAGAGCCATCATCTGTGCTAAGGGCAAAAGTTATGGAAATACCATCATCCTATAGAAATAAATCATGCCATGAGCTCCATGATGCTTGGCCCGACCAATGATTGACCATCGAATGACCCACCAGCAGATATGTTAAGAATTTAATCTAAACAGGGACAAGTAGTTATAACTAGAGGGATTGGTCTAAAACAGACCTTTGCGTTTTTCATGCTTCTGTCTCCAGGGGAAAGCTTTCATTCCAGAATGATAAGATTAGATACACTTTCATCCAGTTTTATTCTCCCCCCACCTTAATCCAAGGACTTTAATTCGGGTGCTATACAGTTGCTTAGTGATGTCTTCATCAACCGTTCAAAAGCTTCGGGTCAGGAGCTCAGAGATTTGAATATATAATTTGGCTAATTGACTCGAGTGTCCCTTTTGACCATAGTCAATTTCCACTAATTAGAAATAAGAATCATTAGCTAATGTGTGCAAAGAGTGCTGAGAAGGAAACATTGCCGGAAGGGTTGAATGCCATATTCAATGAATGCAATCGCACATCTCCTCCCCTTCTCTGGACCAAAGGGGTTAAAAATATCCAAGCTGGACCTTAAGCAGAGGGCCAGTAATTGATTGATTAATCAATAATTTTTTTAAAAAAAAATTCTCTTGCACATATAAAGATCCATATTTGTTTCTATGAAATCATGTATAAAGTGAGGCATGAAGGCAAAAATTTTATCTCCTAACAACTCATATCAAGTAACAAACAGATGCTAAGGATGGAGGATGCATCTGTGGTGTAGCTAAGTAGATTAGCGGGTGCTCTCAATGCTTTGGGTTTCCCACATTGAGTGGGTGTTATCCACCTGTAATAGCAGATCCATGTCAGAGCTAGCCCACGTGCCTTGACTACCTGGGGAGGGGGGAGAATATAGCATTGAAGCAGTCACAATGGGCCTACTCAGATTTGAACCACCTCAGTAAGTGGCACAGATCCTACACCCATGGGCTCCTGGGTGGTGTTCCCCACTATTTCATTGAAGATCAAGGCCCTGTCTCCACTATCTCTTTGCCTCCCCAAAGAACTGCCCACTTCTTGCCTCCCCTCTGTACCAAAACACCCTCTCCTGGCCTTTCTCTCCCCCTCATACTCCTCACATCAGCCTGGAAAGGCCAAAACATACTTATCCCAAACTGGGTGTAATGGGACCCAGTTTGGCCTCTAGAGGCTGGCGCATAGTTTCCCTCCTTTATGGCACTATAAATAAAAGTGAAAGCACAAAAGAATTCTAGGATTGCACCCGAAACAGTTTTCACTTCCTAAAGATGTAAAGAGGTTCCTAAAGAGGTTGGTGAGCCTCCAGAGGATGATAGTATCGTGATATTATCTCTCCTAATCTAGTATTAGATTAGGAACTGAAATCCATTCCTCTTTGCCCTCAGCCAAAGACTCACCATTCCTTTGTCACTACTTTAGGAGACTTTTATGGCACCAGATTGCATGTAAAGTTCACTGCTTTGCAGTGACCTTTTCTCCTTTAAATTGTTTCATCATTGTGACCGACATGGACCAAAGGGAAGACGTAAAAATGGTGAGGAAGTTCCTTTCTCAGAAGGTTAAACAACTCTCACCTTGACCTTTCCACATTACTCCAGACCTCCTAGAGGCACCTTGAGATGAAAATGATGGTCTCCTTAATTACATTCGGTTGTCAAAGGAAGCATGCTGGAAACGGACAGCAACCAAGTCTTCTGATGCTCCAAGCTCATCCTTGTCAGTTCATCCAGTTTTATAGTATTTCAGTAAGAGAACCAACACAATGATTCAGTGTTCAAGAGGACAAAGACACCTGAGACTTGCTTTCATATTACAGTAAAACCTTAGATTGAGAGTAACTTGGATTGAGAATATTTTGCAACACAAGCAAACATTTCTATAAATTTTAACTTGATATACAAGCAATGTCTTGATAAACCAGTGAAAAATAGTCCCGGCCAAGGTATGGCAGGTTTTGATGCTCCAACAGCACCTGCACAGCTTCTCCTGAGAGACCTGAGTAGACTCCTATGCATGTCTACTCTAAGTAAGCCCTATTATAATCAGTGGGCCTCACTCCATTGTAAAGGGGGCAATGGAAAGGAGCCTTAGAGATCTAGCCTTGCACGTCTACTCTAAATTAAGCCCTATTATAATCAGTGGGGTGCACTCTCATGTAAGGGGGCAGATTACAACCTGAGAGACCTGAGAGTCAAAGGATACAATTCTAAAAATACTTTCCTGGGAGTAAGGCCCACTGAGCACAATGGGACTTACTTTTGAGTAGACATGGTTAGGATTATGCTCTTAGAGGTTTTGAATATGCTATCAGTTCTTGTTATCTTCTAGTGTGAAGTTCCTGGAAAAGTTTGAAGCTAGTGAATTTGTACATAATAGACCATTGGTCCTATTGGATCAATGAGGTTAACCCTCTTGGATCAATGAGGTTAGCGCGCACAGAGCTAGCCATGGCAATGTGGTAGAAAGGCAACTTCCCACTCCAGAGATAGAGAGAGGATTAGTGGTTTCTGTGAGATCTCTTTGGGTTGGGTGAGGGAGTGGCATGGAGTATGCTGTTGGCAAAGCTCCGCATCGGGGCCAAAGAGCCTTGTTTGTCGACACAGCATGAATCACATCTCCCTTGGGATCTGTGAGCCAAGATCTTGCAGAGGGGGTTGGCAAATTGCTGCCAAACAAATTAGAATATAACAAGATGTACACGTATCAGAATATAATGACAGGCTGTCTTTGCGGCCTTCCATACATCAACCTCTCTTGCTGTGCTTGTGAAATGAGGCCAAATGTTTCCTTCTCTCTTTTTTTAAAGAGTACAGTCAGGCTTTGTGTTTTCATGATTTTCATCTTCACTAATCTACAGAACAACCTCTTCTCAATAAATTTCTCTTGCCTTCTAGAGATTCAGTTGGACTTGAAAAAAATCTCAGATGTATCATCACTGGGAGGAATCCTGGATTTTGCTTCAGAGTTTATTGGGGGGGGGGATTTCAGGATGAAACCTATTACTGGTATTTTATCATTCTGATGCCCATGTTGGATGAAATTGAATGCCATGGATTCCCTTCTGGGGACTGTGGCAGGTTGGTCTGTCTTTCCTTCCTGTTCCCCCACTCACAGTGACTTGGTCATCCAGGACCATGGGATACCTGGGTCCCATCATCATCATCCTCCCCCTGGGTGTACATCTCCAAGGACACCACAGCAGGTGAGCGATAAAGAGTCACGTTTACTTGCTTCAGCACTTAAATTTGTAATATCTTACAACCAACTTTTCCTTTACAGGTATCTTCAATTACAAAGCACAACATTTCAACACAAACAGGTCTTTTCCCTTTGTCAATGTCTGCTACTCAAATGACCCTCGCCTCACCGCTCTTCTCTTTCTCTTTCAGGGAGGTATCACCAGTTTCTTTGGCCGTCTGGCCGTGTGGAAGTCTTCAGGAAGGGAATGCCGCATGCATACCGCCCCCCTGCTACCGCTTGTGGTCCCCTTCTCCCTTCCAGCACTGTTGGCACTTCCTTTCCAGGGTCAAGGTGACAGGGAACTCGATTTCTGGGATTCTCCCAATATGCTGCATAAGTGCTAGGTTCCTTCCACGGGAGCTCCTCTCTCCAGAGTACCTCTCGCTCTTTTCCCTCCACTTCTCTTATATCCCGGATGCCTCCCCCCATCTCTTCCCGCCAAATCCCCACCAATGAGGAGACACTTCCTGGGGTATACCACTTGGGCGAAGGGCCAACCATTATTCCTCTCCTTGCCGGGCCACCCCTACCCACAGTCCTCCACTAGTCTACCATGTCCTCCATCCTCCAGACTTCCACTGAGTCCAGGAAAGATTGTATGTCCAAAGGAGGGTAGTCTGGACGGTCCCACACCTTCAAACTTTCGCCCATGTGCACGCCCATGGGCTCCATGTTGAATCTCTGATAGGCGCCCCGGTCCACATCACAGGGACCAAGGCAGAAGCTGCTTGAATCAGCATAAATGGTGATGCTGTAGCCTGAGAGGTCAAGCCATTATGGCAAAACCATACAATTTTGGGACTCAGTATGTCAAGTATACTCAAGAATAGCTCTAACTTTTAAAAATAAGAGTTTTGTCCTGTGTAATAAATGAATGAATGAATGAATGAATGAATGAATAAATAAATAAATAAATAAACAAACAAATGACAAGTGGAGCATTAACGAAGCAATGGGGCAACATCAATGTCATTTTTTCATTCAGGACCTTAAAATATCCTGAAGTGGATCAGACAACCTTGACAACAAAGCAAAAATAGACAACAAAGCAAAAATAGTTTGCTGCTTTTCAACGCAATAAAATCTTACGGAGTGACAAAGTATTATTTTGGACGGAGGAGAAGAATTGTCAAATTAAAGTACAAAGTAGTTTGAGACCAGGTTATGTGTTGTGCTGTCCCCACCCCCACATGAATTTTCTGGCATCTTTGGGGCCCTATTCCTATTATTTTGCCAGCTGATTTTCCAACTTTGCTGCCAGCCTCTGAACCCCAAAGAATTTGCTTTGCTGCACCATCGATGGTCTCTGCAGAGATGCCCTCATGCTCTGTGAAAATCGAAACTGGATGTATTTTTCCTTTGATAAACGAAACAGACGCACTGATGGCTTTGGCAATTAGCCTTTTCTTCGTTCCTTGCTTCAGGGCCAAGTTGACCCTAGAGAACTGGTCTAGGGTTTTCCGTGGAGCTCAGTGCATGCTGGGAGAAGCTTTCGGAGATTAGCCAGGACTGGATGACCATGCAGACAGCGCCTGAGCGATCAATGAAAGCTCATGCTTTATGTACTCCCCTATTGACTCGCTCACTCTCTTGATTTCAGAAGCTCTCCAAGTAACACTTTTCCTCACAGGGATGTTGTGTGGATTAAATCATTAATGACTGTAAAGTGCTTTGAAGTTGAAACACTCTTGCAGTAACCAGTAATAGTTTCAATGCCCCCCTTCTCTTTCCCAGTCCGACATTAGCTTCCTCAAAGGCCACACATTCTACAGAGGCTGATCTTCATGACCGTCCGATATTCAACCCTTTGCTCTGGCTAGCATGCAGCTGGTGAGGCTCATGTCAATTCTCTCCGGCTGAGAGTTTACCTCTCAAATCTCCACCAAGTCAATGAAATCCATACCTACCCATACCACTGCCAGCTGCCCTAACATTGCTCCTGCAGTTTTCAATTTTACCATCCCGGATTGTGCCCCGAAAGCTGTACATTGGAATGGTCCACTTTGGAGACACTCTAGATTGGAGCCACCATAAGGCTTTTTGAAAAATCACCTCTGGAAGCCCTTCTAGAAGTTCCCGCTCGTCTTGACCCAAAGGTCAAGATGAACTCCTGTAAGTGCAAAGGAAAAGCTGATTCTGGGATGGGTTTACAACCTACTGATGGTCCATCAAGTGGAAATGTGGGGCAGGTCCATTTCAGTGACAGCACCTCTGGTTATGGAATTCCATCCAAAGAGAAACCCATTTTTAAGCAGGGTTCAAAAACATTTGGCTATCACCTGAATTCATTCTATTTGAACCATTTAATTCTTCATTATTTCCCTCTGGTTCACATGGTGTTGATTGTGGAATTTGTTTGTATGTTTGTTTGTTTAAGACATTAATATTCCACATTTCCAGAAGCCCAATGTGGCTTACAGAGTAAATAATAAACAGTACTGAAATTTTTAAAAGAAAAAGGAAATGAAAGCATTTAAAACCAGGCGATTTAAAGGCGATTTAAAAACCAACAAGGCAAATAATACAGCCGTTCTAAAAACCCAAATATGGCAATAAATAAAAAGCAAATTAAAAGACAGTCAACATATAGATACAAAAAGCAAATAAAATGAATTTTTTCAAAGGATTGAAAAAACCCCCAAAGGATTGTAGAAATAAAAATGCTTTTAGGTCTCATCAGAAGATCTCTACTGCACAAGTTTAGTTCCACAAAAATGGTGCCATGGCTGAGAAGGCCCCATTCTTTGCAGCTGAATTATTTTAACCCAAGTGATTTATTTTTGTAGGCTCCCTTGATGGTCCCTTTCAATGGATCTGAAATGCAGCACTGATTTAAAAAAACAAATAAATAATATTAGAATCTTCTCAATATTATATGTTTTCAATTTATTTTATTTATTTATTTATTTAATTTATATCCCTCCTTTCCTCACCTGCAAGAGGGAGCTCAAGGCGGCTAACATCTATCACAATAAAACACCATTAAAATGATCATAGATAGACAACAGCTTCAATGACAGCAGCTCTCCAGATGAGTTTTCCCACATTAAAAAAATATTCTCCTACATCCTTTTGACTGGTGATTGAAGCTGAGCTCTCTGGGTTGCAAAACATGTGGCCCCAAAGGGGATTGGACAAATTAATGCAGCGCACATCTATCGCTGCTGCTATTCATGATCTCGATTTAGTCTCTCCTGGTTCATAAGCTGTTTCCATTGTGGGAAACAGGCTACTGAACTAGATGGACTAGTTATCTGATTTCCTCCATAAACTGCTTTGTGAATATTTTGTTGAAAAACAGTATATAAAAACTGTTGTTGTTGGTTTGATCCCGCAAGATTCATCTCATGTTCTTTGGCTCGGAGCTGGGAGTCCTCCCCTAGATTGGATCATAGGTCAACCCTCAGATACATCTCCATGCCACATGTGAGCTCTTGGGAAAAAATAGAAGCTGGTGTAAATTTGTCTGGTGTAATTGGGCATAACTCCGGCAGTCTCACACTAGTTGCACAAGAGCATCATAAGATTGCAGCAAGAATATCTCCTTTCAGATCATGATGTGCTGACAACAGAGGAGCAGCATCTACCTGGGCCTGGCCCAAGTTAATAATGTACAGTCAAAGAGATTATGCAGATGCCAAGGAGATGTTTAGCAAAGTCTCTATTGTTTAGCACGACAGTTTCCCCAGTGACAATGGAGATGTGAAATAGTTGGAGAACTAAGGGCTGCATGAGTTGATTACTATCTGTGGCCAGGTGGGGCCTTTGGCAGTTGCATGTTAACAGCGTCATAAATCATGCAAATGATTTTAATTAATTGTTGGGATTGTCTGAGTCTATCAAGAAGGACAGGTACAAAAGCATTTCCGATCATGGTTTTGACAATCCCAATTGCTTGGGAAGAGGAAGTATAGGAACCAGGATCTGGTTTAAGAAATTAGTAGTTATTTATAGTTGCTTGTATAGGTTGTACATCCATTGTATAGGTTGTACATCCATTATTGTTCTATATCACTTTGCACAGGGAGATCTGACAACACCACTCATGTCGGTGTGATTTGGAATCACCACAGACCTGTAGGAAGAATGGTTGCCTCTTGCAATACTGTGTAACAGGAGTCTCAGTTTTGATGGAGACAACTTTCTGCTGTTGTTAATATTGAAAAAATACAAAAAATGATGATCTTACAAGGAAATCCATCATAATTAGGAATATTCACAGACAGCGATTTTATTTTCATGCTTTTCACATTTTAGTGCACCCTTCCTTCGAGGAGCTCAGGATGGTGGTTATTATAGTTCCTCCACTTCTTTTGTCCTCACATCTGCAATAACACAAAAAAGAGGACAAGAATGCTCAAAAATGTAGGACAACCAAGAAAAATGTAGGACCTGGCCAAATAAAAGCTAAAACACACACATATAAAAACACACACATATATATAACACACATAAAACATATAAAAACACACACATATATATTTCTTTCATGTACTTAATTTAAACATTATATTACATATTAAATTTAAAACTGATGAATATAATTTATTGCATATAATTTATTTATTACAGTAAGAAATTTATTAATTTCATGCCGCCTATCCACAAGGAAGACACTGAAGATTTTTCCAGGATACAGGGCTAAAATCCAGGACATGCCCTGAAAGAAACAGGACATATGGCCACCCTGGGGATCTGAGGCTGAAAGATAGCCCATGATCACTCAGGAAGTTTCATGTTTGGGCAGAGACCTGAACCTGGATCTTCCATCTAAAAGTCTAGCCTCCAAATCATTGCACTTTCCTGGCTCTCAACAAGCAGAACTTTCACAAAAGCTTGTATATTTATGTTAATGGTAGGTCATGCCATTCTATTACCTATCAAAGGGCATTTGGTTGCTTCAGTTGGCATGCAGCCTTTATTCCCTGGGAATGCATTCATAATGAGATCAACTTCCCAATGCCAATCAGTGCTCCTCTTTCTCTGGTCTTGAGAAACCTGGGATCTCTCCCACACACAGAGGTTGGTGGTGGCGAACACCTGCAAACTGAGTCCCGGATCCCATCTCTGCCAGGAGAAAGGCTCTCATTCATTACATTGGACTGATGTCAACTTAATTTGTTTAATTCATTTATATCGTTTAATTGACTGAAATTAAACCACCTCTTGAGCAAAACAAAGCAAAGAAAAACCTTCCAGCGAGTCTGGAGAGCCATCAGTTTAATTTCTAAATGGGACCGGGTGGGTGTGGAGCAGAGCCAAATGCACAGGCTGATTTTACAAGCACAGTCCTGCGAAGAGGGTGGAGTGTTTCTGATTTTTTTTTTTTTTTACAAATGGTGTGGTCTTCCTTGCTGCTTAAGCTAAAATTTGAAATGGTTTCAGCCTTGCTGTTCCTCATAAATCAAGAGTGCTGTTTTGCCTCCTGGCTTGTTAAAGTGTTGAAATAATAATGGAAAACAAGAGTTTGCTATTTTCTTCCTTTTTCTTTTTCTTCTTCTTCAACCTCCCTTTCTGCTCCTGGAAAGGTGGTAGTTTGCTATCATGATTTACGGCTTCTATTTTGTGTGTTTTAACTGGGAATTTACACGATAATTTGTGGCTACATGATTACGCCATGATTATCTTATAAAACGATCTTGGATAGTTGTTTGGGAAACCCTAGGGGCACATACCAGCTTCCTCCACCATCCAAACTACTGCTTGTGAGCCAGTGTTGGAAAAAAAATAGTTGAGCTTTCAGAAGTGGTTTGATCTTCCATGGGAAGGGCAAAGGGCAAATGACTCATAAATGAAAAAAGACTGTTTAAGCCCAAAGAACTTTGTGCTGTTATTGTAAAACAATATTCACCCGTGAATGTAGAACTGTTGTATAAATGACAAACTGTGCAGTAATGGGAGTTGTTATTACATCAACCAGAACTTCACCTGTGCTACATTTATGACTCCATAAACATAGGTTTATTTAACAGCTGTGGGAACACCTATGGCCACTTTGTGTGAAAAGGTCAAGAGTCCTAGGTTTCAGCCTGAACGTTAGTCTTTGCAGTTGGGGGTTCATAAAATGTGATGTGCCCGCCCCCACACACACAGAGAGAGAGCGCGAGAGAGAGAGAGAGAAAGAGAGAGAATTAAAAAACAGGAGACTGAGAAACGCTTGGAAAATTTAATTTTTTTATCCAAGCATGCTTATTTCAAGTGAATACAATAGTTTGGTTTGGGGGGGAAAAGATTTCCCAAAAAAGTCTACTCCTATCTTTCTAACTGTAGTAGTGAGAGGAAGCGCACTCTGGTCTCAGCCGCTGGCCAAAGATCACCTCCATCTCCTCCTATACTCCCAGCTGTCCCTGTTCTTCAAAGTGAAGTCCCTATTTTCTGGTAACCATCCATGATAAATCACTTTTCACTTTGGGAACATCTTGTTAAAATGTTTTTGGGGTGTGTTAATAAATCTGCTGGTTCATTTCCTTTCCACACAACCATGATGTTTGTACTTAAGAGCAGATTTCCCTTGATTAATGTTTGCGCATGTACGTTATGGCATCGTGCAGGCATATTGTGGTATTCTGAACTGTGGGAAACTGATTGTCAAATCATTTTATTTGCCATCCCAGATAAGAACCACTAACACCCTCTTGGCTTGTTATAATAGAAGATAGACAACAGCTGAGGAAATGCAGCACACCGAAGTGGGAGCAGAGCCTTATACAAACACATAAAGGTGCACTTTTGAATTGCCATTGCTCCCATGCAACTAGTATTCAGAGACCTACTGCTGCTGAATGTGCAAGTAGCACATGGCCATCATGGCTAGAAGCTATTGATTCACTTGTCCTCCATTGCCTTTCATCAATGTACAGTCGTGCAGAGATTGGAGGCTCTCATTTTTGGTATGAGAATTGGGATATAATCAGCACGTCCCTTGTTTTCATAAGTGATACACTGGAAGGTCAATGGCTGTTTCTGCAGCAACACGCTAACACTGCTTTCCCCTTTGGAAATGTGTAAATAATATTGCTTTGAGACCATTCCAGAAATCACCTAGCAGCCCTTAAAGCAAACACCACCATCGAGTTCTTTTGAATCAGGTCGAAGCGTTTCAAGAAAGAAAAAGAAAAGAAGCAAAGGAATAAGTTCTCTGTTCCTTTTGTGTTCCAAGATTAAATGACATATTCAGCGATGTAACAAGCTGATGTTTGTTTTTGTCTGATGCTCGGAGCTCTTTTTGTGAGGCTAATGCCACCGACTTGTATCAGCCCAGAATGTTCTCTCGAGGTCTCCACCCATGTAGTTCCTCCAGGTGTTGCGTTGATGTGAGCTGATTTCTGAACAAATTTTCAACAACAGTTCAGCCTTCCAAAAGGGATTATTAGGACTAAACCAATAAACTCTTGTCGGCTTTCAGAGCTTTGGAGTTTAACAAACAGTTCACTTTCAATGCCAGTTTGATCTCTTTATATATAATGTGTGTGTGTTATATACATGTGTATAGATATATGTGTGTGTATTATATGTGTATGAATTATTTAAATACACACACACACACACACACACACACGTGTTTTTTTATATATGATCGTGGAGTAACAGGGAATTGCCAAGCCAAAAAGGGGTACAATTTATATATATATATATATATATATATATATATATATATATATATATATATATATATATAAATTTTTTTTTCTTTTTGCAAAATAAATATCTAAATAATCCAAAAGAATGTGAAGCAATCAGGCAGATGTTCTTAAGCTGTGCCAAAACATATCGTTCTTGTTTGACGGCATTTTGTATCTCCATCAATAATCTCGCCAAAGTGATCGTTATAATTAATGATGTTAACACTCCCTTTAGTCTTTTTTTATTAGTGTTGTTGCTGTGAATCTGTTTAAGAGCAATAGGCTGTAATTAGCAATTAATCTGCTGGTACGCAAACCAGGAGATGAAGAAAGGTGATTTAACCACACTGGACTTCGGCAGGCATCCTACCGTTTGCTAGTGAGATTCTCAGAACGCAAAAAGGAACTGGCAAATTAGAGGATTATGCCCTGTCGGTCGTGGGCTGGCCTTGAAGATGGTTCAGAAGCTGCAGTAAGCTTACAGTAAAGCTGGTAGATTGCAGGGGCTAAAGCAGGACCGGGCATCACGCTGGTTATCCGTTCCTTTTTTAAAACACAATTGAACGAGATTGTGTTTATGTGTGTAGTTTGGAAGTTATCCTCCAGATAGTCCTGGCTATCTGAGGTGTGGAAGGTAGTGAGATCTAGGTTATTATAGTGGGTTGGATGTGGTAAACCCAAGTTCAAATCCCTGCTCAGCCATGAACATTTCTGAGTGACCATGGACCAGTCACTCTTTCTCAGCCTTGCCTACCTCACAGGATTGTTGTGAGAACAAAAGGTGGAGAGGTTTGTATCCCCTTGGCACAGCTTCATTTTTATCTTCTGTTTTGGCTTGCTGTTTTAGTGGTCATGTTCATATACAGTGTTTGTGATTTTTAAAAAACCTGAAATATTGATCTCCAAGACAAATAAAACTGCTGTGCCAAAGGAGGGCATACAAGCAATGAATCAATTAATTAAAATGTGTTGTTAGCCGTGGGCCCCACTGATTTGAACATACTATAAACTTTTTCTATTCTTGACAGAGAATTTTCATATGCACCTCCTTTCTCAATCCAAGAAATTTACCATGATTTCCACCAGCCTTCCACCAAAAAGTTTTGGGAACTATTCCAAATCCTTCAGAAGCACACTTTCCCCTGAAAAAAAAAAATGAAAAATCAAAATGCAGAAATGTTTGGCACAGCCCTAAAAATTAACAACGTCACATGTCAGCAGACATATAATATGAAACATAATTTACGTATATATGGGAATCAAAAGTGGGGCAATTGGCAAACAAGGACGGCAATGGCTTCAGGGGAAAGGCTGGGCCTGCTTGATGATTTCAGTTGACTAATACTGTCCTAAGGGCAGTATGTTCCCGTTGCAGACTCTATAAGACATACAGCACCTGGCTAAAGCCCAGATTAGCTTCCCAGTCTTTGTAATAGACACGCTTGAGTCTAGTAGAACATACAAAGTCTAGGGAAAGGATATACCAGTATAGATCTACCAGTCTGGCTTGGTAGAAGGGAAAATGTTTCATCCACTTCACTGCACAGATGGAAATTCAACCAGTGCACATTTAAGAAAGTAAAGAAAGCCCTTATGGAACATCTAAATTTGGCCCATCTAATTTTGCTTCCTGTATCTCACAGTGGCCCAGAGGTTGCATATATCAATATAAATACCCATATATGCATATATGCTCCCTGAGCACACAAGACAACAACAACAACAACCCCTGCATCTTATTGCCACTCCTCTGCATCTGGCATTCTGATATCCAGAGGTTGCATATACCCATCACACTTGAAACCTGTGATGGGCTTTTCCTCCAGAAATCTGCTCATTCGCTTTTAAAGGCATTCTAGGCCAGATATGTTTACCACATCCTGTAGCAAGGAGTTCCACAGACTGGTTACATGCCAGGTAAAGGAGACATTCCTTTGTCTCCTGCCACTCAATTTCAGCGGGTGTTCCATGGTTCTGATGTTGTGGGAAAAAACACTCTGACATTCACTCCCAAGAATAATTTGATATGTCTAAGGCTACAATCCTAACCTCCAGTTAGGCCGGCCTAAGCCCCGGCATAAGTCCTGTGTTGACATGGAGGTGTCACAAAAGTACCATAAAGGGAGTGTTTGGCTAGTGCGCAGACATGCGCTTGCCTCCCTACATCATCACAAGAATCAACCCTGGCGATCAATGGGGTGACAGATGTCGCAGCCAGATTGCCCTCACATCCTACATCATCAGAAGAATGGGAAGACCGATGAGCTTTGTGGCATAGGTTAGGATTCAAGACCCTCTCAGGGATCTTTTTTCTAGACTGAAGAGCTCTAGACACCTGAGCCAAGACCCTCACATGCCAGCATCCCCATATCTCCCACTGTATAATTTTCTTCTTAGCAAGATTGCTTCCCTCTCTGATGCCACACTACTGTCGCAAACATCACTGCTCTTCTGATGGACATTGGGCTGGTTTTTACCTGTTTTCCCGAAGGTGATAATTTTGTTTGCCAGTTTTCCTTTCTTCATCGAGTTGGGCTTTTAATTGCTGCTGTAATTATTTGTAACTCCTGTGGAAAAGTGCCTGGAGCATTTTTAACCAAGAGGCTTTGTGTGTGTGTGTGTGTGTGTGTGTGTGTGTGTGTGTGTGTGTTTTTACATGCACGTATCCTTCCCAGGTCATAACAACATGATGGCTAATCCTTGCTCCACAGAATTCACCTGGGAATATTTTGAAAGAAAGAAAGAAAGAAAGAAAGAAAGAAAGAAAGAAAGAAAGAAAGAAAGAAAGAAAGAAAGAAAGAAAGAAAGAAAGAAAGAAAGAAAGAAAGAAATTGGAGAGGTGGGATCCTGCAGCAGACAGAGTTGACATTTCAGTGTCTTGGAATGATCCATTTAACACACCTCACGTGTAGCCCTTCAGATGCAGGAAGAGGGCCGGGTTCTGGTAGGACCAGTATTTACAAATGCCTGGGAATTAATTAATCTTCCACTGTACGCGCCTCTTTGTGATGTAAAGCAAGTGCTGACACTTTTGTGTAAACATGAAGATTAGCATATTTACAAACTGGTGTATGTTACTTTGATCAGTTGATGCTCTCTCTGAAAATGCGCTACTGGCAGGGGGGGTTCATCCCCTCCTTCTCCCTCTTCATGTGACAAAGATCCTTAATCCTTTCCACACTATTCTCAGATTCATATTTGACTTGTCTCTTCCCAACCCCACTTGAGCGAAGTTTTGGCGTTTGCCTCTCCAGCTTCCCTTCTCTTTTAACTCTCGCCACTGGTGACTCACAGCCCGTTTGTTTTCTTTGCAAAATACTCCATAAAATTCCAAAGTAGCAAAAGGATCTGAGTGGAAACCCTTAAATGCTTATCGATTTAATTATGAGGGCAAATTGGAACCACTTGTTGGGAATAAAGGGCAATGCCAGATGGGGGAGTGTTGATCACCCTCATAAAGATTTCAACGTGCCCTTATGCTTTCTTTTCTTTTTTTTAAATGAGGACTTTAGATAAGGCGAGTGAGACAGGCAGAAAGCACAAGAGTCTGTCAGTTATATATGGTTGCCATTTTGCCCCCAAATGACCCCATTTTGCCAAAGTTTTTTTCCCCTCATATAGATAGCAGTAAAGTTGATCTCAGGCAGCTGCCGGGCTCTGTCTCTGCACCTCCAGACTGTGCTCTAATGCCAATGTTTGCCCCTTATTTTTCAAAAACTGATTACTTATATGAGCTTCAGACCCACTAATGACATCACCAGCCACCCCACCTCTGAAATCTCCAGTGTTTTTAGTGCATCAATCTAGTAGGCTTACACACTTTATTTACTAGAATCTAATGCACCATTGAATCTAATGCACACACTATACATATAATCAAAACGCTGTATTTACTCAAATCTAATTAACCATCAAATCTAATGCACACTGACTTCAGGTGACTGACTTCAGGTCACTTGGAGACTGACTTCAGGTGAAAAGGGTGAGCATTAGATTCAAGTAAATACAGTATATATTGCAGATTTCCAAGAAAAGCAAAAAGCAGGCCTCCGTCAGTCTTGAAAGACTGTGGTATCGTGCCTGGTGCTGCATACGCTGCATGCGAAGCATGAAAGTCTGGGTTAGATTGTTATGGAGGATAGGCTGTTACACAAGTAGCAAATCCCCCCTCTCCACGCCACTGAAATAGTCCAATGGAAAGGCAGAGCCAATACAATTGGATCCAGCTGGCATCGCAGAGCTGGGCTAAGGACAGGAGCTCACCCTGTCTTGTGGGGCTGACCCGGGTCTCGAACCCTGGCCTGCTGGTTAATAGGCACAGTGTCTTAGCCACTTGCACCACTCACAGCCCAGATTTCCAAGAAGGAAGATGTTATATATGCTAGACTCCATGGGCCTCTGACCTGATCCAGTCAGGCTATTCTTATGCTGTTATGTACTTTGCAAATGACGTTCTCCTCTGCTTCCGTTAAAAACAAAAATAAATTAAAAATGGCAACAAATTCCCACCAACTGCAACCTGACGCACTTGCCTCACCTTGCCTAATGGTAGGTCCGGGCAGCCCTGCTTCCTTTAAATATTCAACAGAACATTGCATTGATCAATTTCAAGAAATACTTGGCTAAACCAGTTATATGAGAGAGAGAGAGAGAGAGAGAGAGAGAGAGAGAGTTGTGCATGTTCGGCCAGGTCATGACAGCTTTGTAAAAGAATTCATGGTTATTGGCTGCTGATTCAGCATGCTTCAGTTAAAAACCAATGAGTTTATGAGCCTCCAACAAAGGGCTGTAGGCTTGTTGTAGATGATTTCACAACTGAAATCATATTATTATAAAAAACTTTGTGGCCTTGTGGGAAGGTAGCACAAACATGTTTTGATGGATATTTGGGAGATCCTTAGTACAGATGCACTTGCAAATAGCACCGGGCAGGGTGTCTTTGTATGACTAAATAGAACTATGCAAGTCTCTTGCTGTGCACCATATATCCACCACTTGCTCCTTCTCCTCTGCAGTTCAAATATCATTCTTCCCCTCACCCCATTTTTTAAAGAATTTTTCAGTAGGGCCCATTTGTTCCCATTAGGATACTGTGCCGCAGTGGTCCCACGCTAGGATAATCTACTCGTATGCAAGATATACTTCGAGCAGTGATTTTCAACCATGGCACACCAACAAGGCACTGAAGTTGTCAAGGCACATAATCTGTTTTTTGTACCATTGACAAGACACACCAGGATGTTCAAATCCCCCTAATCCTTCTATTAATAAATGACTTTTCCCAAAATCCTGTAGCACATCTGAGAACTATCTGCAGCAATCCAGTGTGCCACAACACACTGGTTGAAAATCACTGGCTTCGATCCATTAACCCTAGAATCCAGAGTAATTATGGGAGCACGTAAGACTTTATGTGCACCCGTAGTTACTGCACCACCTAATGAAAACCTATGGGAAATTCATATTGCAATCCAGAGTAAATTGTTCTTACATCGGAGCAAGGGCTCCCCGTAGTTACTCTGGATTGCACCCTAAGTGCATTAAGAGCACTATCCTAACCATGTCTATTCAAAAGTAAGCCCCGTTGTGTTCAATGGGTCTTACTACCAGGAAAGTGTCTTTAGGATTGCAGCTTAATTACTCACATGCACATTTTGATTGCTTTCCATTCTACCATAGAGGTATAAAGTCTCTAAATATAATCTATTTTATTGATCTATCTTATTGTGAACCTGGGACCCCACAAAAATATTTTCATTCAGCCTAGTTGCCAGTCCTCTTTATTGCTTCCTATATTGCTTTGTTGCTGCTGTATATTGAGTGCTATTTTGATATACTATATAAATACATATATTTGTAGAGCAAATATCAAATATATTTGATATATATCAAATATATGTAAATATATTTATCAAATATATGTATGTATGTTATTTGATATTGCAATATTTACTTATTTTCTGTCTAGTGATTCAGGGAAGAGTTTACAAGGCTACAAGATGGCTGTCAAACAGGAAGCAACTCCAGAACAATCTAGAAAGAAGTGCTTACAGAACCGGCCCTGTCAGTTCTAGGCACAGCACTACCTGAAGTAGTTTGACTACTAATTATCAGCTTTTAATTAAAACAAATTAAAACAAATAGCAGACATGGGTGTGTCTTTGTGTTGATATCGAGGCTTAACCCTTCTCTCTCACACCCATTCCCCTAGAAAATTCTGTCTGTCCTCAGTTGCTCATAGTGGCTCATGTAGGAAGCCACAATTGTACGTACATTTTAAGGCTAAATAGTGATGGGGGAAGGGAGAACTTCATGAAAAACAGACCTCCTTCTTCCTAATTTACCCCCAAATCCAGAGTAACTACAGGAGCACTTAAGAGACTTGATGTGCACCCATAGTTACTGCACCACCTAGTGAAAACCTATGGGAAATTCATATTGGAATCCAGAGTAAGTTGTTCGTACACTAGAGCAAGGACTCCCTGTAGTTACTCTGGATTTTGCCCTTAGTGTCCTGCATAGCTGTTATTTTCTACGAGGACTGAAGATAACCATCATTTCTTGTATATATTTTGTTTGATGCTCAGTATTCCACAAAATTCTTCACAGTTGGTTCATGTTGAAGGAAATGTCCTTCTAGGTTTTTTTGTTTGCTATTTCCTTGAGATTAGTTCCTTAGGATTTTAATAACAGGTTGTGGAGTTTCCTTGTCAATTTGTTTTGTTTTTTGAAGTGCAAATTGGGAAACCAATCCGTCTACATATGATATATGTTCCCCATTAAAGTTTTAGTGCCGGCTGTCTTGTGCATTCTGATGTTATCCTTTTAAGAATGAGCTTAACTTTATCACTTTTTTTCATGTGGCCATATTTCATCCACCTCAATGCTTTCAGATGTTTATTACGCCGGACAGAAATTTAGAGTGCAATCCTAACCAACTTTCCAGAAGTGGCATAGCTGTGCCAGTGGGGCATGTGATGCATCCTGCAGTTGGATGGGGGAGTCACTGAAGCTTCTTCAATATAAAGGGATGTTTGTTCCCTTACCTTGGAATTGCATTGCCCTTAGGTTGGTGCTGGAAAGTTGGTTCGGACTGTGCTTTTAGCCTCCTTGTTTGTTTTTATTAGTAGGACCTCTTTCCTCTGTTCAACATTCTCAAATGTTTTCTGGTTTAAGTCAAGTTATCTAAGGTAATCCGCTCTTGCCCTTACCAGGGATATTCCACTTTGTTCATAAGCACATAACATAACTCTAGTCCCTAGTGATTTCATTGTGAAATTAAAACCCAGACACTCATCCAGATGTCTTAGAAGATAAGGGCAGGCCTAATCCTTCTGTCACAGAAGACTTGAGGACCAGGAATTCACCTATACATCATCACATCCTTATTAGCTCGGACCATGGCAAGCCCAACACAAACATTTTCCACAAGCTCTGCATTGAAGTTTAGCAGTGTTAAGAAAACAGCCTCAGGCGATGTGTTATTTTAGGCTGAAACAAAAGTCGACATGAATGGCAATAGAAACAGAGACGTATTGTTTTCATTTTCAATGCAAACCTATAACTGGTCTTAAATGAAAATCCAAGTCAACTTTAGATGTAAAACGCCGTCGAGCAGAAATGGGCTATCGGGTATCCGTGCACTTCTTCTGTGGCTCGGAATGCCGAAGCCTGGTCTTAAGCAGCCCGAAGCCTGATGGGGAGGACAATTAAGATAGCAGAAGCTGAAAGCTTTATCTGATTAAAACTGATATGCTGATTGACTTGGACAGAACAAAATCACTTCCAGTTCAGAAACAGAGAGAGAAGAAGGGAGAGAGGTAACCAAAATGGTGGTGTATGCCATTCCTGTAGGCCAAACAGTGGAGGTAAAGTGAAAAAGATTTTGAATGCATGTGGCCAAACTAGACCTGACATGGGAATTCCATCACTGGAACGTGCAAAGTCCAAATTTGCAAAGTCCAAAAGTTTATATAAAGTAGCCATAAGTGAAGGGAGGGTGCAATTGGGGTTGGAATCAATGTGCAAAGCCTTTCGACCCATGTCATAGCATTTATCCATGTTGTCCTTTCTCCTGCTGCCAAGGGAAAAACCTATGAACACGGCTGTGCCGGAAGGCAGCTGGGCAGGAAGCATGAAGAGAGGGGTCAGATCCAGTAGATCAATGGTCTTAGGCCATTTTGGCCTGGTACCCCCTTGACAGACATAAAAATTACTGAGATTGATGATGCCACCAAGCTGGCAGTGATATCATGACTGAAAGTGACATCATAACAGAAGTCATATTACTGTCACATCCCAGCAAGTTTGACAGTGTCAGAGCCACCTTGGAAGAAAGTCCTACTTGGAAGAAAGTCCCATTGTATTCAATGAGACTTTCTCCAAGGAAAGTGAGGCTGCAATCCTATCCATGCTTTCCTCAGTGTAAGCCACATTAATGGGACTTATTTCTGAATATACATGGATAGGATTGGACGCTGGCTTCAGTGGAGTACTCGTGGAAGCAGATCCTGTGGGTCCCCCAGATAATTTTTTTTTTAAATTCAAAATTCAAATTCAAAATTCCTCCTACAACCCCCCTGAGTTAGTTTTGTGTCCCTCCAATGGGGCCCTGACCCCCAGTTTAAAGACCACTGCAGTAGATTATGCTGAATCCAAGTCTCTGTTCCCAGGCAGCCAGGAGCACTGCTGCTGTCTTCTGAGATCTAGGCCACCTCTGAATAGATTTGAGTAGACCTGTTGAAGCTCCCATTGCCTTATCCCAGGGAAGGGGGAAAGCTTCCTCTTCCTCACAGTAGCACAGCAGTAGCTCTGATTGGCACAGGGTGCAGCACAAGCTTGATCCATAGCAAGTCACATTGATCCACAGCAAGTCACAATTGCGCTGTGAGTCCCTCCCAGTCTGAGTGAGGTTGACAAGCAACAGAGAGAATAATATCGCATGATACTTACAAGATGAAATGCTCAGGAAATGCCTCTTTTGTACAGTGTAGAGTATAGGGGTGTTTAAAAAAAGAGCTCTCACACAGGGTTGAGTAAGAACATGAAACCACGTACTTCATCTGGAATTCCTGTAGTGAGTGATTTCCTTGACAGGATTAAGGGCAGCTCCAAAAGGTAACAAACAATTATTCTCCTTAATGCCTGCCATTAACTCCAGCTGACTTAAATCAAGATGAGTTTCTATTTAATCCAGCGGAATTGGGATCTAGGAGCCTGAAGCCAAAGCATAGGTTGGTTTGCTCACAAGAATTCAGCTTGTGACGTCAACTTTTTGGCCCGTATCCCCTCTGAATGTTGCCAACTCACAAGGGCGCAGTGCCAAGTAAACCCTTATAACTGGTCAAATTTTCCTAGGATTTGGATTTTATACTTTTTACCCCCTATGCTTCATAGACTCCCAGTTTCTGTTTGCTTCTTTCCTGCATTCCCAAAGGACACAGATGCTCTGTGTCTGGATGTGTAGTTTTCTCCCCTGTTTTCTCCTTAACTTCTATTTCCTTCACCTACATACCTTTACCACCAGTGTCAGGTGCCTGCTTTTTAGGAACCTCTGATGAAGAATTATTTCTTGCCTCCGTAACTCAACCCCTCTTCCTTTCCCCATCTAGTGTTCCACCAGGTTTCCCCACATCTTTTATTCAGCCTTCCTGGACCTCCATGCTCTCCATGGACCCCCATGTCCTTTGGATTCAGTACTTCCTTACACATTGCCACTGTCATTACGGTTTGCATCATTTAGTGCTGGTGGCCTCATCATCACCATTATTAACCTTGACCCACATTGTATATTATTGGAGATATCTATCTATATACAGTGGTGCCTTGTAAGACAAACATAATTCATTCCGGAAGCATGTTTGTCTTACAAAGCGTTCGTTATACAAAGCGGATTTTCCCATAGGAAATAATGGAAACTCAGACAATTGGTTCCACCACCCAAAAATATTCCTATAAAAATATTAACTGTATGTAAAAATGATGACAAAACTAAATTCAAAACAGTGTAATATAATACAGAACACAATTACTGTAATATTAATTAAAAACACTGTAATACACTGTACAGTAAAACAGAAAAGAAAAACCTTTATGGCCAAGGATGACTAAAAGAGTCACTGGCATCTTTTTGAGCAACTTTAACAAGGACCCTTCTACTGACACTTGCTTTTGTCTCCTTTTGAGAATTTCACGGAAATGTGACATTGCATTGTCATTAATCGGATTCATCACTTGCACTGCTACAGCCTTATTTGGGTAGTGCTTTTCTACATAATTTTGCACAGTTTCCCAATGTTTACAAATGTCCTTAATCTCATTTGATGTGAGGGATTCCTCCTCCTTATTCTCCTGCTCTGCAAATGAGATCTCCTCCAGAACCTCTTGCTGTTGCTCACAATGCAGATCCATCAATTCTTTCGTTTTCAACAGATTTTCATTGTAAAACTGTTTGTCTTACAAGGCACTATTTGTCTTATAAGGCAGAATTCCTTAGAAAATTTTAGCTTGTCTTACAAAGCGTTTGTCTTACAAAGAGTTTGTTTTACAAGGTACCACTGTATATAAAACTGAAAAGTGACTGACTGACTGACTCACTGTCTCACTCACTCACTGACAGACAGACTTAATGAATTATCAATGCCCAGCCAAAATCACTGGCCTAGAAGCATGAAATTTGGGGAAGATGTTCCTGCCATGATGGAGGCACCCATAAAAATGGGTTTTTGGAAATTCCAATTGGAGGGGGGGGAAAGGGGCACAACGCGTTCTCCTCCCCATACTTTACATTGAAGAATTCCTCACTGATCAATGCCTGCACCAACCCCTGTGCCTAGAAGCATGAAATTTGGGGGGTAATCCTTATCTGACATGAACACCCACCAAGAACTGATGTTGAGAAATTTTGCCCTTAAGCGGTTGAAAAGGGATCCAACATGTTTTTGTCTTATACTTAACACTGAAGACTGACCAACATCCAACCAATTTGGTGCCCGTTGCCTCATGCATTAGGAGGGAGGGTGCACTTGGAGGGATGGTGCACATGAGGGGATGATGCACAGTGGGGGTTGATGTGCAATGGGGAGTATTTTACTTCAACAACATGGGTAGATTTTGCTAGTGAGTGTGTGTGCATCTATATGTTCATTGGCTGTAAAATAGACATATTTTAATGTGGTTTGTTTCATGCATGAAATTCTGCATCAAATGTTATATATGATGGCATTATTCAAAAATATCAAGAATTTTAAAAACTTGTCCATTGGTAATGTCACACTATGTACATCCCTTAGTGTGGCTCGCACCCCATGCACCCTCTTAGCAACAACAGTGGACCTTGCTTCTGTCCTCACCCTCCTCACCCTGCACTGATTTTGCTTCCACCCCAAATGATAACGTCCCTTTTCCTTACAGAAACGACACATTGTCAACTGTTAGCAACCAAGCATTCTGAGCATCCCCCAAAACTTACCCCATCAGTACCAGAGGGTTCGTTTCTATAACAGCAATGCCATACAGATCATAGATAGGTGGTTCCCCCCCAAACTCCCCCCTCCAGCACTCTGGAAAAACTCACCCATTCTCATTTTCCACCACTTAGCATTCCTCTAGTAGAAGAAACAGGCTCTTCATTGTGATGGGGCGACTCTTCTAATAACTTTATAGCTGTAAACTGAGGCTTCTTAATTTGGCCCATAGGACTCTTTAGCTTCTTTAAACTTTTATAAAAACCTTTAATGAGATTGACTGCCCAGTGGTTTGTGCATGAAAGATGAGAGCTGGAAGCTAAAGCCATACACCTGTTCGAAAGATTAAGATAGAACATATGAAAAATGGGTTGTTGCACATGCTGGAACTTTAGAAAGATTGGTGCGTGTGGGTGCATGCTTCTATTTTATTAATGAAATTAGATTAGCATTTCTTTTCTTCCCAAAATTCCTCCAGGATATATGAATCTCAACTCTCTGAGGCCACATTTGTTATGGCTAAAGCAGTTTCATCTTTGTAGATCACTCATTCAGTTGTTACAGGTGGGTCTCGTAAGGAAATGGAGTCCTATTTGTATGTTTGTAGACCTTTCCAGTGGTGGGCTTCAGGGGGTTCTCAAAGGTTCTATACAACCCTTAGCTAAAGAGTGCCTGGTTCTGAGAACCGGTTACTTATGGGACATAGAACCTGTTGCTAATTTAGGTTATTAGGACCTTAATTAATTAAATTAATTAATTAGGACCTGTTGTTAATTTATTTGAATCCCACCACTGCCTTTCCCTGAGACAGCTTCTACATTTTGCATTTTGAGTAAAAAGAGGGGAGTTTGGAATAAATCCATTTCCTATAGTTCTGTGGCCCTTAAACATGGACCATATAGCCATCCTATCAGCTGTTTTAGGCTGCAATCCTAAAGACACTTTCATGGAAGTAAGACCCATTGAACACATATGAGGCTTACTTTTGAGTAGGCATGTTTAGGGTTGTGCTAAGCGATATCCTCTTTTAGATATAAACAGATATAATACCCAAAGTGAAGATGAGTTGTACTTTATGGCCACCCATAAAATATTACTGACTCCTAGACTAAAGTAACCCATGCAGAAATTAAGATCTGGTTTACACAGGATGCTCCCTATGAACATACTACCTTTCCCAAAATAACTCTAAATAAATAGCAGTGGATAATTTGGCATAATTGATTACATTATTATTAGGAGCGATTGCTTCTTAAGAGCTTTAAATTGCAACCTAATGACATGGCCTGTTGTGATGCGTTCCTGGATATTTTTTTTAAAACAACATTCTGGCACATCCCAAAAAATAGGCTGTGATACAACACCCTGCACAGCCATTTTAATTGCTGTTAAGCAAACCTTTATTTGCCTCTGAGTGTCCATTCAACACTCCGCAGAGATTTGCAATTGCAACATCCCAGCTAGTATACATCTATGACATGAGTATTTTTCATTTTCATAATTTCTGTTTTCAGGTTTATACATGTAAAATGGAGAGTTGTAATACAGGCTAAACATTCCTAATCTGAATATCAAAATTCTTAGGTTTCCACATTGGCTCTGAGATGGCGAAACTTTTGCTTTCTGATGGTTTGATGTATGCAAACTTTGTTTCATGAGCAAAATGATGACCATTATTGTATAAAATGACCTTCAGACTATATGTATAAGGTGTATTTGGAACATGAATTTTATCTTTAAACTTGGATCCCACCTCAAAGACATCTAAGGCTGCAATCCTAAAGACATTTTCCTCGGAGTAAGACCCACTGAACACAATGGGAACACAATGAACACAATTTTTCAGTAGACTTGGTTAGGATACTGTTCTAAGTACTGTGTTTGTGAAACTGATGAAAGTTGTTAGCCTTTTTCTGACGCCAACTTCTCTCCAACCAGTTAGCGTATTTCAAGTACTCCCATTCATAGCCTCAAGTCTAGTCTATCAAGCTCTGATTTTTTAGGGGTGGAATGCTAGGAAATCGTATTCTTCTTTTCATTAATATTTTTGTAGGGCTGGGAAGCAAAGCCAGAAAATACGATCCCTGAGGCAAGCTGAAGAGTTTGTGAATCTGAAAGATAATAAACGTCGCCTTCTTTTCCAATTTTGTTTCATGTTCTGCTACTTGACCTGCTGTTCTGCTTTTGGAAAGGCTTGTTTGACACTTGAGCTTTCAAACGTCTGAAATCCGACAATTTTAGATGAACTGAAGTGAGCATTTCAGACATACTGCAGCCTTCACAACCGGATTTTGTTTCTTCCCTGGTCTGAATCCCTGTTTAGTGCACATTCACCCCAAGGTGCCCTTTTCCCAGCTCTGATTGAAATGCCCCTGGGAAACCAAGCCCCCTAAGGCATTTTCTGGGTTTTTCTGTTGAGTTGACAGCAAGAACTGGGAAGAGAAATGTGAATGTCAATTTTATCCTGATTACAACTTTTCTTTTTGTCTTTTTCATGACCCTCTCAACCTCTTGCTTCTGAGTTACCATGCTTGCACAGGCATGTGCACACACTCACATACATGTGCATACACACATACACACACTGGCATTGTGCTAAATTTGACTGAACACAAGCAATATGAAGTAGAGGTGACAACAGTTGACTCTGGAGCTATGGATAGCTCTGATGGTGATTTAAAGTCACTCCCACACTTTCTGTTTGCTCCCCACCTTGATGGTTTTATTTATTCTTTCTTCAAATCTTGTGGGCTGTGGGTGGCGCAAGTGGTTAAGACGCTGTGCCTGTTAACCAGCAGGCCAGGGTTCGAGACCCAGGTCAGCACCACAAGACAGGGTGAGCTCCTGTCCTTAGCCCAGTTCTGCGACGCCAGCTGGATCCAATCGTATTGGCTCTGCCTTTCCATTGGACTAATTCAGTGGCGTGGAGAGGGGGGATTTGCTGCTTGGGTAACAGCCTATCCTCCATAACAATCCAACCAGTGATGGGCTTCAAAAAATTTAAAAACCGGTTCTCTGCCCATCTGGCAGCCACTTTTAAATGGCTATTTTTAAACTTTACATGTCCTATCTCTTGTTAAGAACCGGTTCTATAGAGTAGGTGCGAACCTGCCTGTGCCCACCACTGAATCCAACCCAGGCTTTCGTGCTTCGCATGCAGTGTATGCATTGCCGAGCACGATACCATAGTCTTCCAAGACTGACGGAGGCCTGCTGCTTCAAATCTCAGTCTCGCTTTGTTCCAAGTATGAAACTTGAGCAGAGTGCACTAGTTTATTTATTTACAATATTTTTTTATTCTGCTTTTCTTCCCATAAAAGCAGGGGATGCATTGGCTCATTGGTTAACATGCTGAGCTTGAAGACCTCTAAGGTCAATTGCAAGGGAGTTCAAGACCCAAGTGCTGCATGAGAGAGTGAGCTCCCATCACTTTTCCCAGCTCCTGCCAACCTAGCTGTTGAAAATTAGGTACAAGCAAATAAAAATAAGCTTAAAACATGCAGGAAAGAAACTGTGTTCTGTGTCTGTAAAGGTAAAGTCATGACATGACTATGGAAGTGTGTATGGACAACCCTGGCTTTTGGCCGTAGAGGTGAGCATTGCATGTTAAAGTCCACCCTGATTAGCAGGCTTCCTACAGAGCCACTTTTACCTATACCTTTTCTTCCACGTATGGGAACCCAATGCAGTATACAAATGATCATAAAAACCTGAAATACCAAAAGTAATAAAATCTCAATTAATGAACAAAAAGACCCTTAAAAACTCCTATAACAATCTTAAAAAAAACTCTCATAAAACACAAATGCAAACTAGCAGACACCATATTAAAAAGGGCACTACTTGCAATGTCCAAATATTCATGTTAAAAGGCCGAGAACTCAGAAAACTTGCCTAGAAAGAAATGTCTTCAGACCCTGCCAGAAAGCTGTCAAGGAGGGAGCAGTTTGTAGATTAAGAGGGAAGGAGTTCCATAATGTTGGTGTCACTCCTAGAAAATGCTTTACAGAGTTTTATTTTGTGTCTTTAAAAAAATGTAATTATAAATTATATATTTGCCACACCAGCAAACTGGAAGAGCCTTCCAGTCAGGTCTGGGAGGCTTTCTGAAATTTGCCAACTACACACTTGGCACTTATACATTTTCAAATTTATTGATGTTTATAAGAAGCCTGAGGATAACATCTACGTAAGACACCATTTTTGTCACTGGTTCTTCCTTCCCAAGCCACCATTTGAAGTCATGTTGTACCTCTGAAAGCTGCTATTTCTACCTACGTCTATAACTGTTCTGTGGCTCCATCAGCATCAATTATGGCATCATCACATGAAGAAATGTTGCAAGTCCAAAATTTATCCAGCTTTCTGCTGCTTCACAGTTATGGAAAGGTATATAATTAACTGTCATGATTCATGAGCATCCGCCCCATGTTCTACTTGGAAAAGCTATTGTCATTGGCTTATATAAGCTTCTGAGAAATTGAGTCTCGATACCTTTCTGATTAGTTATTAAAAAGTTGACTCTGCCCATGTGAGTCTACTCTACAGTCAGGCAGGATCATAGGAGAGGTTCTGCTGGTTGGGAGATTTCCAGCTCTTTCTTATAGAGTTGGTTATATGCATTCAAACATATTGTCCCAAACAGTACAGGGTAACCATATGTCCTCTTTTTCCAGGACATGCCCTCTTTTTTAGCCTTGTGTCCTATAGATTTGGTTAAATGCATTCAAACATATTGTCCCAAACAGTACAGGGTAACCATATGTCCTCTTTTTCCAGGACATGCTCTCTTTTTTAGCCTTGTGTCCTATAGATTTGGTTAAATGCATTCAAACATATTGTCCCAAACAGTACAGGGTAACCATATGTCCTCTTTCTTCAGGGCATGCCCTCCTTTTTAGCCTTGTGTCCTGGAAAAAAATCTCAATTGTCCTCCTTTTCCATGTGAGCAGGCAGCATGTAACCTTCCTTTAATTAATAAATTATTTGTAATAAATTATATGCAATAGTTTTAAATTTAATAAGTAATATAATGTTTAAATTAACCACCCAAAAACAATATAGATGAGTGCGTTTAGCATTTATTCTGTTATGTCCTATATTTTTCTTGGGTGTCCTACATTTTTGTCCTCTTTTTTGATTAGATCATATGGTCACTCTGAAACAGCAGCTTCGATATTGCTGCCTTAATGCTTGCAAAGGGCAAGTGGAAGAGGTTGCTTACACCCATTGAGGAGAGTTTGCACTCACAATTTTGCACCCCTCTCTCCCTTTCTAAGATCTGATTCACCTCCATGGGACAATATGAAATTTTCCCACGGATTGAGCTGGTGCAGTTCTAAGTTGCCCCAGAGCATTTGCTGGGCTTAACCTGGGGCAAGAGTACAAATGTACTCCTACCTTGAATTACCCCGACTTGACCTCTGTCAGCCTACAGTTCCTCACCAGATACAACAGAAGTTGAGCAGGCATTGCTGGATAGCCACATGGGTAGGATTGGGGTGTCAGTGTATAAAAACCTCGATGCACCAAATAAAATCATGCCTTTTCCCTGCCTAGGTACTCACTTTATGGAGGGGATTTCTTGCCACAACCCCCTTGTCTGTCACATTATTTGAGACAGACATGGTAGCACCCCAGTTTTTCTCCTTGTTGGCCCATCACTGGGACTCAAACTAAAAACTAGTTTTTCAAAACTAGACAAAAAATATGGACAATGGTGTATCCTCTGATTCAGCAACAGAAATTTTGCTGACTGTCTCTGCCATTCATTCTGTCCTAGTGAGCTCAGTAATGGGCTAAATTACACACTTTACGCTAAAGGTAATATTTTATCATGTAAATTGGGACATTGTGTAATAGGTCACTATGTTTTTTGAGTCCACTGACATAACATATAAAATTAAATAGCCTTTTGATGGGATTTCCCCTATTTCTCAACTAACCTATTTTGTGTGAGCAAGTGTGGCCGTATCCTTAAAATATTGGGTCTTGGGGTTGGAATCAATGGACAGATTTAGTAGAGAATATTCTGTGGTATTTTCCCCAAGCTGTAAGATATATTTGTGTCATTTGTTAACTACTAAAATACTAAAAGCTTTTTCTAAAAGCTAAAATGATTTATTTTCTTCCCCTTCTCAACTTTTTTATGAAAGCCATTGCTAATTAATATTGCCCTTCCCAATGGCTTTGCAGAAGGCATGATTCAAACAAACCAATTATAAATGATTTTCTCAATGTAAACTTTAAAGCACTGTAGCCTCAGGGGTAGTTGAACATAAAAGTACAATTTAGAAAACATGAGGTTAGCTAAGTCTCCATCGGTGATGGATGTCATTGAAAAAATGTCTGGTCTGGGGTGGCAACCTTTCCTTAAAGACTAAACAACATGCTACCGGCATTGATAAATATACACAAAAATAAAATGTAGGAGTGATATAGACCATGAAACAAAGATGGGAAAAAATAGGAATAACTCCAACGGCAACTATTGTGAGTAGTAGTGTTCTGGGTTGGTGGGGATGGGGAACAAATTTTGGCAAGGAGCCTCAATGCACCTTGTAAGCTGCCCCCTCACTTGTCTTCAGAGCCATTCTGGGTGGTGATATCAACCTGGAGGTGTCTCCTACACTTTGTTTTACCTGCCTGGAATATCTCTGATGGTGAGAGAAAGCTCACATGGTGCATTGGGACGCCCTGTAAATCCTGTTGTAGAAGTCCAAAATTGGTGCACTACCACAGTCTCACTGACTGTGCCACGGCTGTTCCAAACCACCTTAGTGCCAAACCCTATGTTGCATCAAGCTTAGAGCGCAATCCAGAGTAACTACGGGGAGTCCTTGCTCCGGTGTAAGAAGAATTTGCTCTGGATTGCAATATGAATTTCCCATAGGTTTTCACTAGGTGGTGCAGTAACTACGGGTGCATGTAATGTCTCTTATGTGCTCCCGTAGTTACTCTGGATTGTAGGGTTATCCTGAAGAAATGGGTTTAGAGCAGAAGTGTATTTTTTGTGCTTATGGTAATGGGGACTGGAAACACAACATATAGAGAGCAAGTAACACTTCCTTTTGCGAAATTATCCTATAAGAGAACTCCACCAAAAATGATTCATTGCTCCATGAAAAGAAAAATTGGCACAGGGTCTCAGGATAGGTTTAGCATAATTATATGCAATTTAGATGTGATAACAAGTACAGGTGTAGCCTAATTATATGCAATTATTTATATGTAATTTTGTCTCAAAGCAACTGAGGCTGGCTCTTTAAATGGAAAAATAAGCATCCCTGAATAAATATGGGGGACAATTAAGCTTGGCTTAGAAAAGTCCAGAACTTTTGGTTCTGTTTCTGGTAGGCAGAGGCTCTCCCTTCCCCAAGTAATAAACACTGTGTGATTCTGTGTTTAGGAGGCTGGGGTAGTGAGTGTGTGCTCCTTCCATCTCACCCACCCACTTCTGCCTGCATTTAGCCTGAAATGGGCCTTTCAGAAGCAGGCAGTGGTGACACCATCAGCTATCTTCAGATGCCTTGTCTCGCCACAACACCATTAATGCAGTGGCATAGTGAGGGAGGGGAAGGACACAATTTTTATTTTTTTACTTAATTAAATTTGATTTTGTTGTTGGAGAGGCAACAAAATCTTCAACTCCAGATGCAAATAGGCACTTTAGAAGTGTCTCTAGCATAGCAAACGGTGGTAGAACTGCTGAGGAAGAGGAGGCAGGTTTTTTCCCAATTTTCTTTTAAAAAATAGCTGGGGGTGACATCACTTCCAGTTGTGACATCACTTCTGGGGCAACATTTTGAGCTTTGCACCTATATTTTGAGCTACATGATCATTAGCTACACCGCTGCATTAATGCTCAATTCCCTGTACCTGTGGTCACTGTGGCTACATACTGAGACAAAGACATGTGTTGGAGGAGAACATGAACGTTCTGCATTGGGTTCCACCTCGCCTTGGTTTGACCCTATTATTGGTTCTCATCCTAAATGCCTTCAAATTGATGGCTATCCCACCATACATCTTTTCAAGAGACAGGAACAAGAACCCCAGTATTTTTTATTAGCATTTCATTAATGAGAACCACTGCTGAACAAATTAGTGACTTTTTTAAAAATTAAAAATTAAAAAGATCATCCAGTTTGCTGTTGCTAGATCCTATGCAGCCAGTTTAGAATTATTCAGAAATGTCGGCTGGACTGTTACCACATGTAGTAGTGCGTTAGGTAATTTTTTTTAAAAAAATCTGGCCTGACTTATTATTTATGTCTAAAAATGATGAGAATTCCCTCTGTCAGGGATGTTAAGTACGAGAGGATATGGGCCAAAATGCCAGCTTGTCTTCCGTATCAAGGGGATTACTCTTGTCAGAAATGTGTTTAACCAAGCCATACGACTTTTCAGGACCTAACCACTTCTCTTGTTCTTGCCATTATTTATTGCATATTTTCTCGGGGAGAAATGTGTTGTTTTATTTTCAAAATGGGGACTGTGCCATTTGCCTTGCCAACTTTGCTTTTCAAAAATTTCTGTGGTCTGCAATGGGGTAGAGTCAAGGATGGAGCAGGGTCTGACATGGAAGCCAGGTAAGACCACTTCTTTTAGCAGGGGAAGTGCTTTACCCCAATTTACCCCAGAACTGCATCCCTCCTAGGGACTGTTTCTTGGTGTACCTTTAGGTATATCTGTAGATTGCAAGCCCATCTGAGATGGAACCACTTCACATGCACATACACAGCTGTAATGAACATGCTCAACTTTTTAATGGAAAACATAATTAATGATAATGATACATACGAGATGGTGGTAGTGATGTAAAGAAAGTGATAAAGCGGGCATCTTGGGGAAATAAATTGTTTATACTTTGTTCCATTTCTTCTCTGTAGCTTTTGTTTTTCTCCCAAAATAGAAAGAGCCACAGAGGGTACAATCCAGAGTAACTATGGGGAATCCTTGCTCCGGTGTAAGAACAATTTGCTCTGGACTGCAATATGAATTTCCCTTAGGTTTTCACTAAGTGATGCAGTAGGTACACGTAATGTCTCTTACGTGCTCCTGTAGTTACTCTGGATTGTAGGGAGAATGCCATAGTTGAGCTACCCTTCTCTTACATTGACTTCCCACATCTATGCTCACAACATAGAAGGCTGCCATTAATCCTGAACATACTATTGCTCATGAGAAGGACCACCACTGATCTCATGGAGCTGTGATGGAGCCAACTACTTGCTGTCTCCATGGTCATAGGGCTGCTGCTTCCCATGTGGCCTCAAAATTTTTATCACCTGATCATGGGCCCTATTACTGTAACACGTACATACAAGGGCTGCAGTGACCCAGTGGTTAAAGACCCTGTGCTTGTCAACCTGACAAGCAGGTCAGCAGTTTGAGACTCAAGTACCGCACAACGGAGTGAACCCCCATTACTTGCCCGGCTCCTGACAACTTAGTTCAAAAGCACACTAATACAAACAGATAAATAGTTATCTCTTTGGTGGGAAGGTAAGAACGTTCCATGTGTCTTTGGCAAATGCTGGCCACAGAGGGATCTTCAGACAATGCTGGCTTTTTTAACCTGGCATTTAAAACACCCACATTTGATAGCAAAGGGAAAAAAGTGCATTCAGCATAACATCATCTTGAAATTTCCTTCCCCACATTGCCCATCTCTGTACGAATCAATTTTGTACAGCACTTACTCCAAAGAAGTGGATGCAATATATCAGTGTTGACATGATGGCAGCAGCCCAAATTCTATGTAACCATTTTGATAATGGCTCTAAAAATTGGTTATTTTCTTTCATATTGTGTAACTGCCACCTATTCAACCATTAACATGTTATAATGTTGATGATTCTTACCCATAACTTTTGGCAGCCTGGCCAATGTTCTCCCTTTGATACAAACCATTCTGTTCAGGGGAAAATAAACTGGATGGACCTTTTTTTCTCTTTTTGACTATCATCTCCCATATTTTTTATATCCTGAATATTCTCCTCCCCTCCGTTAATCCAACCTCTTTTAAAATTTGATCATAAATAAGTATCTGACTTTTTTTAATGTCCACTATGTGAGTTGATGTAGCAGTAATTGCATTCCTCAAGAAGAAATTTGTAGAAACAATTAGTTGAAAGTGTGAGGCTTTGGCCTGGAGTCCTACCCTTGAGATCTTCCATGATTCATTCATGGCATCCAGTCAAATTTGTCAGCATCCAAATGGTTACAGATGGAGAAACACAGATCTTGTTTGAATGATCAATTCCTTACTAAGACACTTACCGCTCAGTAGATGAGGTTTCTTGTGTAAACTGATGGAGTGAGACATTGGTGGTGAATATCAATAACCTCCTCTACTCCTTTGTACACTGAGAATAATAGGACAAGCTTTTCTTGCTACCACCTCATATTATGGGTGATGCATCCATATACATCCTCAATCACATATTTTAAAGGCACAATGCAAACCAATTTATGCTGGCCTAACTCACCTGGCATATCTTCTTGTGGTGGTGTGGAGAGGTTGGTGTATGCCTGTGCCCTAGTCTAACCACCCCAGGAGTGGGGCAGGCCAGAGGAAACTTGTGCAGGGGCTAATGCTGGCCTAACTGGAGGGTACAATTGCAGCCCATATTATATTTTAATGCAAACAGTACCAGAACCATTGCTGTCACCTTTACTCCTGCACCTTTCTCCTGCATAGGAAGCAATGCCTGATCTAAGAAATGGTCTGCACCTTGGTGCTTTGCACAAAGAAGATCTCATATTTTCAGATTCATTAAATTTTTCTTCCTAAGTGTCCACTTAAAGAAATCAAGTGGATTTCTAACTTCAGAGTTGGAAATATTTCATTCTGAACCATTTTGCTATTTGGGCTACCAATACTGGCCTTGAAAACAGAGAATTGCTTGTGTATTGGTTCTGCTTTGGGAACAATGATAGTACATTGATAAGAACATAAGAAGAGCCTTTCTGGATGTGATCACTGGCTCATGTAGTCCACCATCCTGCTTTCCAGATTGGCCAACTACATAGTTGCCTTCAGGAACCCCACAAGTAAGTCTCATTTGAAATTACCAATTCTCAGTGATCATCTATACAGAGGCTGCAATCCTAAAGACACTTTCCTGAGAGTTAGGGCACAATCCAGAGTAACTACGGGAGCACGTAAGAGACATTACGTGCACCTGTAGTTACTGCAACACCTAGTGAAGACCTATGGGAAATTCATATTGCAATCCAGAGTAAATTTTTACACCAGAACAAGGACTCCAAGTAGTTACTCTGGATTGTGCCCTTAGTCCCACTGAACACATTAAACACAATAGGACTTACTTTTGTGTAGACACCGTTAAGATTGTGCTCAGAATCTCCTAGGCATGCCATCGTTCATGGGCATTTGATGGTTGGCATTGTGTGAGATGACCTTCTCTGTGACAAATATTATTCACACAATTTGCCCATCTCCTGCAATAATATTCCCATTTCTTCAGCCATTTTAGTGGGTCTACCTGTGTCCTCTCAATGACTGACTGTTTTTCTGATCTTATTTCTGATCCCTTTCTGATTTTTCTGATCCTTTGTGGTTGTTTCTCTTTATTTTTGCCTTTTTTATTATGTTTGACTCATAGTAATTGTGAGTCACCTCGAACCCCTTTTGATGAAGAAGACAGCATCAAAACATTTAAAGTAAATATGTTTGAAACACCAATTCTGATGGGAATTTCTGAAGCCTCCCAAGTGATACCAAGAATGGAGGCAGGTTCTGTTGGCATCAGCCGTCATCTTTGCTCTGCCATGAGACCTGCTTCTTGATGTTCTGCTACAGCCTTCCAGAAGCCAGTGAACTGCATGTTTTGTTTTGTTTTCTGATATATTGAAACGGCTCCCCTCCAAACCTTCTCCTAACCTTTTCTTGCCCTTTCCTCCAAAGGCTGGGGAAAAGGATGCAGATATATGCTCACTCCATCCCCTTTTGTATGTTTTCATTTGCTAGGTGCGTAAAAGAGGAGAAGTCATTTGTGCACATGGGATAAAGAGGTGTTATGAATACCAAAGTGTTTGCTTTATAGGGGAAAAAGATCACAATGAAAACACCCAGTGACATAATAGGTGCATTTTTAATGAAAGCCGCTGTGCTAATAGTGTGCATAAAAGACTGCCTCTCCCCGAACCCCAACACACACACACACACAAACACTTTCCTCCTACCTGTAGCAGCTATTCTCATTTGGGAGAGTACCACGAGTGAGATATTTTTCAGTACTGTATTGGCTGCTGTTTAGTTTTTAATAAATTAAATTGTTTCTATCAATGTAATATTCCTTAGACAAGCACTTCCGAGAGAGATTAGAAATGAACTTAAGGGAATTAAAAGCTTCTCTTGCTGCAAACAATGTTTCATATGGGAAATCCACTTATTTATGTCAATTTCACTGGAATGGAGTTTTTTTTTCTTTTTGGTTTCTCATATTTTGCTGTTGATGACAGAAAGCTTTGAGTTTCTGTCAACTCCTCCTTCCTCGGCTTTGGCTGCCGCAAGCATTTAGCTAAACAGACAGTTCGCTTTACACGTGGATCTCACAATCTTGGAATTTTTATACTTTCAAGGGGCAAAATAGCAATCTACCTCTCATTACTTGCACCCCTGTTCTTATTATCCATTATGCAAAGGCTTTTCAGGAGCTGCAGGGACCTTCAAAACATCACCTGCAACCAGTGCATACCCTATTAAAATGCCAGGTGGCTTCCACATTGGTTGTGGGCAACATTCTGAAGATCCTTGCAACCTCTGGAAGGTCTAAGCATTTCTGCCTTTCCCTTCCTTGCCCCTTAGGAGGGAAGGGTCAAGGCCTTTATGCTGTGGCATCGCAGCACCCCAGTTTGGCAACTACTGTTTTTGAATCAATAGTTTGTTATTTGTGAATTTGTTACAAATAAATTCACAAATAAATAAACAAATAAATACAAATAAATAAATTGGATTTCCTGGAACCTAATCCTAGTGGATAGAAAGAACTGGACTGTTGTGTTCCTTGGAACAGTAATTCGCTTAGGACAAGGTGGATGGCTTTCAAGAGGCAGCAATAATCTTGTTTTTTTTCCGTTTTGACTAGTGACATCCACTTTTGAATGTGTCTGTTATTTTAAATAATAATATCTTGTCATGCAAATAAGGAAAGTGGATTGAAATGTAATGCTTGCATGACTCTACAACAGTTTTTAAAGAAAACAGTTTTCTTTAAAAAGAAATTGTGATTTGCATTGGCCATTTGTGTTGAGTCAAATCCACGTATTAAAAATTTGTGTATAAAAAGTTGGACCTGTATTTTTTCATTTAAGTGTCATAAACTGTTTACAGAATACAGATTGCTAGGAAAAATTTTGGATTTTTTTAGAAGCTTAAGGGATACCTCTTTTAAACAAAAGCAATGTTTGTTTTTGTCCACTACATCTTTCCTTGCAACTTATCTAGAACGAGTCCTCTTCCCTTGCAAGTGCAAGAATAGTGCTTTTCAGAAATTAAAATCAAACAATGGCTGGAGAAAAAGATCCTTCCCACTCTTTCTACTCCTAGCCTCTATTTATTGACCAATTCCTGCACACATCCTGCATGTTTTCAACATGGTACATGCATGGAAAATCTGTCTGATGTGATCCTGTATTCCTTCCACATATAGATTGTGCATGCTTTGAAAATGTTTAAACAATGCTAGAATTGGACATAGTTCCAGCCGGATAGGAAGAGTCAATATACTGAAAATGCATTCAACCATAAAACCATCCTCTGCTCGTCTTGGGGTTCTCTTTTTTATCCTTGCTACTGGTGACCTCCCATTTTTCCTTCTCCACCTTAGAACATGCTACAATGAACAGGGCCCTTTCTGTGGCTGATGTCAGCAACTCCTCATCAGGGAAGTCAGTGTGAAACATGATCCCTCGAGGAAAAAAAATCGGAAAAAACTGAACTTAACCACAGTGATTTCTAGTCTAAGATGTCATGGAGTTTTGTAAAAAATTGATGAACTTATTGTATTTATTCCTTTTGAGCGTCATCAAGAGCCCAACTGTTACCAATTTTCCAGGACCGATGCAACCTTGGTGCAGCTCCAAGATATGGGAATAAGCCTCACTTACTCACTCACTCACTTACCTATCTTACTTTTCTGCCACCCATAGCTTTCTTAAGGAGGGGCAAGAGGGATTCTGAACATTTGAGCTCATTTGGCAGGTTAAGACAAATGCCATATTTACTAGAATCCAATGTGCCATTGAATTTAATGCGCATCCTATACTTATAAACAAAATACTGTATTTACTGTAATCTAATTAAACATTGAATCTAATGTGCACCCTGATTTTTGTGACCGAATTTGGCTGAAAAAGGTGAGCATTAGATTCAAGTAAATACAAGATGTGTGAGTCAGGAGCATAGATTGCTACCACAGTGTGGTCCCCACCATACCTGTGTTCATTCTATATGTGAGAACAAACAAAAAAATACTTTTGTGTCTTGCTTTACAACTTTAAATGTATATCTTCACGTTTGTACCAAGTTTTCTGTTCCAGGATCAATAATATAAAATTATGTATGCTTTTGATTACAGGTTATGCAATATCTTTGGAACATGTGGCTTCCCCCAAACCCTGCTGGAAGTCGTCATTCTTTTGCACTGTGCATTTAATGTCCTCCAAAGAGGCACTAATGACAGTTTATAATATCATTATCTACAGTTAGAGATATTATAACTTGAAAAAATGAAAAGCAACTGCAGCCATATGTGGGGAGTGTGTTATTTCATGCTCTTTTAACTCTCAAGATCCCTCGAAGAAAAATAAATCAGAGTCCAGGGTGAACAATACAAAGATAAAAAGAAATCTCAATGCCAGCCAAATCAGGTTGTCTTCGTGGAAGCAAGCAAGGCTGTTTAAATGGTTACTCACAAGCAACAGGTAATTCTTATTTTTCTTCATAAAAATTATTTTAGGTTAGGGTCCCAACATGTTCCTTATTACATGGTTTGATAATTTGGCAATGTCCTGCCTCCTGTAACATATGAGCTGATTTAAACCTTTGGAGCAAACAGCCAAAGGGGGATATGGAACAGTGCGGATGGAGTATGGATTAGGTTTAAAAGTAATCACATATATACGTATATAAATAAAAAGGGAGACCTGGTTGGTTAGGTGAAAAATTCGCTATCAGATTCTGGTGTGCAGCTTTCTTTTCAAGTACAAACTGCATTAAATGAGGCATTTAATTCAACAAATCTCGAGTCCTGATCCACCAGAAATAGAGACTGGGTAAGTTCAATTTGTAACAAACCATCTCCATATGATCAAAGGCCTGCAAGTTGATTCCAACATACTGCTTAAATTAGGCTAACACCGAAGTGTTTGGCTCTGGGACAATATTTGGAATGTCCTACCAGAAGAAAAATTCCTTTGCACAGATGGTTCTAATAGGACGGAATGCCAACCTTACTTTTTAATGGGCTGACAAGGAGCCATGGCGCTAACTTTCTGACTCCAAAAAGTTCTTTTGCTGTCACCCGCAAACCAGCTTGGATAATTTTTCCCTGGCTTCCTTATTAAGGCCCTGAATGAGGGGATTGTATGGCTTTCTTAATGTAGCTCAGTCTGCCCACCATAAATCCCAGCGTTCATGATGAAAGCTCCACTTATATTTTTTCTCTGGGAAATGGAATCAAGCAGAATGCACCCCAGTTCACAATAAATAACTTGAGTTGAGTTATTAAGTGTATTTTATAGACCGGGGCCCTTATTACATCAGCAGTTTTGATAATGGTTTCTTAAAAAAAAAACAGCCCTGTGTACAGAACGATTTGCAGAAGAGGGACGGACACGGTCCTGGTTCCTTTGCATGCAAAAAATGGTATCCCTCCCCCATGACTTCAGGCTGTGTTTACAAATATAGTGTATTTACATTTTTACATGCTGCTGTCTGGTTAGATTAAGCAATGGCAGGCGATTGGCAGTAAAGCTGAAAAGTACCGCATTTGCTCATGCATTTGCCAAGCAATTCCCAGGTGGGACTGTTTGCTTTGCTGAACGACGACTTGAGCTTTAAGGTTGGGAGTTTTCAATTTTAGAGAGTGCTAATTGCTGCCTCCTTCTGAATCCATATATTTCTTGTTTTATCGCTTCCCCTCCTCGGTCGAGTTCATTCTCTTCTCTTTTTTCAAATAACTGCATTTAGTTCACTGTCGTTTCTTTAATCTCACCCTCCCTTGGAAAGGGCTGAGATAGGGTTGCCATGTGTCCAGTGATGGGCTTCAAAAAATTTAAGAACCGGTTCTCTGCCCATCTGGCAGCCACTTTTAAATGGCTATTTTTAAACTTTATATGTCCTGTCTCTTGTTAAGAACCGGTTCTATAGAGTAGGTGCAAACCTGCTAGTGCCCACCACTGCATATGTCCTGAAAAACAGGGACAATCCTGGTTTGGGGGTTTTGTGTTCACACACTGGCAAATGGGACAAAGCGCAGTGGTGGGCTTCAGGGGGTTCTCACAGGTTCTACAGAACCCTTTGCTTATGAGCACCTGGTTCTGAGAACCGGTTACTCATGGGACATAGAATCTGTTGTTAATTTAGGTTATTAGGACAAATAGGTTGTTAATTTAGGTTGTTAATTTATTTGAATCCCACCACTGGACATAGGGTCCTGTCCTGGTTTTGTGGAAGAGAATTATGGCAACTTTAGGCTATGGGCAGCCTATTATTTCCCATCCAGCTTTACCCTGGAGCTAGTGATGCTGATCGGTTCCAGCTCTTGGCAGAAGTTAGGAACTCAGGTTGGAAATCACAGTACTAAACATGATGGATCTGTTGCACCAACACTTGATTGAACCAAACCTCTTGGTCTCAAATGTCTTTTGGGTGATAATGGGAGAGTTTCCCATTGACTAGCCCCACTGAAATTGACAGAGCTTGGCTTGACTTGCATGTAACATCTCTCATTGATTTTAGAAGTGTTCAGCTACCACTGACGTCCTTTGGAGATAACCCCATGCATTTCATGTTTAATTTTAGAACTCAGCGAGCTTCTCTGTATGCCTCCAGGCTAACAGAATAGACATGGATCTCATCTGAAGTACATCATAATTCTTGTCATACTTGTAAGAAATCAATAATAAAGAGCCCATGTTGAGTCTAGAGCAATTTTTTTGAAACTGTGTGACACAACACCCTGGGATGCCATGGAATGCTGTAGGACATCCCCGCTGTCTTCTTCTTACTGGTTCTTCCAGGCATGCCATCTTGGCTGATCCAAGGTCACACAGGGATCACACATGGTTATTACCACAACAGCAAGCATGGTCTGGTGGTTCTGTTGAAGACAGCTAAGCAGGGAAGGACCTGGTCAGCTCTTGGATGGGAGACTGAAAGCTGTTAAAGCTGTCATGAGTCTTCAGATCCAGATGTGTTGCCATTTAGAACTTAGCTACCTCATAGGTTGATGTGAAGATCGGTGATGCAAGTACGTGCAGCAGCTCAGCACTCTATTGATTCGTTGAGTATATCCTGACACTGTTATTCAAATATTGTTGTATATTCATGTACAATGACAATAAATTTTCTTAAAACCAAACCAAACCACAGTGCACCATAAAAGAAGGGTATAGTAAATTTGGATTGGGGTGTTTGAATAATTCTGGCGGAAGCCAAGTTAAATCCCTGCACAATCACGACCCTTTGTGAGACAGTCACTGTCTCTCAGCCTAGCCTTGTGCAGGTTGCTATGAACAGTATTCCCATTAAGCCATTTGGTCACACAACCAGAACTTGACATGCCTGCATAGCTTTCTTGGTTGTACTCCAGATGACATCATCTTGGTGATGACTAATCCTACAATCCAGAGTAACTACGGGACCATGTAAGAAACATTTACGTCTATGTAGTTACGGCACCACCTAGTGAAAACCTATTGGAAATTCATATTGCAATCCAGAGTAAATTGTACTTATGTTGGAGCAAGAACTCCCCGTATTTACTCTGGATTGCGCACTATGACATCATAACCAAGGTCTCTGAAGCTGCACCTCCGCATCTACCATGAAACTCAGGACACTGGAACTGTCCCTTTCTGTGGGGATTGTGTTCACATACTGGCATTTTTGTCAGGGGGTCCTGTTCCAGTTTTGCAGAAGAGAACTATGGCAGCTCTACTCAGAGAGTCTGTCTGTCTGTCTGTCTGTCTGTCTGTATTTACTTACTTACTTACTTACTTACTTACTTACTTATTTAGTAAGCATTTGACAAATACATGGGCTTGTGCTAAATCAGATGTTAATGTTCCATTGGCTTGTTTTTTGAAAGCCAAGAATTCCACATTGATGTCTGGCTGCCATCGCCAGCTGCCAATTTTTCAATATAGTCTGGCTGCCAATTGTTGCTAGTTGTTTAGTTCACACTTTTGTGCTATCCGGGGCGCACCACGAGAAGGCAAACTAGCATCACACTCTACTCAGCGAGTAATTAAAGCTTGTGAGAATTAAAAGGGAAAGGGATTCTGGTTTGCTTTCCAGAGGAAGAGTAGGATAGAAACAGCAAAACAAATTACTGCTCTGTTTCCAAACTCCAAAAATTCCATTTGAGGTTGAAATAAAGCATATTATTTCACAATATATGCACAATAATATATAGTGCACAATAAATGCACAATAAAATATAGTGGCAAGAATATTGGACACAGCCAGGAAGTGTAAGACCTAAAAGACAGTGGCATCATGACATCAAGTGACATTGTGACCATCACAAATAAGAATTGAACATATCTAATTTGTTCTGGTGATCCTGGAATGTATTAAATAAATGTCAGATGGTCAGGATCATATCAAGTGGCAGCAATTTATTAAAAATCAACCTTGCACACAAAATAGCAGTCATTTGAGTCATCTGTTTTTTTTTTTGTAAAAAACAAACAAAAAACCCAAAACACCTAGTGTTTAAGTTATCTGTAATTATTTTAGAAAGATATTTTAATATGAAGACATGCAAAATTATCCACATGAATGGTCTTCCTGTTTGCTTTGAACATTCCTAGGAAATATTAAGCTAAGTGCTACAATCTCCCCAAAATCTTCAGTAATCCGATTAGAAATAATACTGTCAACTGATCAAAACAAGTTTACAATGCAATTCTTTGCATGTTTACTCAGAGGTACATCCCATGGTGTTCAGTGGGGCTTACTCGTTGGCTGCAGTCCTAAATGTGCTGGTCTGGGAGTAAGCCCCACTGAATACACTGGGCTTACTCAGAAAAAGCATGCATTGGATCAAACTGTGAGTTGAATATGTTTTTAGTGTATTATTTGATTAAATTATGATATATTTTCAAAAGCCTCGATTAGTCTTGGGACATCCCAGCAGACCCAAGGTACACTGTAGTGTAGGTGATAATAAAGTAAGCTGGAACTCATGATTTTCCTAGTCTGAATCTTACTTCTACTATCAGTCCTTTAGGTGCCATAAGGCAAGTCAATCCCCCTTAGCCTCGCAACCCAATTTCATCCAACATTGCAGCACGGGGGCCACATGGCTCATGCAGAATCCAGAGCTGGTAAGGAGAAGGCTGGAGTACAGGGTAACTAACTAATTAGCACTAACTAATTAGTTTCTGGGTTTCTCACCCCCTATAGCTGTCATTAGGGAGAAAATGAGAGGAGAATTCAGGTTCTGAATTCTTTCTGGAAATCAGAGTTGCAGCCCTGACTCAGTTGGACCTCCTCAATAGGCAGAAGTCTGCTATGCTTCCATAGCATTATGGGTGTTATTCCACATATAATATAGGTGTTATTCCACCTATAAGAACAAATCCAGGACCTTGCTGCTACAAAACAAGCCTTATGTTTATCATTAAATTCACTCACCCCAAATTCCAAATCCTCTTTGTACTATGCATTCCAGAAAGCACTTAATTTAATTCCATAGCAAGGTCAGTATTGTGTTTTGAATCACTCTTTGCTGCGGAAAGGGTATGAGTGCCGTCAAACTAGTGACCTCGCCACACGATAAATAATCTGAAATTATGGTTATGAGAAAGGCAGGGCATACCTTTTGAAGAGATCCCATTTTCATTTCAGAAATACTTCATTCAGCCAGTTGTTCACTCCAAGCTTTATAAACATTTTAATTTGCCATTTAGCCAACGGCATTTTTTCTTGGATTTTTGTATATACTCACTAACTTTTGGAATAAGCATATCTCTAAATGGGCTGCTGATTATGCAGGGAATCACTTTTTTGGGGAAGGGGGAAAGGGGAATCTTCTTTTGTAGCCTACTTCTTCCAACATAAATTATTTGTTGAAATTGACTTGCATTTTACTTAGCCTTGAAAGCCAATTTCTCTCCTCCCCTCTTGCTGCACAAAGGGATTTTTTTTTCCTTTGTCAAAAAAAATTAGCTTACTTAACTAGTTTTCAAAGTGATTTTTGAACAAAGATTTCAAAGATACAGCGCTGACTAAATATTTACTCTGTATAGTGTACAGTAGTTTTGACTCGCCAGGGGGAGAAAAACCCTGCTTGATTCCTCCCCCCTCTTTTTTCAGTGGGGTGTTTAAATTTCTTTGTTTCTAAGATGTGAGATATATATGTCATTTCTGGAAGTATGGAACTAATTGAGGAATATGTCCGGCTCTTGTTGAGGTGAATAGGGCAGATAAATAAAAAACTCCACTGAACATAAATCTCTTTCACCAACATCAAAGAGACAAGATCCAGCTAAGTGTATTTGTATAATGCAGTAATTTATGCAGAAAGCAGCCTTTGTCAGCAATGCAACAAAGTGGCTTTGATAAATGTCCCTTAATTTATTGTCATGTATCTCAAATCAAAGTAAAACATTTACAGCCTGTATATTGAAGGAACCCAGGCCTGAAATACTTAAAGGCTTTTTTACCTTCTTTTGGATAGAGTGGGGGAGAAAAAAAGCTAACTTAGCCAAAAAGGTTAGGAAGGATCTGTTCTGAATGTTAAGTACTTGATACAAATCATTGGAGAAATTATGAATGGGAAATTCTACTTTAGGATGTGTTGGAAAAATCTGTAGAAAGATTGGAGAAAATTCTAAGATTTGTTTTGTTTTAGTTTTACCAGCAAATCAGACAACTAGCAAAGTGTACCTTTATTGCTCATTGTCTAGCATCATGTTGCAGTGATGTAATAGCACTAACACAGAGCAATAATTGACAAAGGAAGGATAAAGTAACGGGGATATTATTAAATTGAGTTCATTTAGTTGGACTTGATCCAGCTAGGAGAGGCAGACAGATTTTCTGCTGTGGTCCTACTTCTTGCTGGACTAGGACTATAGCAGGGATTCTGTCCAGTCCTCCCACCAGGATCAAGTCCAGCTGAACTATATCTCCATGGGAGGAAGACTGAATTTGATTTTGGGAATTTTTTAAAAAAATTCCTTTCTTTTCCCCAAATGTCAGTACTAACCTAAGCTAAAGAAGTTCAACCAAAGATTTGTGCAACAATTTCTCCAGTGATCTTTGATTTTTATTTTATTTTTTGGTCAACTTGAGAATGGGTCATGTTGGAGACTTGAAGGGGACAACTTGAGAATGGATCAAATTGAAGAAAGAAGGGGACAGAGTAGTGGAGGAAGAGGCGATGTAGAGGAAGAAGAGTATTGGATCAGACATAGTGATTGTCCATGAGGGTGGATATCTTCTGACTACTGACTGCATTAACTACATCAGATAACTTCATGGAATGCTTAGCTTGGATGTAGTGTTCATCAGAGGTAGGGTTGCCATAATTCTCTTCCAAAAAACTGGGACAGGATCCCCTGTCAAACTTGCCAATATATCACTTATGGCAACCCTAACCAGGGATATTCATGTGTGGAACTGGGAAACACAGTGAGCCAATGGTGCTGAAAGGGTCACCGTACTACTGGGTGAGCCTCCTTAATGCACTCCAACTCTCACCATTTGTGCATGGGACATTTATTTGGGGTTCACTATGTCTACTCAGAAGTCTATGGGCAAAATCCAGAGTAACTACAGGGTTATCCTTGCTCTGGTGTAAGAACAATTTGCTCTGGATTGCAGTATGAATTTCCCATAGGTTTTCACTAGGTGGTGCAGTAACTACGGGTACATGTAATGTCTCTTACATGCTCCCGTAGTTACTTTGGATTGTGTAATCCAATCTGGATTGGATTTATGCAGTGGGTCTTACTCCCAGGAAAGTGTGTTTAAAGGTTGCAGCCATAATCAGGTACAGTATTTCTCTGAATGCTAGAAATGAGGATAGGAAATCTGACAACTCCTATCAGAAACAGAATGCTGGGCCAGACAAAGGCAGCAGAATTCTGTGGGACTCCTTCCCACAAGATGTGGTAATGGCATCCAGCTCTGATGCTTTTAAGATGGAACTGGACAAATTTATGGAGGAAAGTCATCACAGGTGACAAGGCATGGTGGATATGTACAACCTTCAGGTTTTAGAAATAGTCTGTCTCTGAATTTCAAATGTAAGGGATAGCGCCAGGGTAAAGGTGTCTTGTTGTTATGTGTGCTCCTTGAAGTAGGGTTTCCATATGTCCTGAAAAAGAGGGACAATCCTGATTTTTGGGATTGTGTTCACATATTGACAAATGGGAGAGAGGATTCTGTCCCAAGTTTGTGGAAGAGAATTATGGCAATGCTACCTTGAAGCCTTTGTGGGCCACTGTGATATAGGAAGCTGTGATACATAGGATAAATAGGAAGTTATACAAGATGGACCTTTGTGCTAATGCAGCAGGGCTTTTCATTCATTCATTCATTCATTCATTCATTCATTCATTCATTCATTCATTCATTCATTGGCATCCTTCAGTCTCGAAAGACTATGGTATCGTGCTCAGAAGTAGAGGTCTTAAAACAGGGTCTTTTATGACTAAACAGGCCAATTCGAGAGTGGCAACCCCTTCCACACTGAGGGCAGATACAGTCAGTCCCCTGCCCAGCCCCCAGATTTTGCTGTTTCCGGGACTGCCTCCCTGTCTCAGCCTGCTGAATGAGTGTCTCTTCGAATTGAAGAAGGCCATGCTGCGTCTTTTGCCTCCACGCTGAATGATCAGAGATCAGGGTTTCCCAGTTGTTGATGTCTATTCCCATGGCCTTTAGATCCCTCTTGCAGATGTCCTTGTATTGCAGCTGTGGTCTCCCTCTAGGGCGCTTTCCCTGCCCTAATTCTCCATACAGGAGGTCTTTTGGAATCTGACCATTGGCCATTCTCACAACATGTCCAAGCCAGCGTAGACGTCGCTGTTTCAGAAGTGTGTACATGCTAGGGATACCAGCACGTTCTAAGACTGCACCATTTGAAACCTTGTCATGCCAAGTAATGCTAAGAATACGTCGGAGACAGCACATATGAAATGTGTTCAGCTTTCTCTCCTGCTGCGCATGAAGGGGCCAAGACTCACTGCAGTACAAGAGTGTGCTCTGGATGCAGGCTCTATAGACCTGGATCTTTGTATGTTCCGTCAGCTTCTTATTAAGCCATACTCTCTTTGTTAGTCTAGAAAACGTGGTAGCCACTTTACCAATACGTTTATTTAGCTCGGTATCTAAACAGAGAGTGTTGGAGATAGTTGAGCCAAGGTACACAAAGTCATGGACAACCTCCAGTATGTGTTCAGATATTGTAATACAGGGAGGTGAATCCACATCCTGGCCCATGACTTGTGTTTTCTTCAAGCTGATTGTTAGTCCAAAGTCTTGGCAGGCTTTGCTAAAACGGTCCATAAGTTGTTGGAGGTCTTCAGCAGAGTAAGCAGTAACAGCGGCATCATCAGCGAAGAGGAAATCCCGCAAGCATTTCAGCTGGACTGTGGACTTTGCTCTTAGTCTGGAGGGATTGAAGAGTTTTCCATCTGATCTGGTCTGGAGATAGACTCCCTCTGTTGCATTTCCAAAAGCATGTTTCAGCATGACTGCAAAAAAGATCCCGAATAAAGTTGGTGCGAGGACACAGCCCTGCTTCACTCCACTCGAATGTCAAAGGAATTGGACGTTAAGCCATCAAAAACTAATGTTCTTGTACAGTGTGACGATATTGGCATCCTTCATGTCCTGTGGTACTCCACCTTCCCTCCAACAGAGACAGAAGATTTCATATAGTTCAGTGGGAATGGTCCCCTACAGCACCTCAGGATTTCGACAGTGATGTTATCTTTCCCAGGTGCCTTGCCAGAAGCAAGGGAATCCAGGGCTGTGTTTACTTCTTCTAGAGTTGGTTCACTGTCAAGCTCCTCCAAGACAGGCTGGCACTCGATGTTGTTTAATGCTTCTTCAGTTACTGCATTTTCTCTGGAGTATAGCTCAGAGTAGTGCTGCACCCAGCGTACCATCTGCTGTGCTCAGTCCTGGATGACCTCGCCTGTAGCAGATTGCAGGGGGGCAGATTTCCTCACTGTTGGACCAAGGGCCTGCTTGATGCCATCATACATCCCCTTGATGTTGCCTGTGTCAGCAGCTACCTGGATCTGAGAGCAAAGCTGCAGCCAGTAGCTGTTAGCACATCTCCTGGCAGTCTGTTGAACTTTGCTACGAGCAGCTTGCAGGACCTGTAGGCTGTGCTCACTAGAACAGGCTTTATATGCAGTTAGAGCACCCCTCTTTTCCTCAAGGGCTGGCATCAGCTCTTCCAAGTTATATATATATAACTGTGGGCTGTGGGTGGTGCAAGTGGCTAAGACTCTGTGCCTGTTAACCAGCAGGCCAGGATTCGAGACCCGGGTCGGCCCCACAAGACAGAGAGAACTCCTGTCCTTAGTCCAGCTCTGTGACACCAGTCTGGATCCAATCGTATTGGCTCTGCCTTTCCACTGGACTAATTGAGTGACATGGAGAGGGGGGATTTGTTGCTTGGGTAACAGCCTATCCTCCATAACAATCTAACCCAGGCTTTCATGCTTCACATGCAGCGTATGCAGCACTGAGCACGATACCATAGTCTTCCAAGACTGTCAGAGGCCTGTTAATATATATAAATTGCAATCCTGAAGCCAAACTCTCCAAAATAATTCAATCGTCTGCTGTAGGCACTCAGCCTGCTGCCAAATTTGTACTCTGAATACTGCAGCTCTTGGTGCGGACAGGGGGTGGGAAGAAAGAGGGAAAAATTATTTTGGGTGACAAAATAGTCCCTTACCAATAGATCATTCTGTCTTTAAAAAAAATAATATCTCCATTAGAAAGTGCTTTAGAATTCATGGCATGTGAAGCAATAACATTTACTATGGGTTAGCTAGCAAGGGACCAATATAACTTTTATCAGTTGGTTTGAATGTGTAAGAAATATGTCCAAACTTGAGTGGATATATAGCTCTGCGGAGGCTTCTCGTTACTTAGATCTGCATTGTTTCATCGAGAACTAGACATGCTCTGTGCCAACAGACATAAATAATTCTAGATTTGGTGCTCAGATTCTGAAGAAGTTTGCTAAGTAAGCTGATTTGCTTAATATATTTCAGCCAAATGTAAGCCTTCTGCCATAATCGAGCAGAGTATTGGGTGTGTTGGAGACTATTTAAATCCCATTTGCCTCTCCCAGTGTTAGAGACATACTACTCCCACAGACGTGGAGGGCATGGAAAATCCAACTTCCACTCTTTGTCTCAATTTCCAAGCCAAATCACACAAAGTCAAAGGTAGGCCAATGGCAGTTACTACTGGGGAGTCAGGGGCCAGAACTGGGAAAAAGCCAGGACTCAGGATCAAGGAGTTAAGCCAGAATTTAGAACAGGTCATACTTTTCTACAGGTTCAACATCCACAGATTTGAATGTAGGTGAGGCTTCTCTATCTGCATAGGATCCATTCTCAAACCTTTCCCACTGTGGATACCAAAAATTGTGGACAATACAGGAAAATCCTCAACTTCCTTCCCATGAGACTGAATTCTTGCTCTGGTTGCATCTGGAGCTCCTCTGAGCCTCAGAAAGTCCACGTTCAGTAGTATGCAGCCTCTCTAAAGCTTGGAAACTCTATCTGATGGGGCTGTCATGAGGTCCTAATTGTGCCTCAGAGATTTGTGGGGGGACCTGTGGGTTCAGCATCTATGGTAAGACAAATCTGAAGATGCTCGACCCATGGATGGAGAGACTTCACCTCTACCTGCAGAATCTGAGTCTGCAGCTGAGGGCATGAAACAGTCTCCCAGACACAATGGAAGGCAGTTCTGGTTTGTGTCGTTGTCTTTGAGTCATATCTGTAGGTGTTACAAAGTCACAAGGAGGCTGCAAATAATAATTTATGTGGATACTGAGCCTATGGATAAGGAGGATCCACTGTAACTTCTGGCTTCACCAGAACCACATCTGCATGCAACCTCCAGAAGATCAGATGTGGCCCCCAGATCAATAATTGAAGCACCACATCTCCCTCCCCCCACATTTTTCATTATCCACAGAATTCAGTTTCCATGGGAGAGATGTTGGTCCTGAACAGATCTAATGTAGATGCCGAGGGCCTACTGAAGAGACAAGACGTCAATAAGATCTGGTTGCTCAGGCAAAGCCCCTTCCTTGTCCAGAAGGACCTATAGAATAATTAGGTGTGTTGGGCCAAGGTGAAAGATGAACCCTACAATCCAGAGTAACTACGGGAGGATGTAAGAGACATTACGTGTACCCGTAGTTACTGCACTACCTAGTGAAAACCTATGGGAAATTCATATTGGAATCCAGAGCAAGTTGTTCTTACACCGGAGCAAAGACTCCACGTAGTTACTCTGGATTGCGCCCAAAGTCCCTTTCTACCTACCATGAAGATATGCAGATGTCTTTATGGGGAGGTGTTCCAAGTTTTGCAGGAAACTTGGATTTTGGAAGCAGATCTTGGTGTGGCAATGCTACTCCCATTGCTTTCTGGTAAAGTCTTGAATGTAGACAATTTATTCCACTTTCAATCCATGGCAACTCTAGGAGGAACAGAGATAGCTCCTTCCTCCTATCCAAAATCCTACAGAGCTATTTTGGGTTCGAGACCATAGAGACCACAAAGTTAGTTGGATCTGTTAAAATGCACCCTTTTCCATACCTCTGGCTGAATACACCAAAGTCAGAGGAAAAACCATTGAACAGAATCCTTCACCATATCCAGAGATGTTGTGTGGCTAGGACTAAGGAGTAGACAGCCCAATAGGAAGGTGGGAAAGAAGTGACAGGACATGTAAGCCTTGACCTTTCCAGTTCCTTTTTAAATTTGTGAGCTTTGAGCAATAATTCCCCTTTCATTTCCCTATTTTTTAAAGAAAAGATATCTTTTCTTCTGCAAAGAAACTGTTTCAACGGAGATTCTCAGGAATCCAGTGGATCCTATGCTACAAAGAGTAGCAGCATTGATGGTATGTAGCAGTGCATTACATAGTATTTATGATGTCTGATGAGATATAAGCAAAGGTTACAATTAGCTCCTGGTGCTTGGGATGGGAGCATCCCTCCCTTTCTCCCAGTGAAATTTGTAGGGATGGGACCACTGGCCTTTAATCCTCTACAAATGATGAAAGTGAAAATTGTAGAAATCACACAGAGAAAAAGTATTATCCTAGGGCTGTGGGTGGCGCACGTGGTTAAGACACTGTGCCTGTTAACCAGCAGGCCAGGGTTCAAGACCTGGGTCAGCCCCATAAGACAGGGTGAGCCCCTGTCCTTAGCCCAGCTCTGCGATGCCAGCTGGATCCAATCATATTGGCTCTGCATTTCCATTGGACTATTTCAGTGGCGTGGAGAGGGTCTAACCCAGGCTTTCATGCTTTGCATGCAGCCTATGCAGCGCTGAGCATAATACCATAGTCTTTAAAGACTGACGGAGGCCTGCCAATGCCAGGGTAGATTTTCATGTAACATGATTTTAATCACATAATGTTTTCTCCCAGAATGTTTACTTGAGTCACCTACAGAAGACACCTCTATATGCAGTTTTTTCAATATGAGAAGGGCAAAATCCAGAGTTACTACGGGGAGTCCTTGCTCCGGTGTAAGAACAACTTACTGTGGATTCCAATATGAATTTGGAATCCAAATAGGTTTTCACTAGGTGGTGGAGTAACTTTGGGTGCATGATCCAAGATTTTTCATGATCCCAGATGGTGGCTACAGAAAAGCTTTGAAGAAGAGGACACCATGATAGAAACATGTGACTGCAGTAAGTTTGGGTACTTATTCTATATCATTTCTTCATTTGGAGATTATTTATTTAACAGTTTTTCATCCTATCCTTCCTCCAAAATGTTCTGTGCAGCCAGCCAGCCTATACTTTTTATTCTCACATTGATCCTGTAAGAAAGGCTAAAGTTAAAAGATTGTAATTGGGTCCACATCACTGGATGCATGCAACTAAACTTAGATCTCTCTGGTCCTAATTTGCTGCTCCAACCTATACATCATCCTGGTTAATGTAGTCTGGATGGATACATTAGATTAGAAAAAGAGAACACAGGAGAGCAACTGACGTGATTAATGTCATATATAGTTTGCGACTCAGTTGAGCAGTTCAACTACCTACCTGGGAGCCTGGGAACTGCCTGTTATAAAGTCTATCTTCAGCTCTGTGTAGTATAATATCCTTGAAGGAGATCTGTTTTAAAACCTTTTACAACCCATCTGTGCTCTGCCATTAGGCAAGCTCATGGGTAAAACACCTTATTCACAGATACCAGTTTGTATCTGGTACTATAAACCAGAAAAATTGCAGATCCAGGCCTGCTGGTTAATAAAACCAAGACATGATTGTGAAAGTGAAAAGAGAGAAGTTGTAAAAAAAAGAATTTTTATTTTCCTGGCATGAAAGTTTTGGTCTGCCGGAGACACAGTTTGCCATTCAGCCATATTAATACCATGTTTAAAGAAGAACCAGACAGTTATATATATATATATATATATATATATATATATATATATATATATATATATATATATATATAACAATGCATTAAATATATATAAATATATATATATTACAATGCATTAAAACATCTTAAATTACAATGTACATTTTTTGCTAAATATTGGACAGATGCTGACTATAATTTTATATGCAATTTTGATACTTGGCTTCATGTTTTATATTAAAAAAAATGTGTTCAAGTTAATCAAATTACAGTTTTTAAAGTTGCAAAGAAATGCTACCAGGAATAATGGCAATTCCCTACTGAAAATGTCTAATTCCATTTGCAATGCAACAGAGATTGAAGCTTTATTAAGCATATTCAATCAAGGTCTCATATAAATAATATCTTTTTCTAGGCATTATAAACATACAACCCAATTAAAATTGCCAACTTTTTTGAGCTACTCCACTCCTGTGCCTCTATCTGAAATCTGAAACATACTTATTCACCTATTATTGAGACATAAAATTATACATACTGTGTAAAGAAAGGGGGAGACTAAGGGTGCAATCCTAACCTAAGCTAGCACAACTCATCAGTCTTCCTATTTCTATCATGATGCCGGGAGGCAAGCACATGGCTGGGCACTGGCCTAATCCTTCCTCAGGAGTGGTGCAGAAGTGCCTTATAGAGCTTTTGTGACATTCTCAAGCCAGCTCTGGATTTGTTGGGGCTTAACCCCCAAATCCAGAATAACTACGAGAACACGTGAGAGACATTATTTGCACCCGTAGTAACTGCACCTCCTAGTGAAAACCTATGGGAAGTTCATATTGGAATCCAGAGTAAATTGTACTTACACCGGAGCAAGGACTCCTCGTAATTACTCTGGATATTGCCCTAAGCCAGCCTAACTGGAGGTTCAGATTGCAGCCTGATTTATTTTTGCCCTCTAGAATAAGTGATCATCCAATGAAATTGACTGATAGGAGATTTAGGATGGACAAAAGGTTGGACCATATGATTAGACAGTGGAATTCATTGCCACAAGGGTACAATTCCAGAAAGTATTTTGGAAACTCCAAAGTTAGTTAATAAAATGTAGTTACAAACCCCGTTGCGTTATGCTGGAATCCACAGTACAACTCACATAATATAAATAACTTGTATACTGGTTCATTATTATGCATTACTAGAAGTCTGCAATAAACAGTGAAGTAGCTCCTCATGAATTCAAGGAGCAAGATGAGGAATGTGTCTCGTGTGAGGGAGTGGTGAGATATGGGATGACCTGTCACCCGATTTATCAGCATCTCCCAATTTCAGCTGAATGCCTCCTGCTTTCTCATTGTACGTTATGTAACATTAGATACCCGAAACCATGCTTGACCGCTTCGTGGAGGCCAATTAAATTGAACATGGGGTAATTTTATATGGAAATTCTCAAGTTCATGTTAGAGAAGGTAGAGAAAGATAATGGCTCCAGATAGAATTGTTCAGATTTCGTTCTTGCAGAGGAAACAGATGGACAATAGCCATGAAATGTTCTTGCGTATTGGCTCAACAAGTAATTGGCAGGACATTTCTACAATTGACGCAGACTTTAAATGGGTCTTAGTCCATGAAAAAATATTTATGCTCATGGAAAATGTGATCCCAATTCAAAACTCTGTTGCCCCATTAGAATTTGCCTGTTGGGAATTCAACTCGCAATTCCACTGCCAGATCTAGAAAAACACTTCCGTGGTACAGTCTCTACTGAATTTCATCTAGAGGAATCTGATGGGAACCAAACTAATTTTGAAAAATCAGCTACGTGTTTTCAAAATGTGTTTGTGTATTTGTGTGCATGGGAGGCATATGAGCATTTGGTTGAAAATGTCTATGTGTTACTCTGCCTGCTACCAATACCACTGGTCAATTCAGGTACCTATTTATTCAATTTATCTAATCTTCACTGAGGATTCTTTTCCAATCCTGCAGGGATTTGATTAAGAGGTTCCCAAAATGTGCATCATGATGCTGTAATACACAATACAGCATAAGGCATAGGCCCATATCCTAAAGTCAAATTAAGGGCAAAATCCAGAGTAACTATGGGGAGTCCTTGCTCCTGAGTAAGAACAATTTACTCTGGATTCCAATATGAATTTCCCATAGGTTTTCATTAGGTAGTGCAGTAGCTGTGGGTGCATGTAAAGTCTCTTATGTGCTCCTGTAGTTACTCTGGATTTGGGGGAAAGCCCTTTGCTCCAGAGCAGTTAAGGTGACTTTCCATAAGATAACACTAGAGGGTAACATAACTGCATGGACCTGTAACTGCTCTGGATTTTGCCTATAATCACAGGAGCACTTTCTGGTTAATCAAAGGGATATTCCTGGTGACTTCTCCTACCTTTTCTCCTGGGTGCAGCTATCTTAGATCTCATGAAATCTCACAAAACCTGGATGCCATCTTGGATCTGTCAAGATTTCATAAGATTCAAGATGGTGCTAACCCAGCAGAGCCAGAAAGAAGAAGCTGTAATTGGTGTAATGACCTGGAGAAATTTGGGAATCACTGATCTAATTGATTCAAATAAACCCTAGTAGTAATCACAAGCTGGAATTATGACCGCTGGGAGAAATATCAATAATCTCAGACATGCAGACAATATCACTTAATGATAGAAAGCAAGGAAGATATAAAGAACCTCTTGATGAGGGTGAAAGAAGAAAGTGCAAAATGTGGCTTAAAACATTAGAAAACCAAGATCATAGCTTCAGGTCCCATCAATTCAGGCAAATAGAAGGGGAAGAAATGGAAGTTGTAAAAGAATTTCTTCTGGGGGTCTCTAAAATCACTGGAGATGCCGATTGCAGCCATGAAATTAAAAGACACCTGCTTTTGGGAAGGAAAGTCTATGGCAGGTCTACACAATTTAATTAAAAGTCATCACTTTGCCAACAAAGATCCATCTAGTTAAATCTATGATAATGTGTATCTTGTGGTAAGGTATAGCTGTGACAGTTGAACCATAAGGAAGGCTGAGTGCTAAAGAATAGATGCCTTTGAATTATGGTGCTGGAGAAGACACTCAAGAGTCCCTTGGACTCCAAGGATATAAAATCAGTCCATCCTCTAGGAAATAAACTCCGATTGCTCACTGGAAGGACAGATACTGAAGCTGAAGCTCAAATATTTTGGCCACATTTGAAAGGAGCCTATTGCTGCGAAAAACTGAAGGCGAAAGGAGAAGGAGACAGTAGAGGATGAACTGGTCAGATAGTGTCCCCGAGGCAATGAACATGAATTTGTATGGACTTCAGAAGCTAGTGGAGGATAGGATGACCTGGTGTGCTGCATTTCATGGGATTACGAAGAGTTGGACATGACTGAATGACTAAACAACAAACCCTAGCAGACTCCTGCCTGGTTAGAACCTCTTGCCCAATTTGGTCCCTTTTCAATTTTCAAGATTCAGTTCCAAGAACTGTTGCTTATTTGTCGTAAAAAAAAATTCCTTCATGAAACATATAGAGAATGGTTTAAAATATGTCCAAAAAGAACAGTACCACCCTGGTTCTGGAAAAGAAACACACGTGGTTCTTGTGGTTCTAAGAAGTACTTGTGTTCATCTGAAAAGCAGCATTAAATTTCACAGAATCCAAAAATCACAAAAAAACATGATAATGCTCAATACAAATCTAAACTTAATGCAAAATGGGGAAATCCTCCTTGGAGGGAAAAAAACAACAACAAAAAACCAGGAGAACTGGCATACAAATGTGCTGAATAATTTGTGTCAAAAGTTGAGATGCAAACTTTCAAAGTAAGGATTCTGGACTTGGAGTAGAGTTGTGGACAGGTCATGTGATGGGGTGTAGAACCGCACAACTCCATTGTGGTTATTTATACTGCCGCATGATTATAAATCATGAGGCAGTAGGTTGCTCCAAACATACACTAAATACCACTTGCTTGGAATGGAACTTCTGATTAGTTGGACATTTTGGATGGCTGCGAGAAGGCCTCAAATTATAAGATAATGTGCAGTTTGGGTCACATAAGAAATCTTTTTTTTTTTTTGTTACCAACTCTTCTAGTTTCCTGGTGTGTTTGTGTGTGTGTAAGTTTTGTAATCCAGCTGCCGTATCTCAAAATTCTTTCTTTCTTTCTTTCTTTCTTTCTTTCTTTCTTTCTTTCTTTCTTTCTTTCTTTCTTTCTTTCTTTCTTTCTTTCTTTCTTTCTCACTTAACAAAACACTAATTCTTTCTGTTGACTAAAGTTAGCAATGAAACCTTATCCCTTTACTTTTAAAGCAGAGACAGCTGTTGGGAGCTGCTGCGCATATACAGAAAAGAACTCTGTCCAAAATATGCATGTTGCATTGGGTGCTTTGAATGTGTTGCATGTTGTATGACAAGACCACAAAAACCTAGGAAAATCCCCCCAAACGTATTAATTATTTCAACTGGAAACTCTGGTTTTCTTAGAATGTGGATAGTCTTGAACATGTTTTCTTGAAGAGAGGTCATGTTGGGTTTTGAGATTTTGGTGAGAAGATGAAAACATCTTTATTGTGCTTGTTTTGATATGGGACACATTTTTGACACATGGTTTCAGTTTAAATTGCGACACTAAAATGAAGAAATGCGCAGTACCAATAAGGAGGCTTTTCAATAAAAGAACAAGTTTTTCTAAAAACTGGAAAGTTTTCAGATGAGTAAAATATGGGATTTCTCTCTCTCTCTCTCTCTCTCTCCCTTTTTAAAAATTCTTAATTGTGCAAATTAGAGTCAGCACTTTCAGAATCAATGCACACATTTATGAACTCAAAACAGATAACCAATTCTTTAGGACACACTTGATGGATAAGTATACTTTTAAACTTTTGGCAGTTCTTGTGCTGTCTTTCTTTAAAAACCATGTGATATGTCCTATAAAAGGTTGCACATTCCTTCCTACAATGATCAGCTTCATCAGTGGTACCCCTGTGATGAGCTTCTTATCTTACCAGCAAAAAAGTTAAGGCAGTACCAGGTGAAAACAAAACTAGAAAAATTAAAAGACCCCAAAATGCTGGGAAAAAAAATCTATGAAGCATTCTGATTTCCAATACTTTCCTAATGACTGTAGAACAAAACAATTACTCTCTACTGGTATTTTCCTAATATCCATGTAATACTGACATTAGGAAATTATTTCCCTAATGTCAGTCTAAGGCTACAATCCAGAGTAACTACGGGAGCACATAAGAGACATTACGTGCACCCATAGTTACTGCACCACCTAGTGAAAACCTATGGGAAATTCATATTGCAATCCAGAGTAACTTGTTCTTACTCCAGAGCAAAGACTCACCATAGTTATTCTGGATTGCGCTCAATGTAATATCAGTGTAATAGTGCATTATAATATCAGTGTAATAGTGCATCTATTTCGTGAGAGTTCTCCAAGTGCTTTGACAAAATATAAGTGTCAGTGTTCACATTCAAATATTATATTAAATTTGAATATAAGAGAATTTCAAAATGTGTCACTTTCCTGGTTTGAACCAGCAAAATAAATCTGTTAAGTATTCTGAATAATTCACTCATCAAAACTTCATTGTATTTTTCACCAGGGATTCATGAAGAAAAATAATATTTGTGTTACAAGAATGGTTTGGATGAAGGCATCCTCAACCACTGGAAATTTAATTAGCAAATGGAAATCTAATTAGCACCTGTTTGCTGGTGGGCTGCTTGTGCTTTTCCCAGAATCCATATAGATCTTTTAAAACCAAGATTTGTATGCCTGGGGTAATCCTTCATTGTGGCAGAGTCCCACAACAAACTTAGGAAAACCAGCCAAGTTTTGCTGCTCATTTTTTTAGTTTGTTTCCAATTAAACAAGTCCTGTTTCCCACAAGAGATGGTGGACTCATACCTGCCAACTGAACGGTATTCCAAGGAGTACAGGTTGAATATCCCATATCTGAAATCCTTGGGTTGGGAAGTGATTCAGATTTTTTAAATTTTATTTTCAAATATTTATATATACATAATGAGATATCTTTGCGATGTCGAAACACAAAATTTATTTATGTTTCATATACATCTTATACATAACCTGAAGATAATTTTAGATGCTGTATTTACTCAAATACACAGTGGGCTGTGGGCACAAATACAGTGGGCTGTGGGTGGTGCGAGTGGCTAAGACACTGTGCCTGTTAACCAGCAGGCCAGGGTTCAAGACCCGGGTCGGCCCCAAAAGACAGGGTGAGCCCCTGTCCTTAGCCCAGCTCTGCGACGCCAGCTGGATCCAATCATATTGGCTCTATCTTTCCTTTGGACTAATTCAGTGGCGTGGAGAGGGGGGATTTGCTGCTTGGTTAACAGCCTATCCTCCATAACAATCCAACCCAGGCTTTCGTGCTTTGCATGCAGCGTATGCAGCGTCAAGCACGATACCATAGTCTTTCAAGACTGACGGAGGCCTGCATTTACTTAAATACAACGCTCACCTTTTGCACCCAAATTCAGTCTCCAAAATCAGGGTACACATTAGATCTGATGTTAATTAGAATTGAGTAAATATGGTATTTTGATTATAAGTATGGCGTGTGCATTATATTCGATGGTGCATTAGATTCAAGTAAATACAGTGTTGTTTTATAATTTGTGCATGAAACAAAGTGGGGGTTTTTAAGATTACCTTATATGCTTTTTGAGAATGCTTATGTGGGGGAATGTGGGAATGTGTGGAACAGGCATGAACAGAGCTTTTCCCTTGGGACCACTGGTTGTGTAATACCTCCAGGCAACTCATCACATGACATCAGGTGTGGATTTTTCAATTTGTGGTGTCAGTGTTCAAAAAGTGTGGAACCATTTAGGATTTTATGGATCAGGGATGCTCCCAGTTCCCATTGAGACACCTTTAATCAACCAATAAATCATAGAGTGGATGTAGGGACAGAAAAGGGCCACCAACGTGATAAAGGCTTGCAAGCATCTTCCCTTTGAAGAAAGGCAATGGTCTATCAATGGTTATTAGTCACAGTCCATCCATGATGGTTGTATGGAACCTCTATCTTAGAGTTAGGGCGCAATCCTGAGTAACTACGGGGAGTCCTTGCTCCGGTGTAAGAACAATTTGCTCTGGATTGCAATATAAATTCCGCATAGGTTTTCACTAGGTGGTGCAGTAACTATGGGTGCATGTAAAGTCTCTTACGTACTCCCGTAGTTACTCTGGTTTGTAGGGTTAATGTAGCTCTTAAGACCAGTTGAGAGAGTTATTGCATGTGAGGAGTGCTTTGGGGCTTCATACAGGCACTAAGTTCACTGCTGTATATCACAGATGCTGGATTAAATAAACTTTTGATCTGATCCCACAGGGATATTTTTATGTTCATACAGTCTGAGGTGTTGACCATTGGGAAGCCAAAAGTATGATAACTGAAACCTGATTGATTTGATCTTAATTCCTGGTTAAAATCTGAATTTCCTCTTCCTGTAGGGCAGTCATGTGTCTTATTGGGAACAATCTCCATTTCATGGGGGGGAAATCCCTGTAATGCAAGAGAATTTTGTTTGAAGGCAGGGATCTAGCACCTTGGATGCTGTCCAACGTGACAGACCTAGTATTAGCCCAAGCCAACGCTGAGGCAACTTCTAATAAAATGAAATGTTGAGGTTTGCCAGTTTTTAAGAAGTCATTCCAGAGTTCATTTAAGTAGCTTTATGGGACTCTCAGGTAAGAAACCTGTCATTGATTACAGTGCAGATAAGATGCAATATGTGAATGACTGATGTGCTAAGCAATCAGGATGGATTACATGACAAGGCTACAATAAATATTTATATGCAGCCCTCTTCCTTGCAGAGGATTTTTCTGTCATTCCATTTAGAGCAATGAAAAACCTGGAACAATGGAACTAATGTCTACATTGTTCCATTGCTAAATAGTATATCTAATAAGGGGAAAAGAGCTGAATGAGCCAAATTATTTATGAACACGAGAGTGGAGCAATTAAAACAAATGTGATTTTCTAGATTCAAACTTCTGCCTGCTAATTGCTTGATGGCACCTGTCCTAGTATGACAAGTTTCCCTTCCAGCTGTTTTACTTTCATGATCCATTTTGCAATCCTCCGGAGACCAGTCCTGAAAGCTGACATGAAGATGGTTCAGTCTGAAACGCAGCGTATCCTTATCAAGCTCTTGAAATTCTGCCGAGATGAACTGTCGCAAGGCAGGCCTTTGAGAACAATCGGTGTTCCTTGCCACAAGCATTTTGCTTGCAATGCAAGGCCAATGAAAATAATTTACTGATATGAAATTCCTGCAACGTAGGTGGCTGTGACCATAAGCAGACCAACTCTTGAGAGGATCAGTGGGATCCTATACTCCTCTGATAGTTATGGAAGATGGCAAGCATGGTTGTTAGCACCCATCAAACTGATCAATAACATTTTACACTTTGGGCAAACTATTCCAGTGTTTCTCAACCCGTTCTACATGAGGTGGTACTTGAGATCCCCAAACCCCTGCCTCCTGGCAGCCAGACCAGCAACACTGCAACATTATGAACCAAGAGGTTCAGCTTTGCAGGCAGACGCCACTTTACACTTTTTGCTTGCTTGAAAAGCCCTCCCATCTACACTGACCCTACAAACCAGAGTAATGACAGAAACATGTAAGAGACATTTACATTGATGTACTTACAGCACCACCTAGTAAAAACCTATTGGAAATTCATATTGCAATCCAAAGTAAATGGTTCTTATGTCAGAGCAAGGACTCCTCGTAGTTACTCTGGATTGCACTCTTACCTACGTTTGTCTCATTACCTTTGGCCTCCCAATCTGGCAATGGCATCATGGGCAGTTACTTCTGATGGTGGTACTTCTAATAGGTGGACTATGCACAGTGGTGCAGCAGGGGACAAACACTGAGGGTGCAATCCTAACCTATTAAAAGCACAATCCTAACCATGTCTACTCAGTGGGTCTTACTCCCAGGAAAGTGCCTTTAGGATTGCAGCCTTAGGCTGGCATAACTCCCTAAGGTGGTGAGAGGTCGGTGCATATTCTGCCCCACACCTGGCCTTTCTGCATCACCACAGGGAGTTACGCCAGGTGAGTTATGCCAGCCTAAATAGGTTAGGATTGCACCCTGAGGATCAATAGTCTATGTTTAATACACGCAACAAACATGTGACCAGTAGATGGCTCATGGGATTGCCACGTTGCATAGATTTATTTAAATGTATATCCCACCATTAATCAATCAAAAGTGTGAAACAAAGAACGTATTTCACAGAAGGCTGCTACGTTACATTGATTATGGCTTCAATATATTTATTTTTTTAAAACCCTTTTGGTCAGTTAGAAAGTGTGAATCAGATAACAGACTGTGTTTCAAAATGCTGTGATGATTAATACATTATTTTTTAAATTTTAAAAGTGCTTTTGAAAAGTCACATGTTGAAAGAGTCCACCCCTTGTTTCCTTTGCAAGAAGGAATGTTTCTGCGGTGATGTCTCTGACCTATAAATCATTGCAAAGATAGTTCCTGCCAACGTTCACAGATCTTTATATCTGGATGCAAACTTAATTGATCAATTACATTGTAAATTCAGTGAAATTATAAGTTGATCAAGCAGTGTTGAACTGCTTGGGAATAGTTGTTAGATTTGAAGATGGTTTACCAACAGTTCCAAGATAGTTTGCTAACAGTTGCGATCTCATTCAAGACTTGCTGTACCTAAATGGGCTTTTCTGATAATCCTTTGGAAATTCATGGAAATGTTTGTCTTTATGGAGGCTTCCATGTCGCCATTGCTTTGTCCAAGCAAAAATGAATCCTGGGGAGGGTTTGAATATGCTCTGTACTTAAAACTAACTCCGAGAGCTTCTTTTATTTCCTGAAGTGTGGAATTTCTCTCTTCCTCCCCCCATCCATTACTATGACTGATCTCAGCTGCTATCAAATATCCCCCTCCCATTTTTGAAATTGTACGTCCACTAACAATATGAGATGATTGCAAACTCTCCAGCCGTATAACAGTCTCATGTCGGCCACATAACTTGTGAGTCTGGCTTCTCTGCTCATTGGGACTGCAATTCAAATGTTGCCACCGTTGTTCATTTGGTAGGCTTGGAAATCATTCTGCATTGCCAGTCCGAAGACAAAACATGTTAAGAGCACTATCCTGACCCTCTGCTTTCTGGTGTAAGGTCATTGTGCAGGCCTAGAAATATGACACATCTGCCAAAAGGCACATTTGCACCTCCAGGAGATTCCAGCATGAAGATGTATGGCTCGCATAGGCTACAACTGTATGCACAGCCCAAACTCAGTAAGGTTATGGTGGCCTGCAAAAGGATGGCCTACAAAAGAGTTGGGGAAGGGCAGAACCTTAACGATAAAAAATTATTTATAGGTCAAGAAATACTATCATAAGAGGAAATTATGCAAAAAAATAAAAATGAAAGAATACACACAGTGTTGTATCCAGAAAGTACTAGCTGCTCAGCTGTGAACCCCAACTGCAATACAATTCACTAAGTGCACTTATTTTCATGTGCACTTATTTTGATTTCTGTCTTGCATTTCAAAAGGTATAAAAAAGCAAAAGGTTTGCAAAAGATGTGAAAGGTTTGCAAAGATGCAAAAGATTTGCATTTTAGAAGGTTTTGATTTCTGTCTTGCAGCTCAAAAGGTTTACAAAAAAAAAATGCAATGACGTTGCGTCTTTTAGGGGCAGTGAGTGTGTTATGCCATAGAAATGTTAGCTTTACACATTTATTTGTACCCAGATTACAAGTCTCAATTCCTCAGAAAAAGCATACACATCATATTTCCAAGTGCGCAAATTCTTGAAAGAAAGGGAAAAGAAAATCTTTTTTTTCCCAAAGCTGTGAAGTCATTGCATCAAAAATTATTCCTACGGGAGAAAAAAGTTCCAAAGCTTGGACTTGTATTGATGGAAAAAGGAACACAGATAGAGGAAATAGATAAATGTATGTCATGTACGGTGTCTTTGTTTTCTGAAATGATAGATTGTTCCGGAGAAGCGGTTAACAAACAAATGGACATCTCTGCCCAATGTGGCCAGGTCTTTAACATGCCTCACCTCGCCGGCTGTTCTGCCAACCCAGAGCTAACTCACAATAGGTCTGTATCATAGGGAAGTGCTATCCATTGTTAAGGGCTATAATTTATCGTTGTGGAGGGTAAAGGAACAATTTCGGTTCTTTTCCTCTTTTTTGAGGAAAGATGAACAACCAAGATAATTTCCAATTTTAGATATTTGCTGTCGGTTTTGTGACAAATTAATTTTTTTAACTCCAAAAATGGATCACATCTTTAAAAAGGATAAAGGAAAACATGTAGGAAAGAGAGAGAAAAATAAAAAGAGGAGTTAAGCAGATGAAAAAGTCTGCTGGAATGGGAGGCCATCTGGCCCCTCCCCATCTTGCATTCGATTTGAGGTAGGCCAGCCGGCCTCCCCATTCCAGCACAGTTAGGAAAGAGAGAGAAATAAGAAGAGGAATGAAGACGTGGGTTAGGATCTGGTATTAGTGCTGGATCCTGTCCCTACTCCCCCCCACTTATCTGTGGCCCTTCCACGGGCCCACATGCCCCTAAACCTCCCCTGCCCTAAAATCCTCCTTTCCCCCTACACTCCAAGATTACTGAACCAGTGTAACTTGAAACACTGGTTAGGATTGCACTTGAAACAGTTGGTTAGGATTGCAACCCCAGTTATTAAAGAGGAAAGGTGGCAGGTGACTTACAAATCTTTTAAATAATTTATAATTACAAATTTACTCTATATACCACTCAAACATATATGTTCACATACTACCAAAGCTTTCCTTTTCCCCCCAAAAAGAAAAATATTATTAGCTCTAAATTCAAAGGAATTAAAAGTAGATCTGCATTACTAGCAGAATGTGTGAAAGCTAGAAAAAAGTAGGGTAGGAAAGAAAGAAAAAAAAAACTAATTAGTAACCCAAGGGGGGGATTTCTCAAAAGAAACAGAGAAGTGCAAATAACTCTGGAAAAATCAAAGGAAAAAAAATAGAGATTTCCAAATGGGAATTTGAGGAGTGGCAAACTGGAGACACAAAGCTAATAATAAAAATTGACTGAAACAGAACAGCTGAAGGAAATCTGCCAGATAGCTGGTGGGTTCATTCAAATATTAAGCAAGAAAAAGTGTCCTCAAAGACAGCTGTTCAATAGAAACCACATAATTTCTATTCTTCAGTCTTCATTACAGAAAGAATTGGCAAAGGGCATGATGCTTCACCTTCATTTCTAAGACATTACATGTCTCACCACAGACAAGCATTATGAAAATTTCCAAGCCACCAAAAGCAAAAAGGTCTAGGTTGGTGATGTTCTGTTCACTCCATCAACGTTCTTGGTTATGTCCACAATATAAACATCTGTGGTTACAAACTGTTCACATGGATGTCTCCAGAGGCTCCTCACAATTATTTACCTGGTTGTTCCAGAAGCCTCTCTTGGGTCACGCTGGGACAGCGACCACTCTTTTGACCTTGGCGGGCTTCAGAATCAATGTTGCCAAGATTGATCCATGGTCTGATTTGGAATAAAGTAAATTAATCAAAGCTAAGCTAATAAAGATAAATTAGGCATGGAGCCAGAAGATTTCTGAAGCAATGTCTACGGCGTCCACCACAAAAAGTTCAGATGCTTGGATGATGATGTATGGCATCGAACTGAATTGTGCTCCAGATAGTATAGGATACAGGATTGGATCTTCATAAACTCTTCATAACTCTTCATAAAACTAAGAGCTCAGTGCTACAGAAGGACTGGAGATGGCAACCCTCTGGCATTTGAATGATTCATGTAATCTACTAACAGGCCTAGTGCAAGATGATTAAGATAAGACAATAACGATATACAGCTGAGGTTTGCATAGAAGTACATCCAAATGAATGTCATTGGAAGCTGGCTGGGCCAGTTTACTGCCAACCAACCCCCTTTGGTCTCCCCGGCTTGTAAGTAAACTTGTGTTAACAATTATGGATGCCTTGCTCATAGCTCCTTCAGGGTGAGCTCTGCTTTGTGCTTACCACAGGCATTTCATTTTCTTATTAGTGACGAACATCAGAGGACATCAGACTCTGTCCAATCACTTTGAAAGGGATACAGGGATAGTTTTAGGAGAGTGAGAGCTACGTATGTGCTTTAGTTCAGCCTACAAAAAAATTGTATGAGTTTTAATATTGATTTTTCTATATTATTTCATTGCCCAAATTATTTAGAATGAATGCAAACAGATGTTCTGTTCTTCCACCGTATCTCCAGTGATGATCAGCAGCCCCAACAGCAAACAAATCTTGCATCAGTGAAATGCAAATTTAATACATGGTGGAGAAGTCTATATTTGCATTTTTTGAATAATGTATTCTGATTAAAAACAGGATATACAGTATATTCCCCCTCAATCCACCATGACTCAACAAGCAGGGTAGCACTGGTCAAAGAATCTAGAACAGGAAGCTGTTACTAGTATCCAACGTACTTAATTACAGATAATACTGATATTATTTCATGTACCATTCATAAGAATGTAAGAGGCCTGCTGGATGAGGCAATGATTCATTCATCCAGTCTGGTATCCTCCTTCTCAAAGTGGCCAACTAGATCCGTCCATGAAGTCTCTCCCACAGTGGCACCCTAATGTTGAGTGGCGTACCCAGAGTTAGTGGCACCTGGTGATGTCATGTGTGATGATGACAACATAATATCAGACATGATGCTGTGATGTCACATGGAATTTTCATGTCACATCCTGGTTTGGAGGAAGATGATGGTGGCTTCATAGTGTGGCTGCAGTCACCTGTTCTTTCGACAGTGCTCACCATCTGCTGAGTCACAGTAGACTTCCAAGCACTGCATAGTACTTGGAGGTCCGCTGTGGCTCAGCAAAAGGCAAATGTCAGCATGGAAGCTGCTGCTATGGCACCCTCCCCTTTAAGTGGCATCTAGGGCAGATGTTCCCCACCTACCACATTCTAGATGTGCCTATGCCCTAATGACAGACTATTTTAGAAAGTGGAAGTGCCATAAAGTCATCATAATAGCCATTGAAACATCTATGCTCCATGAACTAGTCTAATCCCCTCTTCAAAACTTCAAATTAATACCTATCACAACACCTTGTGGCAATCTGAAAATTGCTCTGATGTCTCCTGGGAACTAGTTGAGTACCCATCTTCAGAGTATGTGGTTCAAATACCACATACCTAACCAAGTACCTAACCAAAGCCATAAAACTAAAACAGGAGGAGTTTCCTATGAGGAGTTGCTAGCTCATTATGCATAGACTAGAAGATTTCAAACAAATCCATTACCATGGGGAAATATGGTGGGATAGTCTCCCCATAGAAACAAGAACTTGTGAGAGCTACATGAGCCAAGTTTTGATGTTCCATTTCTGGGCATCACTAGAGGAGTGAAGAAATAAATATTATCCAATAATCCTGTGCATTAGAAGGGTGAAATTTGTATGTACATTTGCAAATGTATGCCTACTACAAGAGGTTCATCATTATGGCCATGTCTACGAAAATACAGCATCTTTGTCATGGTTGCTACCTCTCCATTTGTGTGCTTAGATTTTCCTTTCTCACATGGAATTTTTTTTTTAAAATGTTTCAATCCTATCAATGATACTGCTGGGATTAGATAATTTCCATTCTTCTCATCAACCTTCTTCACACTCCATCAAAGGACCATGTGCTGCTTTCTCTGTAAACTTCCAAGCAAGTTTTTCTTTATTGTTTGAGCACTAGGAATGAATGGGAAGAGGACTTGGCCAGTTCATATTGATAGAGCACTGTGGCATAATAGCACATTAGTGGAAAATAGGAAATCATTTTTTCCACCTAACCTCGCAGCTGGAAGCAACCGCTATACACAATTCCGTTTCCATATACTGGTGAGCTAATCTGAAATTATCTGGAGACATTTTTGGTTTAAATTACTGTATTCTTATTGGGAATATGATAATTAAGCAGAAGCTAGACCCTTAGAAACACAATATGTTCTTATCTCCTTACTCTGCCTTGATTAAGCCATGGCGGCTGTGAAGAAAAGAACGATTACAACAGGAGGATATGAATAACATCCAAAATGAACACCATAAACCAATTTTATTGGGTTGAGCTGGAGGTGTTGTGGACAAGGCTGGGCTTGGGAGCTAGTGGAATTTTGCATTTTATTTTATTTTTTTCCGCCTTCATACCTTTTTCCGACACTGCAGTCAGACGTCGCAACATTACGACTTTTCAACCATATCTAAAAGGCCAATTTCAGGTTTATTCCTCTTCACAGTTTATGGCCATGGTTCAGCAGGTGTAAAGCAGTAATAGCTTCAGTCCAAGCTTGGAAACTTGCCAGTAACAGATGTGTTCAGTCAAATGACTAATTGAAAACCTTAAACAAAACCAGCAGCTTGAGTATTTTGCCTGCATAATAAAGCACAGCTGATAAAGGCGGAGGAAGGAAAAAAATACACACACACACAAAACCTCTCTCATCACCAATGCCATTAACAATCATGAGTAAAGATGAAAAAACAACGCATGGTTTATTCTGCAAATGAAGGTCTATAACGAGATGACGTCCCGGGAGTCCATTACCAATTTTAATAATACATCAAGGAGTCTAAGCAAACAGTTTGTATGTGAAAGCCAAACACAGCAAACTACTTACAGTTACCGCGTTGAGAGACAACTCCCAGTGCTATGAATTTAACAAATTTATAAAGGTACATAACATGATAGCTATTAGCTAAATTAAAAGAAAGCTATTATCGGCGGCAGGCTTGCTCTGTTTCCTCCGCCAACAGCACCCACCGATGCCTCCAAAAATATACCTTCCATTTCAGATGAATTCCCTTTTTACAAGGGAAAGTCAGAGTCAAATTATGTGCATGAATAATAAAATGCCATCTAATTAAAAACTGTCGTTAAATATGCAAAAAACCCCACCCTCCTAATGATAATGAGACCGCACAATACCTCTGAGCTTAGCACTTTATAAATTACTCAGAAGTGGTAGCCGGCTTGACCCGAACGGTAGATAATGGAATGGCTTGGAGAATTTTTTCACCGGTACTTCCCATGGTGCCCTGCTCTTGAATGCAGAAGTAAACAGCTAATCCTTGCTTCTGGTTGCGGAGAGACATAAGCTTTCATTATCAGCACTGACTCTTGGATTAGGAGAGCTTTAATTCAAGGTGGACTTGAATGGTGAGAAAGGTCTTGGAAGGTGAGGACACCTGAGGCAGGAGTTTCTATTGACTTTTCTGAGTGGTGGAGGGACTCTCTAAATAAATCCTGCTGGAAAATTCCATCAACCCATGGCACATATGGGTGTCTGATTGATATAGTGAGTTTGCCTCCTGTCACATTCTAGAATATTCTTTGAGCACGCAACCCAGGTCAGCCAAAATGGACAAAAGTGTTCAAAAGGTTGGTATCATAGTATACTTGCCTACGTACATGTAACACACATATGTATGCTTCCATCTTGTTCCATGGTACTGAGTAGATTTTCCATGTCGCACAAGTTACACAAAGGCATAAAGGCAACTTCTTCAGCATTTGTACAGTGTGTTGACAGTGTCTGCTTGTTGTGGACTGGAGTTTCCTCCAATGGATGTCACCCAAGTTTCCCATCTCACCCAAAATGTCAACTTGATGGTGGGTCCAACTCAGTTTGGGAATGGTTTATACAGAATATAAATGAGGTAAAGAAAAAATTCCTAACTTTCTTTCTTTCTTTCTTTCTTTCTTTCTTTCTTTCTTTCTTTCTTTCTTTCTTTCTTTCTTTCTTTCTTTTTCCACCTTTCTCCTTGAAGGGCACCCAAGGTTTTGATTTGGTAACAATTTGCCTGGTATATACTTAGAGTCCACTAGCTTTAAGTCGAATATTAATATTCGTCAGAATGTAAATGCTTCTTACAAATTGCAGGTCTCAAACATCTCTCAACATCTCAAACATCTCTGTCTTGCAGCTCTCCATCATCTGATGATTATAGCATATGGCTCTTATGTTAAACAAATGTGGCTGCCCCTGGTCTATGCCCTAGGCCTGTTCACACATGCCACATTGCTTGGAGGAACCCCTACGGACAAGCACTGAATACATCAATGCCTGGGAAAAGATATTTATGTTTTAAAGTGCAGGATTGGTGCCTAGCTGGTGAGTTTCCATTCACTTCACCTCCACCACTCAGGAGTCCATGTTCAGTGTTGCACCTGATGATCTGTCAGTACTTAGCGATGAGAAACTGAGGGCATCCACATGTGGACATAGCAGCCATTGTTTCATAACAATCTTAAAGTTTCCCAATAGTGTTTGCATTTCATGGCAGGGTTCCCCCCTCCCCAGGAAAAGTATTTATTTAAGTTTAATAAAAGAGGGGTTCCTATTTGCAATATAAAATAGTGGTTTCTTAATGCAAGAGCCCTGTTTTCTCTGACTTTTGCGAGGTTGTGTCATCCAAAGACTGATCTGTGCCAACAGTGTTTATTTCATCTCAACAAGCATTTCAGCTACTTAATACATTTTTAACAACCCAGTGGATGAGGCAGTTTCATCATCCATTCAAAGTAACAATAATACACTTGTCAGTGAGTTAATACCATATTTACTCAAATCTAACACTCACCGTTATCAGCAAAATTTATTCCCTAAAATCAGGGTGCTCATTAGATTCGATGGTGCATTAGATTTGAATAAATACAGTATTCAGTATAGATCAGTATTTAGTATATACTTAGTATTATAAGTAAAGATTAGTATAGTACTTTAACAGTTTACTTTATTGTAATAAAAATGTAACATTAAACCCATTGAGGTATAAAGTAGTGCAATAAGATAAAAATAAAAAGATAAAGCCACTGTCATATTATTATTATCAAATTACTAATTGTTGTATGCGGTAAAATTAAATTTTGCACCTGCTTTGCAGCTGTGCATTACAATTGCCAGTAAACATTTTTTTAAAATATCAAGTCTATTGATGCACATTAGATTCAATGTGGCCAGTGAATGAATTCCATATGTGGGCAGTGAATATCTTACGATTTTAGCCTTTAGACCATCAGTGAAGCATGTATCCTGGGTACAATTGAAAGGTGTTGAAAGAGTGGAACCATCAGAAAACGAACCATCAGAAAGTGGGTTCCTGTACCTATATTGATTGGTGAGTATTATTTAACACATCCCATCATTAAAAGCAGAACATCTCATTCTACGTAAAATCAAGACATTCCCTACAATCCAGAGTAACCACAGGAGCACGTAGGAGACGCTACGTGTACCCGTAGTTACTGCACCACCTCGTGAAAACCTATGGGAAATTCATATTGCGATCCAGAGCAAATTGTTCTTACACTAGAGCAAGGACTCCCCGTAGTTACTCTGGATTGCACCCATTTCCTCCTATCTATAAGAGGAAACCAGGAACGGAGAATGTGTCTGATGAGAACTAGATCATGACTGGCTTTTCAGAAATCTCTGATGAGTTGCTGAGTTATGGGACTTTCTAGGAGGTTTGCTTTGAAGTCTGTACAGCTTTCAGACATATATTCTTAGGCAAACGTCTCAGGCTGCAATCCTAACTGCACTTTCCTGGGAGTAAGTACTATTGAAAACTATTGAGACTTACTTCTGAGGATTTGCCTGATGCTAAACTAGATAGCTGAGCAGAAACAGTGGTGGGATTCAAATAAATTAACAACAGGTTCTATGTCCTAATAACTTAAATTAACAATGGGTTCTATGTCCCATTAGTAACCGGTTCTCAGAACCAGGCGCTCATTAGCAAAGGCTTCCATGGAACCTGTGAGAACCCCCTGAAGCCCAGCACTGAGTAGAACCTAAAGAAATCTCCTTGCTATTTCAAGTGCAGATCTGCACATTCCTATTATTGGATATGGTTTTGCCTGGCTCTCTTGCCTCCTTTTGAAATCTTTGGAGAGCTGCTCTTGTTCAGGATAGACCTGCGATGCAGGGGATTGAATGGAGGACCTTCTGCTTGCCAAAACACATGCACAACAAATGAACTATGGCCTTGCTCAGGCTGCCCCTCACAACGTGGCTGACTTCCAGGGACTGATGTTCTGCGCAACCAACGCCGAGTCAGATATGGTGCCCGTTTGGACATCGGCTGTTCTGCTTTCCGGCGACACCTGTAATTGGGCAAAAAAACATTTCCAAAAGAAGGGTGATCTAAGCCTCTGCTTAACTCCTGTCCTTTAATAAGAGCTTCCAAGAAGAATAAAGAGAGGAAGAAAATAACCTTTCTATATCATTTGCTTACCTGGGGTATCAAGTACACATGACCTTTTATTTATTCAACCATAAATGTGAGAGCTCATTGAGGGTGCATAAAATTCAAAGCCACCTGTGGTCACCATGGAAACTACTCTGTTTGCAGAGCATTTTTTCCTTAATGCATATTAAAGGCTATTGGCAACCAGAGGAATACCTGAGCTCAGCGCGCCTGATAAATTGAACTAGTTAGCGCAGCTCTTACCGTTTTAAGAGCCCCCGAAACGAGGTCTTTGGTTTCCTGATGGAAATCGCTTCGATGATGAATAAATGCATATGCATACTTGGCGTGAATATTAATAGCCTGCTTTAATTTGGCCAGGACTTCTCTCACCAAGTCTTTATTTCCCTCATTTCTCCCCGTCACACTCGAGCGTGACGAAGAAATAGAATTCGAGGGAGGGCAAGATGGAGGAAGGACATGGCGGTGTAGATGCCGTCAGGCTTAAGTAGCAACAGCTCTCCCAAGCAGGCCTCCGTCAGTCTTGAAAGACTATGGTATCGTGTTCAGTGCTGCATACGCTGCACGAAAGCCTGGGTTGGATTGTTATGGAGGATAGGCTGTTACCCAAGCAGCAAATCCCCCTTCTCCACACCACTGAATTAGTCCAATGGAAAGGCAGAGCCAATACGATTGGATCCAGCTTGGCGTCGCAGAGCTGGGCTAAGGACAGGAGCTCACCCTGTCTTGTGGGGCCGACCTGGGTCTCGAACCCTGGCCTGCTGGTTAACAGGCACAGCGTCTTAGCCACTTGCGCCACCCACAGCCCCAGCTCTCCCAAGAGTGGACCTAATATAATTTTCCAAACTGTAATCTAAGGTGCTATCTGGGTCAAATGATGGTTTTGGGAGGCAGAAACTATATCAAAATGACAGCATGTACAATCATATATGATAATGCGCATACATTATATGCATGCACATTATTCCATTCATGTTCCAAACACACCAAAGCCAGCCCGATTCTATGCCAGGTCTGCATTTGCAGTTGATGTGCTTCCCCAGCACAAATTGCCTTTGAGCACAATCCTAACCGTGTTTACTCAAAAGTAAGCCCCATTGTGTTCAATGGGCTTTACTCCCAGGAAAGTGTGTTTAGGATTGCAGCCATTGTTACTTTACTGCAGGTAGGGAGCATATGGTGTTGGTGGAGAGGCATGCCTCCTCAACCGCAGAACATGGATGATAAGCATCGTGGAATTAAGTATCTCCAGAGGGGAATACTACATGCAGAGGGAGGGTGGAAAGAAGCTGGGGAAGGACAATGGGATGGAAGAAAGGTGGGATGGAGCTGCCACCTTTCCAGAGCCCTTCTCTTTAATTCATGTCTCTCTTTGACATGTCTCTTAGATTCTGCACAGCTAAAAAAATAAAAGGCATCCAAAGTTCCCTTAGATCGAGATCTCCAATTCTCTGGCTGCACAGGATACAGCAGATCCACTATACCACATACTGCTGCCACTCCATAGGATTGGACTATAGAAGAGTTCTAGGGGAGTAGAAAAAACATTTCAAACCACTGAGCTCATTTTAATTAACCATCAGCATTTGTCTTCAAAAAGTGGACATTAAACAACTCATTGGGTTGCCATCAGTGAACTTTAGACCAAGTTGGGTTGACATGGGCAAAAATGGCACACTTCCTCACCATATATCCAGAGTCAAAAGTTTAAAATGTTGATGAGGAAATTGAGAACTCACCTTCCTGATCTACATTCCATCTCCTCCTCCTCCTCATTAGTCATTGGCTTACCAGAGACTAAACTCCTGGCCTTCCCGAAAAACCCTCCTGGTTTATTTTTAAAGAAATATGACACAAACACAACTATTTTTTTCCTTTTCTAACTCATTACCAATAGCTGCTGAGATGCTTTATTTTTGTGGACCACCCAAGGAGCAAAGACTAAACTTGGAGGGGAAAGGGATATTTCCAGAGCTTTAAAGTAGATGGTAATTTAACTTCTCCAAGAAATCTTCACAACATTAGTATGTGCAGATTTCGTTAAGATTCAAATGGAATTAATTCAGATCTTTGTTTCATAAGTACATAAGAAGAGCCTTGCTGGATCAGACCAAATATTCAATTGAAGATTCCATTCCTGATTCATCATCTATATATATAAAAGAGAAAAGTCACTCACTGACTGACTCACTGACTGACTGGCTCACTGACTCATCACCGTCCTGCCAAAACCGCTGGGCCTAGAAGCGTGAAAATTGGGGTGGGTGTTCCTTCCGTGAAGGAGGGGTGCACTAAGAACTGGTTTTCAGAAATTCCAACCGGAAGGGGGTGAAAAGGGACGCAACACGTTTTCCTCCCTATACTTTGCATTGAGAATTGCTGACTCATCAACATTCCGCCCCAACTGCTGGGCCTGAAGCATGGAATTCTGGGAGTTTCTTCTGTCACCTGAACTCCCACCAAGAACCATCTGGAGAAATTTAACCCTTCAGGGGCTGAAAAGGGGGCAACGTGTTTCTGTCCTACACTTAACATGGGAGACTGAACCACATCCAGCCAGTTTGGTGCTCAGACCCTGGTGCACTGGGGGATGTTGTTAGGAGGAAGAGGTTGCACTGGAGAGGATGCTGTGCATGGGGGAAGTTGCGCATGGGGGATGATGTGCATGGGGGGATGATGCGCATGGGGGGATGATGCATATGGGGAAGTTGCACATGGGGGAAGTTGCGCATGGGGGAAGTTGTGCATGGGGGATGGTGCGCATGTAGGAAAGTTGCGCATGGAGGGAAGTTGCGCATGGGGGGAAGTTGCACATGGCGGATGATGCGCATGGGGGGAAGTTGCGCATGGGGGGAATTGCACATGTAGGAAAGTTGCGCATGGTGGAAGTTGCACATGGGGGGATGATGCGCATGTAGGAAAGTTGCACATGGGGGATGGTGAGCATGTAGGAAAGTTGCTCATGGAGGGAAGTTGCACATGGGGAAAGTTGCGCATGAGGGAAGTTGCGCATGGGGGGAAGTTGCACGTGGGGGGATGATGCGCATGGGGGGAAGTTGCGCATGGGGGGAATTGCACATGTAGGAAAGTTGCGCATGGGGGAAGTTGAACATGGGGGGATGATGCGCATGTAGGAAAGTTGCACATGGGGGATGGTGAGCATGTAGGAAAGTTGCTCATGGAGGGAAGTTGCACATGGGGAAAGTTGCGCATGAGGGAAGTTGCGCATGGGGGGAAGTTGCACGTGGGGGGATGATGCGCATGGGGGGAAGTTGCGCATGGGGGGAAGTTGCACATGTAGGAAAGTTGCGCATGGCGGAAGTTGCACATGGGGGGATGATGCGCATGTAGGAAAGTTGCGCATGGGGGAAGTTGCGCATGGGGGGACGATGCGCATGTAGGAAATTTGCACATGGGGGAAGTTGGGCATGGAGGGAAGTTGCACATTGGGGGAAGTTGCGCAGGGGGGGAAGTTGTGCATAGGGGGAAGTTGCACATGTAGGAAAGTTGCGCATGGCGGAAGTTGCACATGGGGGGATGATGCGCATGTAGGAAATTTGCGCATGGGGGAAGTTGGGCATGGAGGGAAGTTGCACATTGGGGGAAGTTGCGCAGGGGGGGAAGTTGTGCATAGGGGGAAGTTGCACATGTAGGAAAGTTGCGCATGGCGGAAGTTGCACATGGGGGGATGATGCGCATGTAGGAAAGTTGTGCATGGGGGAAGTTGCGCATGGGGGGACGATGCGCATGTAGGAAATTTGCACATGGGGGAAGTTGCGCATGGAGGGAAGTTGCGCATGGGGGGAAGTTGCGCACGGTGGGAAGTTGCGCATGGGGGAAGTTGCGCATGGGGGAAAGTTGCGCGTGGGGAGAAGTTGCGCGTGGGGAGAAGTTGCGCATGAGGGATAATGCACATGGGGGAAGTTGTGCACAGGGGAATGTTGTACATGGGGGTAGGTTGCGCATGGGTTGTTGATGCGCCGTGGAGGATGTTGTATGGGGAAGTTACACCCGCAACGCGGGTACGCCTTTCGCTAGTAGAAAATAAAAAGGAAGAAGAAAGAGACCTGCTGCATTAGCTCAAATGTTCATCCACATCACTGTCCAAGTATCTGGTATCCATGGTTGTCAACCAAAAACTGTAGAAGTCCACCAGCAATGATTTGATGGCAAATTGTGGTCCTCCTCTACAAAAATTGCATCCTACAAACTGTGGTATACAGACTTTCCATGTAGAAATTGTATATAGACTTTCCAAATATGTGATATGTGGTAATCAAACTTTCCAGGTATGGACAGTCCATACCTCTATACAGATCTATTAATGTAAAAAAGTAGGCCTCTGTCAGTCATGGAAGACTATGGTATCATGCTCGGCGCTGCATATGCTGCATACGAAGCACAAAAGCCTGGGTTAGATTGTTATGGAGGATAGGCTGTTACCCAAGCAGCAAATCCCCCCTCTCCATGCCACTGAATTAGTCCAATGGAAAGGCAGAGCCTATAGGATTGGATCCAGCTGGCGTCGCAGAGCTGGGCTAAGGACAGGAGCTCACCCTGTCTTGTGAGGCTGACCCGGGTCTCGAACTCTGGCCTGCTGGTTAACAGGCACAGTGACATAACCACTTGTGCCACCCACAGCCCAGAGATTAATATTTCCCTGCACATTGGTGTAGGCCAGTTTCTAAAAGAAACTTTAAAAGGTTTCTAAAAGGTTTCTAAAAGAACCTTGGTTCCATGGCAAACTCACAAAAACAGTGGCTCTCTGATGCGCCACCATCCTTACCAGGCTTACAATGCAATTCCAAGCATGTCTACTCAGATGTAAGTCTTATTGTTTTGAATGGCACCTACTTCCAGGAAAGTGCATTTAGGATTGCAGCCTTCGATGACTTGGCTTTGCATGAAATTTTGCAGAATCTTGCTTGAACCTCTCATTGCTTTTGAGCTCTTTGACCAGGGTACGTTTGGGAAGCTAATGGGATCTGGCCAATTTAGTGCTACATCTATGTCTGTCTATTGGTAAGCTGTTCTACAAGCTGTTCTTGTAAGCTGAAGGGGGGAAAAATGGGTCAGCTTGTAACAGACCCTGGACTTGATTTCAGAAATCATCTATATGCCAAAGCTCTTTAAATGCTCTGGGTTTCACTGCACTTTGGTGAGCAATCTATTCAACAGGAGTCTGTGAGCACACACCTCCGTCTCACATCTTGTTCTGTTCTTATCCATCAGAACACGCCAGGCTCACTCACTGATCTGCCGCTATATTATTCCTGCAGCTGTTTGGGGCCATGTAATGGCTTCGAGCTTTCATTCCAACAGCATTTGCTGCATGCCAAAAAAATGTTGGCCACGACTGTAATCTCAATCATTATGCCCATTGAGGAAACCATTGTTAATGAGAGCGATGAGGAAGTCTACAAGCTGTTTCAGTTACAGAGTTACAGCCTGCTGAAAACATCAGATCAATGTGCTGCTTCATGCAGGGGATAGGGGGCAGGGAGCTGAGAGAACTCTACAGTCTCTCTCTCTCTCTCTCTCTCTCTCTCTCTCTCTGTATACACACACACACACACACACACACACACACACACACATATAAAATCAGTCCCTGACTGATTGACTGAGTTACTTATCAACACCCAGCCACCCAGCCCCAACCCCTAGAACTAGAAGCATGAACTTTGGGAAGGGTATTCCTTCCGTGATGTAGGCACCCACGAAGAACAATTTTTAGAAATTCCTACTCTAAGGGGGATGGATGCAATGTGTTTTTGTCTCTATACATTGAAGATTGATTGATTTACTGACTTATCAATGCCCTTGGACCTAGAAGCATGAAATTTGGGGAGCATATTCCTTCTGTGACGTAAGGACCCACTATAAACCTATTTGGTGCCTGGTGGTGCCTACTGGAGCCTATTTGTGCCCGGTGCCTAATTCCATTGCCTGCCGGTGCCCACAGCCACCTACCAGCCCCTAGTGCCCATTGGTGCCCGCTGCTCAATAGTGCCCAGCTGTTCCCAATGCCCATGAATATCATTTAATATTCACACAATGAAGGGTATGGTCAACTAGTATGCATATAAAGCTTCTCTAGTATGTTGGCCACTTGGATATGTGGCTTAGATTTAGGGCACTTTGCTAGGTAGAAGAGAGTTTATCTAGTGCTTAGGTGGGAAACCATCTGCAGACCCCACAAATGCCATCGATGCACCCAGGATAGAAAAAATGTTGAGTACGAAAAAGAGGTATGCATTCATTTTTTGAATGAACGGAACCTCAAAAATAGGGCCAGCCATAGGAGTGGTGGGGCCCAATTGGATACATTTGTTGCAGGTACTGAGGTTCACAGCCAAAGTTTTCAGAAATGTAGAGATACAAATAAAAAGACATCGACTACATGAAGGAAAGCCATCAAAATATGTGCTGAAAAATTATCTGTGTGAGTTGTGTGTGACAAGATTAGATTCCCCTAGTGTGGTGGCCAGTGATGGGCATCAAAGAAATTAACAACCGGTTCTCTGCCCATCTGGCAGCCACTTTTAAATGGCTATTTTTAAACTTTAAATGTCCGATCTCCCGTTAACAACCGGTTCTATAGAGTAGGTGCGAACCTGCTGGAGCCCACCACTGGTGGTGGCCCATCCCTTAAGTGTATGGTCCAACTGGGAACAATTGGTCCAACTGGCTTAAAGCTGGCCCTGCCCAAATAAATGAGACTCATTCTGTTTGAGTTCTATTAATTTGAAAACAAATAGGCTCAGCTATTTATTATTAGTGTTGCCATAATTCTCTTCCACAAAATTGGGACAGGATTCTCTGACACACTTGCCAGAATGCCAGTACATGAACACAAACCCCCCAAATTGGGACTGTCCGTTTTGCATTTTTGCATGTCAAATTTGCATTTGACATTCTTGGAAAATAGGCTAAGAAACAATCCTAATCATGTCTACTCAAAAGTAAGCCCATTGTGTTTAGTTAGTCTTACTCCCAGGAAAGTGTCTTTAGGATTGCAGCCAACATGTATTCTCTTACAACTCTAGCAACAAGTTATATATGATCAAAAGTGCTGCAGGTATTTCTTGCTACAATGCTTCCTGCCACTTTTTTTCTAAATGAAACCTCCACAATCTCTTTGGCCTGCTCTTTGGAAAGATTACCGTGTAGGAGAAACATAGTAGTACTAGCAAGAAGCCCTTGTAAGTAGAATCATAGGGCAAAATCCAGAGTAACTATGGGGAGTCCATGCTCCAGTGTAAGAACAACTTACTCTGGATTCCAATATAAATTTCCCGTAGGTTTTCACTAGGTGGTGCAGTAACTATCGGTGCACGTAAAGTCTCTTACGTGCTCCTGTAGTTACTCTGGATTTGGGGGTAAGTGGTGTTGCAGGCTGGACTGGGTGGATGCACACAGGTGGGTGATACCACTAATGGCTGAAATTTTTAAAATCTTTTAAATAATACTTTAAATACTAAAATACTAAATACTAAAATACTAAAATTATACTAAAATCTTTTAAATAATACCATCAATTGATGCATGTGTTCAGAATGCAGTTGAATTTTATTTAATTTGAATGCAATGAAATAAAATCCTAAATGTGATGGCGGAAATCCTAAACATGCTTTCTTGGGAGTAAGCCCCATAAAATATAATGGGACTTACTTCTGAGTAAACAGGCTTAGGATTGCAACGTATGTTATTCTAGCAAAGTTATAGCAAAAAACCCTAAATACTGCAACGGAGGAGGACCATCTTAAAGGTGAAAGGCTTGCCTACCGCACCGGCTTTACACCACAGGCTGTTGTGACTGGGTGGGGAAATAAATCACAATTAAATACATTTGGAACTCTGAAAGAGTAAGATAGGCCATCAAAAAGTAAAGATGATTGTTGAGACAAGCATTGGTAAGAGCAAACCAACTTAAGTAGAACTAGACAAATCATAATTTACAAGCACTGGCCAAGCAGGTGAAACATAAGCATTAGTGAAAGCTGAGACTTCTGTGAATCTGAAACGGGGAGGAGGGGGGGGAAAGCTGACTTAAATATATCACAGTTTCCTTTCCAGTAGTTCATTGGTTTTTCCCATAATAATATCTTGTGTTTACTTTGGCATCAACAGAGAAAATGTCAGAGTGGGGAGGAGGGAAAGAGAGGCTGCAGTTTAAGGCTTCCCTGCTGGATGGTGTTGAGTTATTCCAAGACTGTGGCAGCTATTTTCCAACAGATTAACATTGAAATGCTTGACTGAGTTCATCCAATTCACATAAATCTGCATAGATTTTTCCTTAACATAAGTTTTTTTATTGGGTAGGCCACCTACAGAATGAACAGAGTTTTGTGTGTGTGTGTGTGTATGTGTGTGTGTGTATAAGCTCTGTTCAGATAGACACCCACCCACCCACCCACACACATAAACAAGTCAAATAGCTCCACTCCTGGGGGGATCAGGCCAAGGCATACACTGACCCCCCCTACACCATCCTGGAAAGATAGGCCATTTGAGTTAGACTAGCCCTACAATCCAGAGTAACTACGGGAGCACATAAGAGACATTACGTGTACCCGTAGTTACTGCACCACCTAATGAAAACCTATGGGAAATTCATATTGCAATCCAGAGCAAATTGTTCTTACACCAGAGCAAGGACTCCCCGTAGTTACTCTGGACTGTGCCCTAAATTTCTTACTATTGTACCCTGAATGAATGAATGAATGAATGAATGAATGAATGAATGAATGAATGAATGAATGAATGAATGAATGGTGGCTAAATCATTTTTTTCCCAGTGGAAGATTGTGACCTTCAGGGCAGATGTTCCCAGAGGTTTGTTTTTTTTTTCATTTACATGATGGCAGTGAAACCCAGAAGTACCAATCTGGTGGCACTAAAGGTGCCCAGTCAGATTGCTACCATACTGACCTAAAAGAAGGTTGGGCAGAACCTTATGCATTTGCATTGGCATGGGAAATATGGGCTAATATTTAATTAGCAATGGAGGAGTGTCTCCTCCTCAAACTCTACACAGTCAGACAACACTCTAAGCTATTGCTTCCAAACTTACCTGGGTCACAGTGTCCCCATGTACTCTTCTTCCCAGCTCGACCAGGCACCACCATCTAGATCTCACCAAATCCAAGATGATGGCATCCAAATCTCACAAGAGAGATCCAAGAGATTAAAAATCTTGTGAAACTTGGGACATCGTGAATGCCCTACGGCATTGAAACAACATGCTTTGGGAACCTATGCTATAAGCTAGGGGTATCCCAGTTTTTTGGCAGGAGAGCCTCATAATCTTCCTGACACTGCGTTGGGGGTTGAAAAAATTATTTACATTTCAAATTTGAATAAATGTACATAACTTTATATATAAGAATGTAGTAGAGACAGATCCAGAGGCTTGCTCAAGGACTGGCTGGACGGGTCTTGCTTTGGGCCGCATTGAGGCTTGCCGCTGGCCACATCTGGCCCCTGGGCCAGTGTTAGGACACTGCTCTCAGAAAATAAAGAATGCACCCAAGATATACATTTCTAAATACTTTTCAGAGGAAAAAGGGTTTCTGATTAGCAACAATTTGCTGCGTGTTTTTAGGTCTGGCTGAATGTGCAAAGGTTGGGAATAGAGGTTGGGAACCAATAAATCCCACTGGTTTGAAGTATCACATTTACTAACAACTAAGGCTGCAATCCTAAAGACACTTTCCTGGGAGTAAGACCCAATGGACACAATGGGGCTTACATCTGAGAAGACATGGTTAGGATTGTGCTCTAAGTCTGCAATCCTAAACACACTTTCCTGGGAGTTAGACCACTGAACACAATGGGGCTTCCTTTTGAGTAGACATGGTTAGGATTGTGCCCTAAATCTAAGTATGTATGTATTAGATATACTCACATATTCTTTCCCATCATCCCTGAAACCATCCCTTTTTCCCTCTATGTTGTCTTGCTGGTATTTATTCATTTGTGAGTTTTTTGGGGGGAGGGACCTGACTTCTCTATTGCAGCGTGCCATGCACATTGATGGTACTATAGGAAATAAAGCAAAAGAGCAAGTTATAATCACGCTCAACATTTCTTTCCGTGACAAGGATGCAGTTTGTCAAAGTAGAAAACACAATTGGTTAGATAAACCAGGATAAGAATAGCCTTTGACTAGGCAATACGGTACGCTCCCTTTTCCTCCCTAATTTATGACATAGGGTGAGAATCTTTTTGCCGTTAACAGTGGGGCAGATCAGCTGAGTATGGTTTTCGACTTCAAACAGAAGTTTCAGAGGACAATAAAGGTTACGTGGTCAACATTCCGTCACTGGTTCAATAGCTATTCCTTGAAACGGATGTGACCCCTACATGACAAAGTTCCAAAGGTGTTCAGGGAGGGGTTTTCTTTAATTCTTATAAATAGGCTTGGTGCCAGCTCTAGCCAGCCCTGTTATGCTTTGACTTCCTAAAGAAAATAGTCCCAGTGAACACAACACAAGAGTTATGAAGAGCGAAGGGCTTAGAAATATCTTGAGTTCCTTCCAAAGAAGGAAGCCAAATGAAATTCCAAAGGGTGCGAAACTTTACAGCGGTAATGTACATAACAATATCCTCCGACAAGCAGATGTGTGTGCCTCTGTATGTGTGTGTGTTTTAAAATAGCCAATTGTAAATTGCATTCAGCCTGCGTAGCCCTCACCCCGGGGACTTCTTAAGAAACTAAACTGAAAAGGGGGAGAATGTGGAACCAATTTCCAAGGCCAAGCAATTCAAAGTCAATTAGATGATTCTGTCATCAACATGAGAAGGGAGAAAAAGTAACAGTTTATGCAACAAATTAGGTAATTGTGGACCTACAGACAAATGAGATTTCTTCCGTAGCAACTGAGTAAGCATTATGGTTACACTTGGAAAGTTATATGGAAAGAGCCACTTAAGGGAGTCATTCTCTCGCTCAGATTTCACCGAAAATGAACGCTGAAGAAAAGGAAAAGCTTGAGCAACTCTATGTGCGTGTGTGTTATTGCTGTTATTATTCTGATATTTATATCTATTTTTGATTGCTGTGATTCTGTTATTTTTGGAGAGTTGGGATATTGGGTCCACAAAAGATGTTGAGGCCTTTTTCCAACTCTGAGAGAAAGTAATAAGAGCTGCTGTGAACATCATGAAGACCCGTGAAACGTTGGTTCATGGAGACACATCATGGCAACCCATCAAAAGGCTGTTGAAAGTTCTGACTTTGTCCTGCTCCTATTGTATATTGAGCTTCCTTTTTGCGGTTAACCAACATGTAAACTTGCAGGAGAAACATCAGCCTACCCTGAAGTCCAGACTGGAAGATATAGAAAGACAAGAACTCTTTGCAGCCACTAACACGACTTGTTCACCCCTTAAATGGGCATTTCCGTGGTCCATAAATAAACAACCAGTGTATCTATATTTTCTGGTCAATCCAAAAGAAAGAAGAGCTTTCTCCTTAGCATGGTGCAATGCCTTTCCATCTAATCTCACATGGGGTAAATATAAGGGTCTAGAGTTGCAAACCGAGGTATACAAGTTCAACAACTCAGATATAGAGATTCTCCCACACATACTGCAGAGATGTAAAACTTTACAATGATATATGGAAAAAATTGCTTAACCCAATATTCCCTTCTGCTTGTAGATCAGAGTTATGAGTAATGAATCATCTGTTATCTGGCAAAGACAAGCAGCACATCATCCAGGTTGCGAGGTTCCTCTACCTGATTTTGTTGAGAACTTCAGGGGGCCAGACAGAATGCTTTTAATTAAGTATCCAACTTAAGTTAAGCATACATACAAACAATTTCTGAACCTATTCTCATACACAGACACATCTACACTGATGTCAATTGTATTATTTTGTATTATTGTATTTTGTATTTATTGTATTATTTTGTATGCCAATAAAGATTTCAGAATGAAATTGGAATTGCAATAACATTCTCTACACATGCGCTGGATCCAGCACAAGTCAGGACTGTGCTGCATGAACTACAAATCTCCCAAAACACCAGTCACATACCTTGTTGCCATCAAGTCTAACACACTAAAAATAAAATATTGAAATGAATGGGGACCCAAAAATTGCCTTGTGACCCACCTAGTGGGTCCCAACCAACAGTCTGAGAAAACAGTGAATAATTGCTGAGATATGCTGGGAAAAGGGGATTCATCTATGCAGGATTATACCTTTAAACTATCAGTGCATTTTTAAATGTGCAACATTTGGCATGGCTCAACCTGCTATTCAACAACATGCATTCAGGTTATGCAACATGCATTCACGGCTGGACATGCACACGCATTCATGGCTGGAAATGCAACATGCATTCATGTGCGCGGCATGCATTCAAGACTGAACACTGAGTTAGTTTTTGAGACTGGACAGGTCTTGAAATATTGCCCCTCCCGCTCTTGAAATTATGGGAACGACTTGAATTTGTCACTATTAGACTGCCACCCCCACACTAAAGAAAACCTCAACCAAACCCTGTATTCTGTAGAACAGAGCGAAATGTAACAAAGCCCAATTTGCATAGCAAACACATTTCACGGTTGTTTTGGACACGTGCCCCTCAGTAAATATGTTTAAAGTCATGTACGACAAGCATATTTTATCACAAGTTACCATGTTTTAATAAACACTTCCATCTCTTTTTGTTTTTCTTTCATTCTTTCTCATCTTCATAATAGAACCCTAACGCCATATATCACCGCGGAACACATTTCCGCATAAATGCTGATAAGCAGAAAATATTTTTCATCATTTACATTTTAGCTGTAATAATATATGGCAGGATTAAAGCCGCATCCATCATGCGTCTAACTAACCTTGCTGTAATGAATTTTTAAATGTAATGGTTGCTCTCAGAAAGGAAAATCATACATAATGTCTTTTGACACACCGGGTCCACGTACACAAGAGCCGGGAAAAGAAATGTAAATGCAATGTTTGTTTTTAATTAGACAGCTAAACTCCAAACTTCTCCTCCTTCCTGGCTTTTCATCAGCCAAGGTGGTGTTGAATAGCAGGTTGTGCCGTGTTGAAAAAAAATGCGCACATGCACCCGAAAAAACCACCTTGTATTAATGCTTCCTGGGTCATTACAAGCACTTGGTGCACAGGAAAGCTGTACAAACCAACCTGTATTAAAAGGAAGTCGCATAGGAGAAACAAAGGATTATCAAAATCATAGGCACTAAAGCTTTCTTATAGTGCCTGAAGGCTCTCCTCGGCTACCTGGGGCACTATTTTGATGTCGGTGCTACGAACCTGGTTTACAGACAGAAGGGCCGGCTAGCGCAGCAACCTCGGAGGCGAAAAAGGTCAAGGGTGGCTATGGTGGATGTACTATCCCACCCTACTGAAATTACAGATAATCCCGCTCACCAGAGGAGAATCATTAAAAATAATTTGCACATGCTTTCTGTTACCGTGAGCATCGTTTCCTCACGCCTTCCTTCCTTCCTTTCTCTCGTTCTCTCTCTCTTTTTTTGATACACTGTTTTCTTCAGTGATTATCGCAGTGGACATGTTCTGGCCATATGGAGAGGAGATGGGTTGAGGAGGCTTCTCAATACCTGAGTGGTTAATTAAGAGCTGTTGCTGGGCCTGCAGAAGTAGGCCCTGAAATCCCTCTTCACTCACAGACAATGAGTAGCTTTTTTAGCGGTAGTCACTGGGGACGGCCAAAAGCGGAGGGTAATTATTTGAGATAACATACAGCTGAAGTGTGTGTGCGTGTGTGTGCATGTTGGGGGAGGGAGGCCATAGATGTGCATTTGAAAAGAGGGCAGCAGTACAGAAAAGTCTATAATAAAGGTCAACATCTATTTTTCTGTACAGTGTCGGCCGTCTGTAATGCTTTTTCAGAATGAATGACATCAGATTCTCCCTCTCCATCCATCTCAGTTTCTTCCTTCCTTTCTGCTGCCTTATGAAAAAATACCCATTTAAAAGAATATCTTATTTTGTATTCAAACTTTACAGTTGTGACTTCAAGCTAGGGTTGCCATATGTCCCCAAAACAGGGACAATTTTTGGGATGTTTGGGGATTGTGTTCACATACTGGCAAAGGGACAGAGATTCCTGTCCCAATTTTGTGGAAGAGAATTATGGCCACCCTATTTCAAGCCTACCATTCCAATCTCAGTAAACTAGTCTTTGGGCAAAATCCAGAGTAACTATGGGGAGTCCTTGCTCCGGTGTAAGAACAACTTACTCTGGATTCCAATATGAATTTCCCATAGGTTTTCACTAGGTGGTGCAGTAACTACGGATTCACGTAAGTTGCTCCCATAGTTGCTCTGGATTTGGGGGTTTATCACCAATGTGTGTGTTTGTGAGTATGTCCTCTGCAAGGCTTTGATTCGTTTGTTGCCAAAGAATAGTAATTTTTCTCACTAACCCATGAAAATCCCATAAACAAAAAAAAATAAGGGGAAATGAAATATGTGAATTAAATGAGGGGAATTCCTCACATCTCCATTAGTAAGAGGCTGGAACACTAGGGGAAACTGATGTATTTTGAAGGCACTAGGAACCAGGGAAGAAGGCTAATGCTGCAACCCTAAAGACATTTTCCTGGGAGTAAGTCCTATTGAACACAATGGGGCTTACTTTTGAGTAGACATGGTTAGGATTGTGCTCTTAGTATGACGGTTAATTTTGGAGTATTATCCTTGGGCTTTAGATAGGTAGAATCTGAATCAGATCAAAGAATCACACCAGGTGAATTTCCTCCTCCCCAAATAATTTAAGGTAGTAGATCAATGACTCTCTTCTTTTTCTTTTTGGCACTGGATGATGTTTGACATTTTAAAAAAATCAATAATATCATATATATATGGCATAACTTTGTGTACTTTGTGACTATTTGATAGAAAATATGCCACATACAAAAGAATCCCTTTACCTACACAGCATGATTGTTGAAATAATTCATTTGCAAAACTTGCATCCCGAAAAATAGTTTTAATCAGGTCCATTCATTTCGGAATGTAAACATTTCTCCCATTAAGTCTCTCCCCCCCCTCCATTCCTAGAAAATTACTTTTTGGAGACCTCAATGTCATCATCATTCCGCCCTAGACAGGAACTGATGTCATTTGTGACCAAATGAGTGGAATTCATTAGATTTCTAATCCATGATGGAAATGCATCTCAAATTTTTGGGACAGTTTAAATCTTCTAGGTGGATAGATTTCAGGAGCACTTGCTGTACCATTACTTGTCTGAGAAGAAAATATGAATTTTGCATCATCCCAACAGGACGTTATTGTAACACTTTAAACCACTGCTTTTCTTCTGACTCTGCAGCTTAATGTGTAGATTTCATATTTTTTTTTAAAAATGTCCATATGGGATCTGTAAACTGTGTGATTCTTGTGCTCTTGTACAAAAGAGAGAAATGGGAATGGCAGTCAGAAAAAAAGGATTTGATTCCTCCAAATGATATTTCAAGAGTCAAGAAAAGAAGTTGTTTGGGCAAATTTTTAATTAGTAAAAGAGGCCGAACTCCACATGGGAAATGTCTTTAAATATAGGGAAATCCAAACTTACTGGTCCATTTGCTTGCCATTGAATAAAGCATATACCGGTAAGTGCCTATGTGCATTCTGCATGCATGTATATAAGCACATTAAATGCATGTGCAGCTCCACCAAGGGGAAGCAAAAGCAGGCTTCCAGTCCTTTGTTATCTTTTTTTCCCCCTGGAACTCAAACAACGTTCCTCTGGTAATGGTAGTTTTGCCAACATAGCTGTCTCAGCTTTGTTTAGAAACGGCCCAATATGTTAATTATCTCCCTTTACCTCTGCGGCATTCGACTGTCAAACTGTACAACGGTCTTTAGAAAATAAAAGCGAACACCCTGAGCCGCTGTACCCGGCTTCCATAATATCTATTCACTGACAATGCCAAAGCTGTCAGATCAGAAGGGGCGTCATTCGAATAAAGGTGGGCAGATTTGTGATAATGAGAAAGAAGCACACAGATGCTAATATGAGTGTTCAACGCAGCCTTTCTCGTCTTCGTTAAGGAGACCCAGGTAGCAGCTGCCGACTGTCAGGCGCCAGGATGCTGCTTTTCTCTTGATTCTCGTTTAAGATCGGCTACGTTCGCTGTCTGTCAGTGAACTTTTCTCTCTCAGGAGCACGGACCCCTAGGTGATCAGTCACACTTCGACATAACTAGATGTCAAAAGAAGTTTAAGTTGTATGACGAACTCGGATGTGTTCCCTATGTTGGCTGACGGGGTCTGCCCTCCAAGGCGTCATCTTAATGATCCCACCTGGAAAGCTCTGGGATATTTTCCTTTCTTTTCTTGGCCTCCCTGGGCTTTTGTTTTCTTATTAAAACACCAGCTACGTTTTTGTCAACTTCCATGTCAGCCACTGTGAGCCGGAGACAATGTTATCATAACGGTAATTTGATTTCAGGTTAGAATCACAGACTGAATTAAAAGAGGTGCCATACATGGGGATATGGCGAGTATGTGTGGATGCAGGCATACCTGGGCATGTACATGTTGGAGGGTGTCAAAATATTTCATTGGGAAATTTCCAAACTGCTCTACCTTCAAGTCAAAGTGACAAAAGAAAAGAACCATCAAAATGAAATGGGAGATTACTGATGGCCATTCGATGAAATCAAATGTTCACAAAAGCAACAAACCATCAATTACTGTGTTTGCTCGAATCTAGTGCACCACCGAATCTAATGCACACCTTATACTTATAATCAAAACGCCATATTTACTCAGATATACTTAACCATCGAATCTAATGCACACCCTGATTTTGGAGATTGAATTCAGCTGAGAAGGGTGAGTGAGCATTAGATTTGAGTAAATACAGTAAATAACAGACTGGATAAGAAAGCACTCTTGATAGCTTGAAGAAATATCAAGGCTCTGTATTCCTTTCTTGTAATACCAGTGCAAGCAGGACCCAGTCAGAGCTTCTTCCGTTATAGGGCCACCACTGGAAAGGTTCTATCGTTTCATACACCTGTATCTCTAATCCCGAGTGAGTTATCAGAGACTGGATTCCTCTGCAGAGCTTAATGGATCAATGGAAATTTGGTTTGTGTTGGATTTTCCCAAATTACTCTGTTTCTTTGATTTTTTTCATCATTCAGGTGGATCTCTGATAGCTTTTTGTGTCATCATTGGCCTTCACCACTTTATTTCTGGGATCCACATGAGCATAATATTTTCTTTTATTGCAAGGATTGCAAGTCTTGTGGCTTCACTATGTCCCAACTTGAGATATTGCCTGTTTTATTTATGCCTCTTCTCCTAAAATTCCTTTTAGCATTAAAAACTGACAGCCCTTTGGGAAATGTATAAGAAGCTGCCCTTTTTATGACGGAAGCAGACTGCATTTGCAAGACACTCTACATGGGGCTGCCTTTGAAGACTGTCTCAAAACTGCAATTACTGCAGAATGTGGCCTGCTGTGTAGGAGAGGGAGCTTGACTCAGGGCGCAATCCAGAGTAACTACGGGAAGTCCTTGCTCCAGTGTAAAACAATAAGCTCTGGATTGCAATATGAATTTCCCATAGGTTTTCACTAGGTGGTGCAGTAACTACAGGTGCACGTAATGTCTCTTGTGTGCTCCCGTAGTTACTCTGGATTGTAGGGTCAGTTTTCCCCCAAATCCAGAGTAACTACGGGACAGACGCCAAATGCAAAATCCCTGAACAGCAAGGCCAAAATTCCTGATCGAAGGCCAAAATTCCTACTCCCTACCCAGAAAATGTAGGACAAAATGTAGGACATGTTAAAATAAGCTAAAAACACTAAAAAAAGCTAAAAACATGTATTGCTTTCCTGTACATAATATATTACACTATATTACTTATTTTAAATTGAAAAATGATGAACTCTCCGCTCACCCCATCCCAGTCTGGTTTGGGGGTTGTGGAACCAATTTTGGGGGTTCCTAAAGTTTTCCAAACAACTTTGCCAAATGAGGCATTCAGCTTCATGTAGGTTCTGTTCAGGTTTGAATGAACTGAGGAAAATCTGGCACTTGTGTTTTGGCGTTATGGAAAATAAAAGCAAATATTTATTTTTATGCCCAGACACTAAGTTTTTTGCACAGGGTGATCAGATGACAAACGCAAAATTCCTAAACCCCCAAAATCCCTAAGATTCCTACGTGCTTAAAAAATTGAAGGACTCTGCAAAAATGTAGGACACATGTAGGACATGTTAAAATAAAGCAGAAATACTCATATTTTTTTCCTATACTTAATTTCAACCCTTTAAAATTGAGAACCTTATAAAATGCATGATTCAGACCCAGACATTAAAGCAACTGTTTGTAGTAGCATAACACAAGCCAGTGATTCCAAAGTATGTGGTTCAGACCCAAACACACGAACACAAGCACACACACACACACACACACACACACACACACACACACACACACACACAAGCAAGATATCAAGCAGGGAGGGGGGATAGAAAGGAGGACATCTCTGCATCAGGGAGGTGGGATCTGGAACCACCAAGAGAAATCTGCAGTGCCCCTGAGGGTGTGCAGAGTGCAAAAACAGACGGTGGGGAGCCAGAAGGACCAGAATGTAAAGGACTGGGAAGGAGGAATCAGAGTATCTCCAGGCAGGAGTTACCTGGGTCTTGACATGGAGCACAGCCTGAATTGTTGGCTGAGGCAGGGTTAAGAGGCACTGAAAGGGTTAAGAGCTGGAGTTTGAGAGCTAGGGAAATCTGAGCTGCTGGTGCATGGCTCGTGAATTCCAGAGGCACTCTTGTGTTTCCCTACTCCCTGGACAAGGTAATAAATACCGGAGGTGTCCGGTAATAAATGCCTGATGTCTGGACAGCCTGCTATGGGAACACAAAAGAGACTTTACGTGCACCCTTAGTTACTGCACCACCTAGTGAAAACCGATGGGAAATTCATATTGGAATCCAGAGTAAGTTGTTCTGACACCAGAGCAAGGTATCCCCATAGTTACTCTGGATTTTGCCCTTTGTTGGACTACTGGTTTGACAGCTACATTGGCAGCTACATTGGTTCCTTTCTGGGTACAATTCAAGGTGCTAGTTTTATTTTTAATAGCTTGGATCTAGAGTATTTGAGATCCCACATCTTTTTATATAATCAAACCTGTCCTCTGAGGTCATCAGAGGAAGTTTTGTTAACTGTGCCACCGTTAATGGATGCGAAAAAGATGGTGGCAAGAAACAGAGCCTTCTTGGTAGTGGCATCCCAATTGTAGAACATCTTCCTCAAGGAATTAAGAATGGCTCTTTCCTTGGAAACCTTTCAACGAGGCCTTAAAACCTTTTAATTTGATAATTAATTTGATAATTAATGTGATTGGCTGTTGCATTTTTGTTTTGTGATTGGCTGTTGCATTTTGATCTGCTAGGACCTACTTTGTATTTATTGCTCTGTTTTAATTTTTAAACATTTTAACATTTTTATTTTTTAGATGGCAATCCTAACCACTCTTTCCTGGGAGCAAGTACTATTGAATACAGTGGGACTACTGGGTAGACATGCTTAGGATTGCACTATTCATGTTTTATTACTGTTTTTAATTTTATAAGTTGCCTTGATTGCGTTCATTTGGGAGAAAGATGGGATATAGGATATAAAGGCAGGCAGAAGGTGTGGTCTGATGACTGAGTTGCTGTACTGCCTGAAGAACTAAGGAAGAACAATTGAGGTCTCATTTCTGTATGGGAGACAGATGCCAAGCTGATAAGCTGCTATTACCCTTTGTGGCAGAATGGTGTCACTGCTGAGTTAATGATGATAGCATTGAGGGAGTCATATACTACCCTACCATAATCCAGCCTCTGGTCCACTGACTGCTTCTGGCCCACTCAGCAGAACACAACCAGATCTGAGCCTCAGAATTAGAGTTCCATCTCTAAAATATTTATTTAAATTTTATCTGTACTATTTTTTGGCCCTCAGCAAAGTGCTAGATATGTAAAATGCAGCCCTTTGGCCAAAATCCTCTGGTTTAGATTAGCCTTCCTATGTGAACTACCCCAAATGTGGTCTAAAACAGAGAAACATGTATATAAATATCTTTGTACGTATGTGAGTGTGAATCCTTTAAATACATTATTATTGTTCCTGATGGGTTAGGAATGGGACCATAATTAAGAATACAGCATGCTGGTCTATCTAATCCAGCATCCTGTATCCCAGTCGGGGGTGTCACTATACGGGTGCAGGGGGTGCAGCCCACACCAGTTGATGCACTCAGGGGGGTGATGTGCCCAGTGGGGGTGATTCGTCCAGGGAGTACTGCCCCTGGGGGGGGGTGACATGCACTGGGGTGCTGTGGCACCCCCAAAAAGCAACTTTATGATGCCGTACACTACCCAATCATATCACATGCCCTTGGATTCATATTGAAGAGCAGAGTCCAATGCAAAAACCTTTTTTGGAATAACTCCTTCCTATCAAAAGCTATGGCCAAAAAACTAAAAAAAATATGCCTAGAATTCTAGAGAAAATGATAGTAATCTGTAGCACAGCTTTACTCATGAGTAGGCAAATGTGCCATAGTCCACCAGAAAGAGCAGGCTGAGAGCAATCCAAAGACACCATAAGGGTCCTGATCCCATGCATCTGGAGCTTACAAGTGCTCCCGAAGGGACCCCCAACACTGAAAATGACAAAAACTGACTCAACAGATGTTGTGAAATTTTTTTTTTAATTTAATGTAAGGCAGGTGATAGTCCAAACTACTCTTCCCCCTCTACATAAGCCTATGACTCAGCCCAGGGAGTCCCAATCTCCACTTTGAGTACCGCTGCGGTATCCTGCAGTGGACAACCAGATACCTTGAGGAAACTCACAAGCAAGCTGTCAAGGCACTTGTTCTCTCACACTGTGGCCCCAGCAACTGGTATTATTTAGTGGGTATGATGTTCCCTAAAATTATGGGCAGCTTTACATCACAGGAATACATGCCTTTTCCTTACAGAAAAGCATGGGACTCCCTTCTGGGAATGACAATCTGACACTCAGGAAGTGACGTCATCAACGTGAAAGTGATGTCATCAATCTGAAAGTGACATCAAACAGGAAATTACAGCACTGTGATGCCAGAGCATCTCCATGTCTATTAAGAATTAAGTCCCACTGTGTTCAATGAAACTATGGGCAAAATCCAGAGTAACTACAGGGAGTCCTTGCTCTGGTGTAAGAACAATTTACTCTGGATTCCAATATGAATTTCCCATAGGTTTTCACTAAGTGGTGCAGTAACTATGGGTACACATAAAGTCTCTTACATGCTCCCGTAGTTACTCTGGATTTGGGGGTTAGGCTGCAATCCTAACTTTCCTGGAAGTTAGATCCATTGAATACAATGGGGCTTACTTTTGAGTAGATATTGTTAGGCTTGTGTTCATAATCTCAGGACAGTATTGCTTGCTATTTGCCTCAGCTCAAGCAGGATGGGTTAGGTTCACACCTGAGACTCACTCTCATCACGTGGCACCCCAACTCATGGCACAAGGAGTTTGGAAGTTTTGATTACTTCCAAAAAAAAGAAGAGAAAAAGCCAAAGAAGACAACAAAAATGGTTTTGAAAGCCAGAAAAATAACAACAACGAAAGATGACCCTGAAACAAAAATCAGACGGAGAATGTATGAATAAAATACAGTTTTCCATCATGTTTTAACCACTTGTGTTCTCTAAAGATAACATTTGTTATCAAATTGCCTATTTTTTAATGGGTGTTTCCTTAGAGTTCTAATTTGCACATAGAAACAGTCTCTGGCAATTCATACCTTTCTTCTCCTTCTCTCCCATATCAATATAATCCTTAATTAAACACTTCTTGGGCTGGTTTATATTCACTAATGCTCTCTAATATAAAACAAGATGCCTCCCCCCCAGATGCCTGAAGCTCATTAGCCCATGTGTTCCGGACCCTGGAGTTTTAAATATTTAACTAGCTAGGATTCGTTCAAGAGGCCTTAACCTTATAATTTGTAATAACGTAGGGATCTCGTATCTGAAGCACGTTATTAAGAAAAAAATGTTTCTTTCTTCTGCCCTGAATTGATTTGTTTGTACTTCTTGCAATCAAGCTAAGAGCAAGGCAATTCGAGGCGCCCATTTATTTTCATTGTAGTGAGTCGTAAGTGATGATAATAGATTTCTTAACGAAGATTGATTCTCAAAGGGAGAAGCAGGCATGAGGCCAACTGAAACTGCCAACCTGTTCACATTTACTTGGGAGTAAATGTGAATACATTGGGACGTATTTTAAGTAAACACCGACAGATGTGTTGCATCCAGAGGAAGGAAGACTGATTTCTAGAATACAGTGTATTTGCTATTGAGCATTACTGGTTGCATAGATTGCAGAACAACAAAGCAAAATAAGAATACCTTAATTGTCATCTTAGGCTGCAATCCTAAAGACACTTTCCTGGGAGTAAGACCCATTGGACACAATGGGGCTTACGTCTGAGTAGATAAGGTTAGGATTTTGTCACTCGTTATCCTAAATTTGTGTTCTTATTTAACCTAGTGCCTAATAATGTAATTGCAGTATACACTGCTATCACAGAACTGCATGGTGTAAACTGTGGCTAACCAATGATGCTATGCCAAAAACAGGAGCATTTTGGAAATCCTTGTTACAAAATTAATAAACATCCAAAAATATTCATGCTATTGGTTGCAAAAACTGCAGTGTGATAGAGCAACATAGGGAAGAGGAGGGGACAGAATGAGAAGATGTGGGGGACAGGTTGATCCAGAGGAGACAGGTTTCCTGGACATGTATTCTTTTTTAGTCATTTGTCCTGGAAAAGACACTTCCGGAAATGTTCTCCTTTTTCCTGTGAACAGGCCCCTGCAGGCAGCATAAAGCCTTCCCATATTATATGTAATATTGTTTTAAATTTTCTAATAAATAAATCAATATGATTGTTTTTTTTGTTTTGTTTTGTCATGTCCAACATTTTTCTTAGTGGTCCTACATTTTTGGGGTGCATTGTCCTCTTTTGCGATTGTGACATCTTGTCACCCTGGGTGGGGAAAACCTGATCTTTTGCTCAGATATTCAGTATGATAGCTATCCAATGAGTTTGAAAAGGTTTCACAGAAAGGTCTTCTGCCACTTGAGTTTGTCTGGAATGTAGACCATCTCTGCTACAGGTGCCCACATTGCTTGCAATGAGATTGTTGTCCACCAGGAGGTGGACCTTTATTAACATCACCACCTCTTTTGCAGCACTGCATGGGAGGGGATGTCAGCTTTCTGTGCATGCGCTCTCTAGGATGCCAAAGGTCCCAGGTTCCACCCTTGACATCTTCAGCTGGGGCTGGAGAATGTCTCTTAACGCAGTTTCCTATATCATCTGATGTCCTTCCTCATAAAACCTACTCAGTATGTCACTGGCTGTTATCCAGAGGCACCCCAAAGCTGCTTCATTCTAGCAAGACATCCAAGGCTAATCTGAATTGCATTACTTTGGGATTTTTTTTCCTAGTTGTTTTCAAATCAGTCTAAATAGCTTCTTTCAATGGGGGTGATGAGATTTGATCAGAACCGTATTGAGATGGAATCCTTTCTTAACAGTTTATCCTGTCCAAAGTTGTCCCGTTGGCCCAGTTGGAATGGCATTCAAATAAGAATTTTAAAAAAGATAAGAAAAGGAAGAAACAAGAAAGGAAGAAATTTTTGACTGCCGATTATTGAAAGACCACCTAATGCGCACCAAGGCTGCCAAGTGTCAGAAATGTCAAGAGCTCCCAGTAATGACTCTGTGACATAAACAGTAAGGGTGAGAAATATTATAGTTAACTGAAGGAGTTTGGAGGATGGCTATGCATTTTCATGAGGGAGGGGGTGCTTTTTGAATGGCAGGGTGTACTCATGCAGGCAGTCTCCCCCCTCAGTTATGCAAGTCACCATCACACACATGCACACACACACATACAACTTCTCTTCCCTTGAAATACAATTAAACTGAGTTACATGAATCTAGAAAGCCGTGCATTGTTCCAACCCAACCACAGGTTAGAAACAGTAGTTCTCTCTGGATGTAAGAAAAAAAATCAGTCGACTGGCAAGAATCAGAAATTGTGTGTAACAAGGGAGTCATCCAAGGAGTTTCCAACATGGGCATCTAAAAGTGTAGGCTATAAACAATTTCTTTTTTCAAAGGAGGAACATAAATACATCTATATCCTGTTTTCAGCATACTTTGATTTGTTTAACTGGCTTAAAAGTAAAAACTTGGGTTTTATGTGCGTTTTCCCTCTTTTTTCTAATTGCATTCTTGAATACATATGTATCTGTGAATGAATTGGGAACAGCTGAGAGATTTAAAAAGGTAATTTGTTATGCTTATGCGTGGAGACCAGATGAAGTGATCTGAATCTATGCATCTGCCAGGCACATTTATGAAAATCCAAGATGCGTCCAGCACAACAACAATGTACTCGGTCCTAAAGAGGCAAACAACAACACTCAGCACAAGTAATTGTTTCAAACAATCTATCAACCTCAAGCTATAGTTTTGTCTGTTGGTTACCTTTTTTTCTGCAGTCATCACTGGAAATGTTTCTTGTATTAATCACCAATCTGCAAGGGCACCCATGCATGACAGATAACAAGAAACCCAGGGAGGAAAAAAAAGTGAGATTTTTTTTTGACCCATTACATGTGCAAAAAGTCCATCAGAATGCATTTGTCTTGGGCTTCTTTATTCATTTTCAAAGGGTTAAACAATCTATTTACTGAGCTGTCAGGGATCTGTATCCCAACGGGTGGAAGAGAGAGAGAGAGAGAAGGGGGAGAAAAGGAGGAGGAGGAGGAGGAGGAAGAGAAGAAAAGCCTGGGTGAGTTTTGTTCGAGTTTTGTTCGGCCTCAAGACTTGTCTTTTTGGCCTGTTGTGGTTAGCATCGTGTAATATCCATGACAATCACGTTGCACATTTTTTCCTCCTTTTTTTGTAAAGGGACTTCTGTAGTTCCAAATCAGATGGGCCATTTTAAGTCAGCAAAGGCCTTTATTCATGTGGTTTTGAAAGACTCTTGTGAAGAGCCTTCCACTCAAAATCCTCTTCACCAGGTCATCCTAGTTTCAAAAGGATTTAGATGCCGAGGCGTTGATCAGTACTTCTATCACGTTCTAATAGACTGACATGAGCATTTGGGCCTGAAAGACCAGAGGGGATGGGGGGGGGTCGAGAGGTGGGGAGCGAAAACCAGGGTGGGGGCAAGTGATGCAGGATAGGCCTTAAATTGGAATGACGCACAAAGCCCGTTGAGTGCAATTGACTGACGAGGTAACCCCTCACACCCTTCTTTTTACACTTCCAACCAGCGCAGCACAAAGACGGAGCCGTGGGAAGCTGGATGGGAGAAGAGGCATATTCATTTTCATGGACCATATGGAAATTTTGTTGTGTACACCCAGAACAGGGCCTGATCAACGTGACCTTAGCTGCCATATGTGTACGGTGAATAGTAAACAGAGCAAAAACACTCTGGCTCCCTTGACCCTTAGCATATGGACGTCCCTTCCAAAAGAGACTTTGTCTGATTTCTGTAGAGTGCATCCACTTTCTCTTGGTAACCCCCAGGGGAGAAAAGAGGGAGGGAGGAAGAGGAGAGGGAAACGGCAAGGGTGAATTTCACAAGATTTGTTAATGAATTGCTCTATTGACTTATAGCGGAGCTTGCTTCATTAGAGGAAAAGAACTACCCCCCAAAAATACAACCACAACAACAGCAATGTGTTCCTTAAGACAGCTAGACTACCCCTCCTTTGTTAAGCAGCCGGTAATCGGTAGGGCTGTCATCTGGTTGGAATTAATGCATCGTGTCAGTTTCAGACAGAGCTTCGGTGTCCACTGTGGCTCCTCAAGGCTTATAAAATGTTTTTCTTCCCTAGAATCATAGAGTTGGAGGCCAACTAGCTCAAGGTAGGAAGTCTAGTGCTATAGTATTCTCAACTGACAGCCAGCCATCCTCTCTTTCCTTCCTTCTTAGAGTGATAGAGAAGTAGGGGACCTGCACACAAGGCCAGTCCTATTATTAGCCCAAGTAGGCAGCTGCATAAGGTGCAGACCTCAATCCTCAGACTTTTGAGAGACATGGTTTTATCTATATTCTTATGTAAAAAATTCACTGATAACATTTTTATTTTATTTTAAGATAAATATCACAACAGTGATATAGATTAAAATTAATTATAATGAAAGATTTCTATTTCAGTTAGGCTTGACTATGGCACAAACCCAGGGTGGCCATATAGAATGGAGGACAGAGTGCCTGTACTTTTAACCATTGCATAGAAGTGGGAAGGCTTATTAAACCCTTCTAGATGAGCTAAATCTGCCTCAATTCCCTCTTCTATGCAATGGATTCTATATGGTCACCCTGCGCAAACTAACAATATTCACAGTTTTGGCTGACAATGATGTTCCATTTCATTATTCTTTCTGGTGCTTGAAACAAATAGCACAACCCGATACATGTCTACTCAGAAGTAAGGCCCACTGACTCCAGTGGGACTTACTTTTCAGTAAGTATTTATAGGATGGCAGCCTAGGTCGAAATAGCCTGTACTCATGAAATGAAAGCAGTTAATTTGCATGTTATAATGGAGAGGCTAATAATATCTAATTGCTATTATGGAATTAGTGAAAAGAGACCCAATAAAATGTAAATCCATATAGATAAGCTTTTAACGACCAAGGATCTGATTTCATTGCAGGGTGTTAGTCTAAAATGCAGTAAATGCACAATGAACAAAATTCATTTTATGTTGATCCTATTGTACTATGTTGGTTTTAAGGGATATTATCTAGATTTATAATATTTTCTAACAGATTAGAAAATCAGGAAAAAACATGCCTTCGTTTTTTGGTTTATCAGCTGGGTTAGAGCAGAATAACAATTCTTGCTTCTAGATCTGTTTTCAGCACAGGTGATAGACTCAAGCATTGACCAGAACACTCTGGGTTTAAAAAGAATTGAATGTCCTTATTATTTCAGGACATGTTTTATGGAACTGTGTTTTCAGAACATCTGTTTGAAAATGCATCCATAAATATGCCCAGAATGGAAAAAGGCATATACCAGCCAAGTGCTATTCTATTCCATGATCACTAGTTGAGATTACGGCCCAGCTGTGTGTGTGTGTATCAGTGGCAGAGCAATCCTATGCATATCTTCTCATAAGTAAGTCCCATTGTGTTCAGTGGTAATAGCTCTCTGCAAAGTGTGAATAAGATTGAAGCTTGGATGTCTTACCATGTGTCATTCAGGACATTTGGTGAAGGGATGGCAGTAAGGTGGAACCACACCATCATTGTCTATGGAAAAAGCATCACAGCTGTCCCTGCTAGTCTTGAGGAGGCATTCCTTATGCCTAAGAGGATCTCCTTACACCACTTTCTCAGATACAGTGTGAGCCTCCTCAGGTGTAAGCTGGTGGGATGACTACGGTGCTTTTTCATGGACTACAATGGGGCAGTTCCATGGATTACAATAGGTGCATCTAACTCTACAGTACCCAAACTATCATGCCATCCTTGGTCCTCCTTTCCTTCTGACCTGTCTCAGTGGAGTCCTCTCATACCTTCATTTTTGGACAGTACCAGACATGGTGTTACCATCTTGGATCTTGTGAGAACTTATGAGAATCGCATGAGATTTTGCATGATCCAAGATGGCACCACTGAGAGAGGCATGAGCCACAATGGCAACACAGGAAGGCACTGGGGATATCTTGTGACATCCCTGTGAGTTTATTGTGGTGCTCTTATGCACTGTACACAGTTTGGGAACTGCTGGTTTAAAACCCTTTCCACCACATTTCAGAGACTCAATCCAAATCTGACATCGGACCTAGACAGAGAGGAGAGCAATTAGTCCAATTGACCTAAAGCCAATTTAGGTTTTGTTGGGTTTTACCAAAAAAGATGGGACATACGTTTAGGGCACAATTCTAACCATATCTACTCAAAAGTAAGTCTTATTATGTTCAATGGGTCTAACTCACAAGAAAGTGTCCTTAGGATTGCAGCCTTATTCAATATATTTATGACAACTTTCCTTCTATTAGTTATCCAGGTGGCATGACCAAACACTAGCCCCCAAATCCAGAGTAACTACGGGAGCACATAAGAGACTTTACGTGCACCCATAGTTACTGCACCACCTAGTGAAAACCTATGGGAAATTCATATTGGAATCCAGAGTAAGTTGTTACACCAGAGCAAGAACTCCCCGTAGTTACTCTGGATTTTGCCCTAGGCCAACATGTATTGCTGTACCATGAGTGTTCAGATGCTTGCCCTGAGCCAAGTATAATAACAGTATAACTATGATGATAACTACAACAATATAGTAGTAATTAAGAACTAGTTGTAACATTGGAGGTGAGCTAGCAAACAACTTGAGGTATACTGTAGAACAAATCACACAAACATTTTGCCAAAAGAAGCTGATGAATGACTAGTTGGGAATTTCCAGCAGGAATAATTGAGTCTGTTAATTTATTGTCAGCATTATGCATGACCTAAACACTAATATAAGGAAAGTAAAAATAAATACTGTACAGTGTAGATCTGTACAAGAAAGACTGTTGAATCTGTGATTCTAACATCAACCTCCCTGATGTAGACAACACTGAATACAATTGACTACCATGCAAAAAGAAGGAACATGTTTTTCCTGAACAAAGGCCAAGAACCTCAGCTTAATTCCATTTATCATCTATAGAAGATTTCTCCACCCTTTCCAACCCATCTATAGAGTTTATTTGACCTTGACTATTTTAAATTTATTATTGTTATGGTTACAGCACACTACAGTTTGAGGTATGTTGGGCGAAAAGCCTCTGTTTAAACAAGTTCACAGAGGGAGAATCCGACACCTGTGTTTTATAGGTTGATCTACCTTTGAGGGCAACATTATTTCACATTTCTTTCAAAGGTTCCCCCCAGTTAGACATCTTGCTAAGCAAAGAATCCATAATGTACAATGTGTGTGGTTGCATCTCCTACATATCATATGTTCAGTGGGTCAACTAAACTGGTCATTGTGTGCAGGATAAGAAAAATGTTTTCAAGAAGTGATATGATGCAACGAAGGAGAGTGCTGATGGACACTTAAATAGCAGAAAGATTCATGTGCAAAGAGCTACCACTATAAGGCAGTAATGGTGTTTGTACCAAAAGTGGATATAGTCAATTGTGTGGGTGGGATTAGTCATATGGAATTTTTTTTTCACCCAAATATCATCTGACTGAATGGGAGAGGAGGTGAAAATTGGGATGCGAAAACTCCTGAGGATGGACCTACCTACACAGTGGCATAGCTAAAGCATCTGGTTCTGATGTGGGGCGTGTGACACAAACATTTTTAACACATGCCATATCCCCTTAACATCTCCAAAGGCTTTCTGGTTTTCTGTAAAAGTCTTCATGATGCCCAGGGGATACAGGATACCTTCTAAGACCATTGGTACCTCATCTTGAGGAGGTGAAAAATGGAAGTGCCTTGTGAGGACCCCTTAAGACATGGTACTAATGGCAATTAACCTTCCTGCTACTCTTTAGTATGCCACTACATCAATGGTACTCAGACATTTCAGCCCAAGACCCCCTTTCAAACTTAAAAAAACTGTCGAGGACCACCTGTCAGTCATACCAGGATGTGACATCTCGGTGATGCCACAGCTCCTCCGTGATTAACTGGAATTAAGTCCCTTTGTGTTCAATGAGACTTACTCCCAAGAAAGGCCAGTGCATGATTTCAAGATGGCAGATCCCACAGTCTTGTGGCACCCCTGACTGAAGGTTGTGACCCACTTTGAGTACAACTGCACTACATGGTTCTGGCCAAACCAATCATCTTGGATCATGCTAGATCTTACAACATGCAAGACCCAAGACAGCCAGTAAAAGTGCCGTAGGTTTGGGAGTAGGTTTGGGAACCACTACCATATTATGCCAACATCTATTTGGAAAGGTAAACACATGCATATGAGTGTGTGCACTGTGTGATCCAAAATGCCTGGGTTAGATAATGCCATACTTTTTAATTTCTAAAAGAAAAGCAAACAGGGTTTGTATAAAACTGCACACCTGGGGGGAGAAAAAAGCCTGGCTTGCATTTTGTTCTCAGCATTAGCCCCACCAGCAGCCCATCAATAAACAGAGGTGAGGTTAAAGAAAAGGTGTGCCATGCTTCAATGAGTAAAATATATAGTCATTAAGAAATTACAAGTTTGACAAAAAGCTGGGTGTGTAGCGTACAGATGCCTGGGGCAGTCTGGCCTCCGCAGCAGCTGAGAGATTCGAGGCTACAATCGTTAACATGAAATGATGAGTAATTCCTTTACTGCTGTGCTTTCTGGTTCACCATTACGCTGCTCCTGGACTCCATGTGCTTGCCAGTTGCAGGCAATGATTCCCATGCTAAGTACCACTGTCAGTGGTGCCTTATTCGGAAAGCTCATCCCGGATATTGGTTGATTTATTAAAATCAATGTATACCTTCCCTTTCTCGACACAGAGCAGTCCCAGCAGCTTACAAATAAGGCAATTAAAATATCAAGAACCAAAGCAACCAGGACAGCAGATCATAACAAAATCCCATTATTGGGAGACAGGTTTTAATCAGGTTAAACACTGACAGCACAATCCTATCATGCGCTGGAATGGGAAGGTCAATGTAGCTGCACTGTATGCTTGATATATATACTGGGTGATTGAAAAGTAACTCCCTATATTGTAATTTATAATTATTTTAAAATAGGGAATTTCTGTTCAATCACCCTGTATATTGCATACTCTAATAACTAGCGTACTCCATCCATAGGACTCAGGAGACGTGATGGTGGATTTTAATGATCAGCTGGTCTAGAAGTATTTATTACTCCACTGCAGAAGTAGGGGCAATTGCCCAACAGCAGCATTGCTAGATAGAGCCAATGCTTTGAAAACCTAAGATTTCTAGTGATGTCACCTTGATCTCAATAATTGAAAAATGCTTGGGAATAGGGCTGAGCCCCCCAACACACACACACACACACACTTTATAAAATTCAGTTATAAAGGGGTGGTGTACAGAAGCATCTGCCCCCAATCAAGTAAGGTTAATCTTGGCTTCCTGTCCACATCCATAAAAGAAGCAAACTGGCAAAAATTATCATTTGCAGCAAACTGGTGAGTCACTTGACAGTGGTGGGATTCAAATAAATTAACAACAGGTTCTATGTCCAGTTCTCAGAACCAGGCGCTCATTATCAAAGGGTAACTAGTTCTCAGAATTAGTAACCAGTTCTCAGAACCAGGCACTCATTAGCAAAGGGTTCTATAGAACCTGTGAGAACCCCCTGAAGCCCACCACTGCCATCTGACCACTAGTTTGACTGAGACTCAACCCACCTTCTCACCTCCCAACATCAGATAATGCTCTCCACGTACATCTGAGCCATAACGGATAATATACTTTGGCAGAACTCCCAGAAACATGAATTTATAAAATTTTCTAAAGCCTGATTCACACATGCAGTGTCCATTCCTATGTAAACCCAGGCCTGGGTCTCATCTGCCAAACCATGGGGGAATATAACATGATTGAACCCAGCCTTCAAATTCCAAAGGTCCATAGCCATTTGAAACCCGGCATGTTGCGTCATCCTGAATAAAAAGCAGGGCCCTTGTATGCTTTGTTTGATAATGTTAATTCCCCCATACCTCATATTTAAGATATCACACTTAATGGTGGACAGGAGAGATGTAAACCTCATATCTCCCTGATAACATATGAAGATAAGACATGTCACCACGGCGGACCGCTTGAGGATTATTGTCTACACTTATTTTAGTTCTCTTCCATCACATTCCTAGCCACACTTCTCTATCTGGGCTTTCAACACACTTTTGCATTCCTTATTTGAGGATTGGGGGTAGAGGAGACACCATTCCATTTTTCATGGATTTGCCAGGCTTAGCTGATATATCCTGTTTGCTAGGATCAAGCAGAAGGAACAGAACAGTTCTTTTCCAAGGTCACAGCTTACATTATAAGTAATGCTGGAATAGCTGTAAGACCACATATACACTTGAACAGGGCCCTGAGCCAACACAGTCCCTGTTATGGTTCAGTAAGCTTGAAGATTGGCACTGTGAAGAGTGTTCCAACATGGTGCTCCTTTAAAATTTCCAGCAATACGATTACAATAATTGCTAGAGACTCTGTTGCAGGGGCACCCATGGATACATGCCCTCAACTGTTTTGCCAGTAGGGGAAAGGGACCCTCTGCAATGGAAAGTTGGGCATTAAGGGAATGCCCACTGGCAAGGTGTTGGCAGCAAGATAATGCCCGGCAGATGCTCTGGCTGATCCGCTGTCTTACAAGACCTTGTGCAGGCCATATGGCCAGAAGAGGTGATGTTTCCTGACTCAGTGGCTGCGTTTGTAAGGAGTGATGTTGTGTCCCTTGTGTCAAAATGCTTGTCCACCCCTAGCTTAGAATAATAGGCCAACTTTGATTTCTGCTTTTGTTGTGTTCCAATTTCTAAAATAATTTACTTCTTTCTGAGTCAGTCCTACATGAGCGAAGAAGAGATTGCCCATCTCTACTTATTATATGGGCAAAATCCAGAGTAACTATGGGGAGTCCTTGTTCCGGTGTAAGAACAACTTACTCTGAATTCCAATATGAATTTCCCATAGTTTTTCACCAGGTGGTGCAGTAACTATGGGTGCTCGTAAATTGTCTTATGTGCTCCCGTAGTTACTCTGGATTGGGGGGAAAGCAATTCTAAAAACAGACTATAGGGCACAATCCAGAGTAACTATGGGGAGTTTTTGCTCCAGTGTAAGAACAATTTGCTCTGGATTGCAGTTTGAATTTTCCATAGGTTTTCACTAGGTGGTGCAGTAACTACGGGTACACATAATGTCCCTTATGTGCTCCCATAGTTACTCTGGATTGTAGGGTTAATGATATAGCTATGTTCACTACAGAAACATGCTATGCATTCTTATAGATTTTGGGCATTCAATATTTCCCTCCCCAAAGATCTTTTACTCTCTAATGCTAATCAATGCTGGGGTAAGAAAAAAATAATCTGATTAATAGAGCACAATGTTGAGCATTACAGAAGATTAAGTCTTGCACCATAGAAAAGCTTTTAAAAAAACTGCTAAAGTTAACAAAAAGGTGAGTGGTGAGATTGGCCAGGAATACAGCTAATCAATTTTAATAATTGTATTCTGCTTACCACTAATAGGGTCGAAGATTACCTATTTTTTCTATCCATTAAATATTCGTGAACTTTCCTTTAACCATAAGGTTAAGAAAGAATAAAGATGTTCTAAACAACCAGTGCTTCACAGGTTTAAACATGATAAAATAATATCCTCCCTTTTTCTCTTTTCAAGTCTTTCGTAAAATTTTCTCCTAGTTCAAAAGATATAGCAATATATCTTTGAATTTTATTGGCTACAGATTATGCTAATGATCGTAAAAAAATATTACTGCCACTAATAAAATTTCTATTATAAGTTACTTATAGTAATCTCTAGGGTGCCATCCTTAGCTTAGAAAAGATTGTAATTACATTGCTTTTATGGGACAAATTTGTTTCTCGAGGTTGCTATAATATTATCTCTTTCTCAGTCTCAGCTTGCCTTCTTACGATCTGAGATAGTCCTCATTTGCAATAATATTTTTTTAGCCATGAGGCACATAGGGGCTGCAAACCTATGTATACTTTCCTGGGAGTAAGGAAATGGGGCTTATTTTTGAGTAGACATGGTTAGGACTGTGCTTAAAATCACTCATTTGGATGTGTTGCAGAATAAAATGGCAATAAAAACTCCAGGCAAATAAAAATAGTTCCTTATTATCAACGTTGAAGACCAAACCAAAGGTCTGTGTAGTTCAGCATCCTACTTCTTACAGTTATGGCAATCAAAAAAGCCCCCCAAGAAGCCCAAGAAAAAGAGATGTCTATGACTGAACATGGAAATTCCATTTAGTACTCATAACTAACAAAGCCAAGCCTAGTGATAGACCTAAGTGGGGCCTCCTTCCCACAGTGACAAACCAGATGTTGCCTGGGAGGAACAAGTCAGTATTGCAACATATGTTTTGTATGAAAAGGGTCCCAGATTCAGGCTCCGGGATTTCCAGCTTTGTCTTGGAAAACTGGTCTCTTGCCAAAATTCTGGAGAGGCATTACCAGTTTATGTAGACCAGGACCAGCTTGCTCCAGTTAGGCAGGCCTAAGTCCAGGCATAAGGTCTGTACTGACCTGAGGGTGTCACAAAAGTGTCATAAGACTCTTCTGAACCACTCCTGGTGGTGAGGGTTAGGCCTGTGCACAGACATGCGCTTGCCTCCCTACATCATCATGAGAATGGGAAGACGGATGAGTTGTGCCGACCTAGGTTAGGATTGCACCTTTAGTTAGACCTTTGGCTCCCAATGGATCCCCTGACCAAGGGCCAACTGCACAATGGTCAAGATAAATCAAAAGAAAAATTGATATTTTTCTAAACCATTTCCTAGTCATAAAACAAATAAAATAAAACATAAAAACAAATGGTTTGTAGCTTTTTGCTTTCAGGTATAATCTAGACATTATTTTGTTTGCTTGGAAACTTATAGGTATGCAGTGTTATCTTAAAATGTGCTCCAATCCATCTGGTGTATGAACTCACAAGCATTTTTTAAGCACAAATTTTGATTTGCTTTCCATTCTACTGTAGAGATAGAAAGTCTGTAATGGATTTTATTATATCTCTAAAATTCTATAGACTTTATTGTGAACTTGGGGCCATGCCTCCCCCCCAAATGTTTTTTTTAATTGTGTCCCACCACTCCTGGCTCTGATGCCGACAATGCTGACTCAAAGAAACCAATGGTCTGATTCTCTATATTTGATAGTTTCATAAGTTTCTCTTCGCCGATGACGCTGCTGTTACTGCTCACTTTGCTGAAGACCTTCAACAACTTATGGACCGTTTTAGCAAAGCCTGCCAAGACTTTGGACTAACAATCAGCTTGAAGAAAGCTACAAGTCATGGGTCAGGGTGTGGATCCACCTCCCTGTATCACAATCTTTGAACATGAACTGGAGGTTGTCCATGACTTTGTGTACCTTGGCTCAACTATCTCTGACACTCTCTCCTTAGATACTGAGGTGAATAAACGTATTGGTAAAGTGGCTACCACGTTCTCCAGGCTTACAAAGAGAGTATGGCTTAATAAGAAGCTGACGGAACATACAAAGATCCAGGCCTATAGAGCTTGTGTCCTGAGCACACTCTTGTACTGCAGCGAGTCTTGGACCCTTTATGCATGGCAGGAGAGAAAGCTGAACACCTTCCATATGCGCTGTCTCCGACGTATTCTTGGCATCACCTGGCGTGACAAAGTCTCAAATGATGCAGTCTTGGAATGTGCTGGAATCTCTAGCATTTTTCACACTTCTGAAACAGCAGCATCTATGCTGGCTTTGGCATGTCGTGAGAATGGCTGACAGTTGGATTCCAAAAGATCTCCTCTATGGAGAATTAGTGCAGGGAGAGCACCCTAGAGGGAGACCACAGCTGTGATACAAGGACATCTGCAAGAGGGATCTAAAGGCCTTGGGAATGGACATCAACAGCTGGGAAAACTTGACCTCCGATCGTTCAGCGTGGAGGCAAAAGACCCAGCATGGCCTTCTCCAACTGGAAGAGACACTTGTTTGGCAGGCTGAAGCAAAGAGACAGACCCGAAAGCAGTGAAACCTGGGGCCTGGGCAGGGGATGGAATTTATTTGTCCTCAGTGTGGAAGGGGTTGCCACTCTCACATTGGCCTCTTTAGCCACAGTAGATGTTGTTTCAGGACCTCCAATCAGAGCACGATACCATAGTCTTTCGAGACTGAAGGATGCCAATGAAGCTCATTAGTAGAGAATGAAGTCGACATTCATATTCTCTTGATTGTCCCCAATGCACCATCTATTGAAGCTGCTTCGTTTCTCAGTGTGACAAATCAGAACAATCTAGAGTAACTACGGGAGCTCTTACATCAACGTAAGAAAAATTTACTCTGGATTGCTCTATGCATTTCTCATCAATGGCACCGTAACTACATTGACATAAATGTCTAGTGTGTCGACGTAAGAGTTCCCATAGTTACTCTGGATTGTTCTGATTTGTCACACTGAGGAATGAAGCAGCTTCAATAGATGCACCTGTTGAGGACAATCAAGAGAATATGAATTTCCAACACTGGCATAGGTGTGCTCGGTGGCATAGCTAGAGGGGTTGGAGAAACAGTCAGCCTTGGAGGGAGCCTCACCCTGTTGGAGCCATTTGACTCTGTTCTGCTCCTGCTGCTTTGAAGTGCTCTGAAGGGGTGAGACTCCCTGCAAGACTCACTTATCTTCCCCCTACTATGCCACCGACTGTGCCAGTAAGCCATATGCTGCATTCTGCAGTTGGAGGGCAATCATAGAGGCCAGCTGAAGGCAATGTTTTTTCCCTTCACCAGAGCTTGAAAATTGGTTAGGACTATGGGATATATGGGATATTCCCAGTGGTGAGCTTCAGGGGGTTCTTACAGATTCTATAGAAGCCTTTGCTAATGAGTGCCTGGTTCTGAGAACTGGTTACTAATGGGACGTAGAACCTGTTGTTCTATGGACATAGAACCTGTTGTTAATTTAGTTATTAGGACATAGAACCTGTTAATTTATTTGAATCCCCCACTGGATATTCCCAAAGCAGAAGTGGCAGAGAAGAAGATCTGCATTTCAGGGGTCTTTCTTTTTTCCAACAACAGTCCAAAAACAAACCACCTTTCACCTTATGGTTGTTTTTCACCAAGGAAGTACATGTGAGCAAATCATGAGTATCCCACAATGTGGCCCATTAGTTCTTTCGATGCCCACAAACCTGGTCCTGCTCTCACTACACTCAGTCTTCATCAGCCCCCCATGTCTCCATCCCCGCTGTTTCCTGCTCCTCCCCTGTCATTCACAGAAATACCAGGAAAATGATTCTTTTGCGAATTCCTCCTACTCCTGCTTTGCAACAACAAAGCAAACTGCCCAGAGGAGAAGGTCTTCCCTTGATGTTGACAACAACCAAGTCTTTACATAAATAAGGTGCCTAGTTTCTTTAAAAAATATAAAACCCTCTCCAATGAGGGCTTTCATTTTAGACAACTGTTAATTAAGATGTTGATTAGCCTCTGCTATTGAAGCATTGAAACCCATTTGGAAAGCTCTGGCCACTGTTGCAATTTGGTTTTAATTAGTTGGACTTTGAGGTTATTTACCACTCTGTCAGCAATCAAAGCAAAGCTGTTTAATTTGATGATATGTCTCAGCAGGTAACATACTGAAGGTTTGAGGGCTTTTTCTTTCCCTTGTTCTTTTTTTACAGTTGCCTTCCATCCTTTCCATCTCTGTGATATTAAGTCATTAGAGAATCAACACCAGGGAGAAATTTTTTAAAAAGTATCTGAGGATAAATGTTAATATTTGGCAGGACTTTTTAGTCCATGCATATCCTTTGGTGAATGGAGAGGTATAGGTGTCCCCAACGTTTCTGACAGGTTAGGGACTAGAGCTGTGGTGAAAAGTGGAAATGGTTGGAAAGCAGAACCTTGTCTTTTATATTTTACAAATGTTGCTTCCAATGCTTTTTTAAGTTGACAAATGTTTCTTCTCATGCTTTTTTTTAGCAAATTGAAAATGCTTTTTCTTATGCTGTCACACAAAGATTTCTGCAAATGGACAAATTAATTCCATGGGAATAGAACAAGAGCTAAAGTGGCCATGAATGCTCTCTCTCTCTCTCTCTCTCTCTCTCTCACACACACACACACACACACACACACACACACACACACACACAAAACTTTCTGAATCACCATGTCCAAGGCTGCAATCTTCCTGGGAATAAGACCCATTGAACACAATGGGGCTTACTTTTGAGTAGATATGTTTAGGATTGTGTTAATAGTCAACTCAACACGACTATCTTAGCCTTTAGGACAGCAGAGAGAGGTTGAAAGAGTGGAACAGGCATTGAATGAATGATTTCTGAATATAATTGGATGGTGTTGAAAGAGAAAAGGAACTATCAGAAAGTGGGGGATACCTGTACTCTGATGGACCAATCCTATCAAGAAACAGAGTAGTGACATGTGTCCTAATTTTAGAAGTAGGATATCTCAAATGTTATTGATTTATTTTATTTATTTGTTAATTTGTATGCCATTTTCTCCCAGAAGGGTATCCAAGGTGGCTGGATCTTGTGGCTAGCAGCTAGGTTGTATCTCCTTCGTATCTAATGCGCCACTGTGAGACAGGAAGCTGGACTAGGTGGGATTTTTATCTGATCCAACTGGGCTCTCTTGATGTTCTTGTGTCTGCAATCCTGTCCACACTTTACTTCTACATAGACCTACAAAGGCTCAAAGCACAAGCCTAAATATCCCCCAAATCCCGAGTATCTACAGGAGCACGTAAGAGACTTTACATGCATCTGTAGTTACTGCACCACCTAGTGAAAAATTCATATTGGAATCTGGAGTAAGTTGTTCTTACACCGGAGCAAGGACTTCCCGCAGTTACTCTGGATTTTGCCCTATGTCTACTCCAAAGTAAGTCCCATTGTGTTCAATGGGTTGTACTCCCAGGAAAGTGTCTTTAGGATTGCAGCCTTAGGCTCTCAAATAATGTATTTGTCATTCTTGATGACAGTGATGGTTCCCAGTACTTGAGTGACAAAAATCAACACCACCACCAATAAAAAGAATACTAGATAATGTTGACTTTGAGAGGAATTCTGAAGAGGAACAAAATGAAGGTGTTGAGAAAAACAGACCTGCAGGGAAAGAGATGTAACATATTGCATTGGCCACCCACACATTGAAAACTGTGCAGTTTTCAAATGCATCTTTTCAAAACAAGGGTAATGGGGAGGGGGGACTAGATCATCATCCCTGACAGACTAGCTCCACTATGCATCGAATGTGTTTTTGCATGGCAGAGACAGAGTCCAGACAGATGACGGTTCATTATGCTGTATGTGAGACCCATGGATATATATGAACCATGCTTGGTGCTGAGCTCATCAAGCCTGTGATTGTCTCTTCTGGCTGGCAGCTGCCAGGATGTAAGGTGGAGGTCTCTCCTGCTTGTTACCCGATCCTTTTAATGGGAGATTCCAGGAACTGAATTTGGGATTGCGTGTATGCAAATCATTGGCCTTGTCACTGAGTTCCAGCCCCACCTTAAGAAGCTCATACCTTCCTGGTTCAGAATAAAACATCATTATCTTTCCCCTGAAACCTTGCAATCCTTGTCAGGTGTATCTGGATAAGTGCAGCCGAATGATCGTAAAGAGAGGAAAAGTGGTTAAGACCAGTGGGGTAGAACTACCAACAGGGCACATAACAGTTGTAGAGATCAACTATAAGTACTTCTGACAAAGCACTACACAGATGATGTTTTATTTCATTTTATCTTTACAAGGACTCTGGTTGACAAGTTAGACTGAGGATACAATCCTAACCAATTTAGGCCAGCATAATTCACCTGGCATAGCTTTCCATGGTTGTGTGGGGAGGCTGGCACATGCCTGTGCACAGGCCTAACCTCCACAGAAGTGGGGAAGAAGTGCCTTATGGCACTTTTCTGACACCACCATGGTCAGCAATTATGCCGGTGCTTATACCAGCCTAACTGGGCACTAGGACTGAAGCCTCAGACTGAAGATACTGTGAGCTTCATAGATAGGGTTGACATATATCTCCCAAAACAGGCACACTACTGATTTTTTGGGATTGTGTTCATGTACTGGCAAATGGGACAGAGGGTTCTGTCCCAATTATGGCAACCCTATTATGGCAACCCTATTCATAGAGGAAGATATTTTGAATGGGGTTTCTAAGCCCACCTCAACACTCCAGCCATTATATCGTACCGCCTCTATGGCTACCAAACTCAACAGAAAAATAGCCTGAATACCTCACTGATCATATTATTCAGAATTGCAGTACAGACAGCTCTCTTTTTCCTGGTAAGGAGACATATGACAAAATCCTAAGCATGTCTACTCAGAAGTAAGTCCCATTGTGTTCAGTGGGTCTTACTCCCAGGAAATTATGGTTAGGATTACAGCCGTCTTTTCCCCAGACTCTTGGAGGTTTCACCTCTTTGGGTGGGATATTTGCCTAGACAGACAATACTGTGTCGATCAAATCACCTTGCAGCTAGTAAGATAATTTTTTTCCTTTTTTTTTTTACTATTTTCTTCTTTTCCTCTTTATCCTTGTAGGGCAAATGAACAACACTGCCAAGTTCAGGGAAATTTATCTTCTTTTTTTCTCCTGCATGTCTCAATAAGCATTCAAATACTCTTTTACCTGAGGCAAAAGTTGTCCCTGCCTGAGCAAGTCCTTAACACAGATACAGGGAAGATTAAAACACAGTACTAGGGTGGGAAGAAAGGTAGTGTATAGGTTTGCGTAGTTGAATTATAAAGAGATCCCATCGGAAAGCAATGACACATCGAAAATACTAAGTAGAAATCTTTTTTCCTTGCAAAAGGGGGTTATTTATTGGCAAAGATTTATGCTTTAATTACATTATTTAAAAATACAGCTCTCTGACAGCGCATCCTAAAAGTGCAATCCTAACTTTTGTCAGAGAGAATGGCTTAGTTATGTTAGCCTAACATAGGCCATATCCAGAGCTGACACTTAGGCCAATCCCACAGGGGAAGGAGCCCTCTAGACTGGCTTAACTGCTGCTGAGGAACAAGTCAGTGGCACCTGGGGAGGGCTTGCTCCCGAGGAGACCTGCCTCAGATCACGCTGAGCAAGGAACAGCTGTGGTGCCTGCATCCTGCCTGTCACATGAGGAAGCCCAGGAGTCCCTGGCAAGCAGTCACAGCTGCAGCATGATGGAAAGAAAAGGCATGACTGTCAAGGGGACCAGATGCCAGAACTGCCAAATGAAGAGAGCAACATCCTCAAATGGAGGATCCCAAAATAAATGGGGGGCAGGACCAAAGAAAAGCTGGGAACACCCATGCAGGTGGTTCAGGGAAACACCCATGGTCATGTGGTTCATGGAAACCTGACAGTCCCTGTAGGTGCAAGAAGATTGGTTGCTGGAGTTGGGCTGTATCCTGAGTTTGACAGGCAGGAGTGGTGCTTAGGCCAGCCTAGGACTTAGAATTTTTCTTTTGCTTCCATTTTACTCTGGCTTATCATGGGTCACCATCTACTCAGATTTGAGTAGATGGCCTACTCCTGAGATGGCCTAAGTCAGAGAGTCTGGGAGGGGGCATGTCTGCCCTGGAAACAATGTCTGGATACGGGCCTAACTGCAATTCTAGGCCATGCCCAACATGCCCCTGACATGCCCCTCCTTCACTGCCTAAGCTAGCACTTCTAGGCTGGCACAGGTACATCTGTCTTTTGCTGGCCCAGGAAAAATTGCATTTGCTCAGACACTTTTTTCCTGCAGCTTGGCTGGCCTATCTGGCATTAGGCTAGCCTAGTGCCATATAGGCTGACCAAAGTGCACTTCAGAACTGTGCCATAAGTTATACTGGTATAGGAAGGCTGACGTCCCTGTGTTACATCCAGCTTACTGGTCTATGAGAGCTAAACTGGGAGAATCTGGATTTTGAATTGTAATTGAGCAACCATAACCCTTCCCCAAACTATTTTTCCCCTTTACATACACTGTTGAAAAAAGTATTTTTTGTAAACCTCAGAATATCTGTTGGCAAATAAGCTTGTAACATTCTGGAGGTGCTGCAGTTACCCTAAAAAAAAAACCAGGGATAATAGATGCTAATCTCAGCCTTCCTACACTTGCTCTTGATATGATAATTCCAAGCTTGGTTTTGTAATTCTAATTAGGTGCTAATTATATAGCTGGTGTTTTACTTGGTGATTATACTTATAAGAAACAGGAGTAATTATTGTGTATCACCTCCTTCCATCCTACATCAAAACACTGTGACAGGGTGGACCTTGCCAGTGACTTAAATACACAACCAATGCTGTCATCTGAGTTTTCAACAAGTCATTGCATAGGTGGCACAGCTGTGATTCTTTCTTTCTTTCTTGCTTGCTTGCTTGCTTGCTTGCTTTCTTGCTTTCCTGCTTTCTTTCTTGCTTTCCTGCTTTCTTTCAAACTGAGGGACAAACAAGCTGCCCTTTGCAAATATCACAATTAGGTATAGCATTTTGTGATTCCCAACTTACCTTAGGATTGATGCGTAATGATTTACACTTCAGTTTTGCTCCAAGTAATGTTTTTACACTGAGTACAGGCAAATGGAACATGTTTGAAAAGAGATATTCTGAATTTTTTTAAGTACTATCCATTTAGTCTAGTATTTTGGTTCTCGTGGGTGCCAATTGGATGTTCCTACTATTTAAATCACATGATTAGACACTTATGGACAGGGCCACTTTAAGCCAATTGCTTAAAGGACCAGTTGGACCAATTGCTCCCAGTTGGGCCCCGTGGGTAAGAGTTCATTAATTTACATGCACATTTTGATTTTTTTAAATGCACATTTTGATTGCTTTGAGTTATTCTATGGAGATATAACATCTATAATAAATGTTATTCATACCTCTAATTCTATGTGCCTTGGTTGTAAATCTGGGATCCCTACAAAATATGTTTCCCAAGGGAACCCACAACTCCTATGGCTGGCTCTGCTGCTTCATCAGGTAGGAATATGGGAGTCTATGGATCTCCTCACTTGGTGCAGCTGGGCTACTCACCCATATCAACCCCATGTTTCCACAACCTTCTTTCAGGGTGACCATAAAGACCCCTCTACTTTTAACCATTGCATAGAAGAGGAAATTTAGGCAGGTTTAGCTCAACAGAGAAGGGTTTTAAAAGCAGCACCTGCCTCGTCCTGCCTTCAGTCCATTGCGACACATTGCTCAAACATCATTAGAAAAGTCAGAATACATATTAAACACAACAAGAGCGGGAAACGCCTGCAAACTGAAGGAGCAATTGGATGGAGCTGATTGGCTGTTGTTCATTTGTTTAAAGCCTAATCCTTTCTTTCTTTCTTTTTTTAAAAAATGTCTCTTGAAAGTATATTTCAGCCTAATAGACAAGAAAAGGGAGCCAGAGGTTAAGGCTGATTAGCTTGAGCGCAAGCCCTGTTCTGACAGGTTAACTTGATCAGCTCCTTGAAAGTTCACCTCGTTCTCGTCCTAATTTATGTTATGTGTGGTATAGACCTTCTCGCTTCAACACTTACATTATTCTAAACAATTATGTGGCTATGATACATATAATGCCGGGCTCTCGAACATCACGGCCGTTAATGATGGCAGACCGTAAAGTGGCGTGTTTCTCTTTGCAAAGGTCAGGCATAATTTCGTCAGCAGATTAACATTTTATCTTTTAATGGTGCTAGAGAAAGGTCAAAAGATTCTAACAGATGGAATATGGAAAGTGCCCAGTGAAGATCAATGTAGGAAGCATCTTTTGAGTCCCTAAACACATCACATTAATGACTATTGTTCCTGGTTTTTATTCTCTCCCCCCAATAGGTTGAATATCAGAATATATTTTTGCATTCTGCCATGTACCCTCCCTCATAATTATGGATCTCTCTTTGAGCACCACTTTTCCAGAATATTTCTTTATTATACGCAAATAAAAACACTAGAATTCCTTTAAGCAATTAGCATACCTACAGACGAAAGACATTTTTGATATAAATTTTGCGTTCCAAATGAGAGCAATGGGTAGATCCCCCAATGACTAGAAGGGAGTTAATTTTATAGTAGTTTAATGGAATACATTTGCAAGAATTATATGGCAAGTGATATTTAAATCAGTTTTCTCTCCTCAGATAGTATCTATCTATCTACAGTATTTATATACCGCTTTTCAGCTGAAAAGTTCACAAAGCGGTTTACAAGAAAATGAAAAAATTAATAGCTAATTATAGCTAATGGGTCCCTGTCCCCAAAGGGCTCACAATCTAAAGTGCAAAAAGAACACCAGCAGAAGCCACTAGAACAGACATTGCTGGGGTGTGCAGGGCCAGTTACTCTCCCCCTGCTAAATAAAAGAGGAACACCCACTTGAAAGAGCGTCTCTTTATCTAACAACATTTTAAAAATCTCAAAACTCAAAAATCTTTTAAAAACATTTAAAAAATGATTTTAACAATCATTTTAAAAATCAATTTTAAAAAATCTCCCTTTCCAGCATCTCAGCTGTCCTTGTGCCACCTCACTCCTCAATGGCTCTCCATAAGTGCCTCCCTAGCCACTTCTCAGCCTGGCCTGTTAGCAGTTGTCAGTTGGAATGTTGACAGTTGAATCTCCTCAGCCTGCTTGATTATCATGGGATGTTGGCCAGAAATGTGGACACTCTTACACACAAGGCTTTTATATAGAAAGATAATTTAATTATCAGATCTGGCATCAGAGGTAACTGATGAGGACTTCCTCTGATCCTGCAATAGGGTTACCAAGTTGGATATACCCAAAAATATGAGATTTCTGTGCTGGAAATGATAATATCACAAGAGTGCCAACCATTAGGGGAAGGTTTGGTTTTGGAAAGGGATGGGTTTTGTTGCTGACATGATGGAGTCAGCAGTGGGCCCTAAGGAGCTAGAGAATAGCTTTTGCTACCCATCCACTTGGGACAAAGTAAAGTGGATAGAGAAACATGGTCAGTTTTGGCACACTTGAGTCTGCCTGTGATCCTGGCCTTTATGTATTGGTGACTAAACAAAACTTTGGAGGTTCACCAGTGTGGAAGGGGTCCTTCTTCATGTAGGGAGCCCTACAGACTGAGAGAGAACCTCAGTAAGGATTCCTAAAATGTGAGCTGAAAGTGATAATAGAATCATTGAAATAGAGTTGGAAGAGATCTACAATGCCATCTAGTCCAACCACCTGCCATTATCAGGCAACCCTCCTAGAACATAAGAGTGAAGGAGCATGAACCACCTCCCATAGTAATCTGTTCCATTGCTGAACCACCCTTACTATCAAGAATTTCTTCCTGTTGTCCATCCAGATTCTTCTCTCCTGCTGTTTATATTTATATCTACCTCTATTCTCAAATGGATCTACCATCTGGATTTACCTCTATTCTCAGAAGAAGTTAAAAATAAAATTGTCTTTGCTACCATAGGATAGACTTTCAAGTATTTGAGTGCTATAATATCCCATTCAGCCCTTCTCTTCTCCAACCTAAACATATTTAGTTCCATCAACATTCCCTGATAGTACTTGTTCTCCAGCCCTCTCATCATCCCCATCATTCTTATCTGAAGTATATCTTGTGTTGCCACATTGTAGGCTGCGTGTTCAGAGATCCTTCACAAAAAAGTCCTGCAAATATATCATATCTTTGCTTCCTTAATCTAGTCCCTCAGATCAGCCCAAGTAAACAGCTGGGTCCTTGTGAAGCCCAAAATTACTTGGGAAGCCCAGAAATAACCAGCACCACACCAGATGCCCTACATCGCATTAGAGCCACATATTTGGTTATGCTCCGCAGTGTACATAGAGTAATGATTAATCTGGCCCTGGAATACTCTGGTGGCTGATGCTGTTTTCCCTGTTCTTTTTCAGCAGCTCCATTTCCACGACACAACAGCTGTTCTTCATATCCCACCAGATAAACCTACGAGGAAGTCCATTAAAGATATAAGTGGCTTCCCTGGCTGTATTTGATGAGACACTTCAAAGCATGGGAGAACATGATGTAGCTCTCGGAATGAATGCAAAACAGAACGCTGGGCCAGGCCAGGCCAAACACTGAAAAAGAAACATTAGCTGCATTTGATAAATAAGATGAATCAAATGTATATGAGGTTTTTTTCACCCTCCATATACTGCATGTATGCATTAATATAGTGGCTTGTACTAGAAAGGGTAATATGATCTTATATAAGTCAAAGTGCTTATTTGACAATAGATTCAGATAAATCTAAAACAGAAAATGAAACCATCATCCATTACAGCAGAGGCATAGCCAAAGCTTCCGGCACCCATGGCTTGCCACAATACGCCATGCGGCATCATGACATCATCATGCTCATGTGTGCTGATGAAGTGCTTTGCAGCCGGTTGGGCAGGTCCACCTCTTTGGCTGCGGAGGGTGATTGCAAGCTCTATGGACTTCCCTATGTGTGGAAGCTATTAGAGGGGGAGAACATGCTTGCACCCATCCTCCCGTTCACGCCTGTGGCACAAACCACTTCATACTTTACAGACGTTACAAATATTTGTAACGGGTTTTTCATCTTCTTCAGAGCATCTGCTTGTATACTTGTATGTAGAATGCCAGCACCAGAAATAGATGTTTTGTGTTTAAATATCCCACAAATTTAGGATCAAATATTCAGTGAGTCTGTGTCTTGTGTGTGTTAATTGCCTACAACTTCTTCTGATCCCAGGGATCTGATTTTTTTCCACCCCTGCAGGGGACAGTATTGGGTAAAGAACAGTAGAGAAAATCATGTGAGAAAAAAAGGGAGAAACATTTGCTTTCAATTATCCAAATTGTACTTTGCTAATTGAGGTACAAAAGAAAGGTCTGATTTGTGAGGCTCAGGGCAGGTTTCTTCCTTCTGCCTGAAATCTCTGGTATGAAAAACAGGTTGGGTCCCTCGTTCATACTCGCCTTGACAAGAAAAAAAAGATTTCAGATAGCTTCTTACTACAAGCATCAGTGAGAGAGAAGGAAATGCTGGATTATGTCTTGGTACCCCAGTGACAACTGTATAGCCAAGCACAGGGGTGGAATCCTTTATTGTTGTTTACTGTTTCCATCCCAAAAGGAAAATGGTGTCAACGTCCAAGTCTCAGTCATTCCTTAGAGGTGTGATCCTCAATGGTTGGGCAATTTTTACTCATTAAGAGCACAGTCCTAACCATGTGTACTCAGATGTAAGCCCCATTGTGTCCAATGGGACTTACTCCCAGGAAAGTTTCTTTAGGATTGCAGCCTAATTCTTCTGACTGTAAGAGTGTAACAGCGCAAGTTTATGCATGTATAATTTAGGCAGGTGCTGCTTTTTAACCCCTTTATGGTCAGTTAAACCTGCCTCAATTCCCTCTTCTATGCAATAGTTAAAAGTACAGGCACTCTGTCCTCCATTCTATATGGTCAACGTAGACCAAGCTTATCTAACAAACTTTTAATCTAACACAACCCTTGCCTATGATGGCAATATTTATTCACCAACAGGAATCTGTGGATACAAATGGGCAGTGTAATCCACATTTGGAATAGACAGGCAGGCCAGTGTAACTGTGGTGTATCCAGTGCAAGATTGGGTTGCTGCTGCACTATCATGGACCAAAGGAACATTCTCGTCTTTCCCAGTGTCACGGGTCCTCCTCGGCTCTCCCCCACTTGTTCTACCAACAGGGGTTTGTTCCTCGAGGATGACTGAGATTTGTGTCTCATCTTCATCACCCCCCCCCCCGGGGATACATGAAACTTGACAAGGTAAGTAAGGAACACGAACAAGCTTTACTTTCTTTGCTCTCTCTCTCTTTCTCACTCTCCTGCACAACTCTTTAACAAAGTTTCTTTCTTAACAGGTCCACGCAGGAACCATAACCCAACTCTATCAGAACCCCATCACCTCCGTAACAGGTAAGTGTCTCTTTAATCTAATGTTCACTCTCAGATCAAACCAAACGTCCAACAATCTCTTCTCCTTTTACAGGCTCCCCTTCTCGGCATCCCCTCTCTTGTCACCTTTGACAGCTCTGACTCCTTCCTCACCGGATGCGGCTCCCGATGCCTCTGCTCCGCCCTCCTGAGGATTCTCTGAGTCTCTTAGGGACAGGGGTTCCATGGACAATTCGGGGGGGGGGTCTTCTCCACCTTTCATAGGTGCTGGGTTCTCTCCACGGCACCTCTTCCTGCCACAGGACCTCCTCCACCTCTCCTTCCCGGTCCCTTATATCCTCTACTCCCCCGCCCATTTCCTCCCGCCAGATTCCCACCAATGAGGACACCCCTCCTTGCGCATACCAGCCCGTTGACGGCCCAACCGTTATTCCCCTTTGTCTGGGCCCTCCCCTTCCCCCAGTGCGCCACAGGTTGACCATTTCCTGCATTGTCCACGCTTCCACGGAGTCAGGGAAGTCTCTAATGTCCGGGGGGGGGGTAATCCGGTCTCCTCCATATACGAGTGCTCTCTCCCATATACACCCCCATCAGCTCCATGTTCAATCTGTTGTAGGCGTCCCAGTCAAAATGACACCCAGGAAACCAAGAAACAGTCTCAATGGGTCTGTCTGGATCTGTGTCACACTTTTTGGTGGCACAGATCTGTGTAGCCCAGGACCACTGCATGCTGCCCAGGAATGAGGCTTGGATCTGGAACAAACTCTGGATCCCATCCTGTACACAGTTGTCTGCCCATAGTTCCACCTTCTCCCTTCCCTCCCCATCATGAAATGTCTCCCACACGCCATTCTATTCAGTTTTGGATTGTTGTAACTCATCAGTTGCATACAAATACAGTATCTATGGGTGTACATTCCAGAATCCATTGCATTATTAAATCTGTGGATAATTAATGCTGCAGTACTCTCCACATATTTGGAGCCAAGTCCTATGGAAGTTTACTCAGGAGCAAAACCCATTGACTATAATGGGACTTGCTTCTGAGTAGACTTCCATAGGATTGGGCTCCAAAACTGTGGATCTCCGTGAATAATTAAATCTTCAGGGGTCAGCAACCAGGGTTGCAGCACTGCTGGGACTCACTTGTAGGCTCTGCCAGGTTCTCTGTGGTTGTCAAGCCACAGGCTAGGCACATGCAGATGCTGGAATCTGAAGATCCAAAGCCTGAGGACCCACTCTGCTGTATTTCCTATTAGTGTGGTTCCATGTGGTGACAGCTAGTCTATTAGGAAAGAAGCTATTGAGCACCATCCTAGCCATGTCTCCTCAAACATAAGTCCCATTGTATTCAATGGGTCTTACTCCCAGGAAACCGTCTTTAGGATTGCAACCTAAGTCTCAACAGGCACCTTTGATCAATACTGGTTATCACCGCTAAAGGCATCGAGCGTCCCTCCCTTCCATGCTGCAGTTTGGAATTCCTAATAGGGCCTCCCCCATTAATACTTTTTTGAGATAACAAACACAGACAGAACCCAAAGTGTTCCAGTTATGGAACACCCACAAATTGTCTTGATCAGCCCTTTGTCTTGTGGGGACAGGTTGCGGTGGTGAGGAACAGAACTATGTTTCAGACATTTATTGTTGACTCAAGAATCCCAGCCTGCGGTACAAGCACAAACAAGACACAAGCATATTTTTTCCCAATGAAAAATACACACAGACCCACATCAACATGTTGTTTTACTTTCCACAAAGCTGACATTTCTTGCAGCTAGAATTTTCAGCAGCTTTTCTTCTACCTCCATCGAGCGAGTCTCCCTTGAAATGCAAGGTTGCAGAGGGAAAAAAGGTATATATGGTAGCATTGTTTATTTTGGACAGATGCAAAGAAGTATCTCTGAACTTCTGCCAGTGATCAAAGAAGCTGATGATGTAGAACAGATTCATGGGCCATGTCCTATCAGGCTGCACTTTACCCATCATCTATCATCCAAACCTTAAGCCTCTTTGTGAGTGATGACTGCACCCTAAACTCATAAAATTAATCACCGCTCTTGCTTAGCCAGGTGTCTTGCCTCCAGAAATTATCTCAGTGTGGCAAAAAAGGCTGCTGGAATCTGATAGCAGCTCTGGAATTTAATTGAAAGGGTACTGTCTAGCTGTGTGAGCGTCATTTACATATCTGAAAAAAAGGTTTGTAGTTCTCATCCTTTTCCACCCACCCCAAATTTACATTCTTGGAGAAAGAGGTAATTAGAACAAAAACAAAACAAAAGATGACGGCTTGATCATTAAATGGCAGGAGAGGTTTGAGCCAAATGGACATGGAGTTAAATTTGGGGAATTTGGGGGCAGAGAGTTCCATGTTGGGATTGTCTTTTATTTTTTCAAGTTAGTTGGCATATCTGGTGGAAGCAATAAAAATTCAGCTGTTTGCTGCCAATAAAATGTTGGTTATGAGAGAGTAAAATCTGTGGAGTAGCCTTTTCTGGGAGTCCATCACAGCTTCTTTTATTTTATTTTTTTCCCCTCCAGTTCAATTTCCCGGATGCTGAGTAGCAGGAAATGTAAACCATCCTTGACATGCACAGTTTCAAAATTAGAATGGAAAAAATTATTTAAAAGCTGACGGTGGCTTCTAGATCAAGCCACACAACCACAGTCTCTTATGAAATAGATAATACAACGTCAGCAGCCCCTGGACATGCTTTAGAGTGAGGTGCTAGACAGGTGCTTAAGCACTGCTTTCAAAATACTGATGATTTTCACCTGTATGTAGCACACAAGTGTCAGTGCAAACTTATTCTCTTTTCCTCCCAGTTGCAATAACAATAACAGTAACAACAACAACAACAACAACAACAACAATCACCACCACCACCACCACCACCACACCACCTTGGCAGGCACCTGAAAACTCTTGGCATTGACAAAATATCACTCTGCCAACTGCAGAAAGCCACTCTTCTGGGATCAGCACGAATTATACGCTGCTACATCACCCAGTCCTAGACTTGAGAAGGGTCCGACTGGTGATGTGGATGAAACCAGCACGAAATTGCTGTGCATTTATTAATAATAATAATAATAATAATAATAATAATAATAATAATAATAATAATAATAATAATAATAATAATAATAATAATGATGATGATGATGATGATGATGATGATGATGTGCTCCCTATACCTGTTTGAGAAACCTTTTATAGATGACTAATTATGGCTGCAATCCTAAAGACACTTTCCTGGGAGTAAGACCCATTGAACATGATGGGGATGACTTTTGAGTAGACATGGTTAGGATTGGGCTATATATTAATTACAAGGTTTGACCTTGTGTGCTTCCCCCCACCCCCCAAAAAATTTCAAGGAAGGCACAATCTAGTTTGGAAACATTGGTATGGGCTTTATCCCCTCTGCTTTTGCCTGCCACTGGATGTTTCATAGAACACCAATCAGTTGCCCCACACAAGTTTAAAATTGCTGGACTAGAGTGTCAAAGAAGGCTGACACATCACCAAGTAATGGTGATGTGGTCAGAGTTTGGCAAGACTGTCTATTAGTCCTTATATGCACTGACACAGGTGGGGAAGTGGTCTTGGGCTGCAATCCCAACTGCCAGTTAGGCTGGCCAAAGCCCCAGCATAAATCCTATCCTGACCTGAGGGTGTCACAAAAGTGTCATAAGACCAGGGTGACCATATACTATGGAGGACATAGTGCCTCTACCTTTAACCATTGCAGAGGAGAGGGAATTTAGGCAGGAATTTGCTTTTTAAACCCTTCTATATTGAGCAAACCTGCCTCAATTCCCTCTTTAATGTAATGGTTAAAGGTAGAGGCACTCTGTTCTCCATTCTATATGGTCACCCTGCATAAGACACTGCTGTGCCACTTCTGGGGGAAGGTCAGGCCACTGCTCTGATGTGCAATTGCCTCTCTACAGCACCATAAGAAAAGGAAGACCAATTCATTAGGCCAGTGATGGGATTCCAAGAAATTAATAACCTATGCTCATCTGGCAGCCACTTTTAAATGGCTATTTTTAAAATTTATATGTCCTATCTCTCGTTAACAACCAGTTCTGTAGAGTAGGTGCGAACCTGCTGGTGCCCACCACTGCATTAGACTGGCCTAAGTTAGGATTGCACCCTTAAAATGCCAACAAATATGATTACAGAATGGCATTTTAAGTTGAGACCAAGCTCAAGCAAGAGACATAAATCATTACTGCTTTGGTTGATTGAGAGCACAGTCCTAACGATATCTACTCAAAGGTTTGTTCTATGGGTCTTATTCCAAGGAAAGTGTCTTTAGGATTGCAGCCTAAGGGCACAATCCAGAGCAAGTTCAGCCTGCTCTGCCCTAACTGCTCTCTCCTAACTATTCTGTATCCAGAGCAGAAAGTTATGCTGCATCCAGAGAGTCAGGAAGCCTGCGCTGCCCTAACTGCTCCAAAGCATGCTAAGTAATTGACACATGGGGAGGACTTGCTCCTGAGGAGACACCCCTCAGATCACACTGAACAAGGAACAGCCATGGTGCCTACAGTGGTGACACAAATCTGCGCATCACCTGGTGCGGAAGTCTGTCCGTCACCCCTGGGATGCGCTCCCCTACCTGGACTGCGCATCTCTGATGCCCCCCTACCCTACCTGGACTGTGCAGTCGCCAAACTTGGCACATGCGCAGTACTTTTCTGAAGCCTTTTGGCTTCAGAGGAGACTGTACAGGCATCAGAGTTGGTGCCTTTGCAGTACTCTTCTGAAGCCATTTGGCTGCTGCTCCGCCTCCTGAGCGAGGCCAAATGGTCGTGCAGAGGCGCGGACTTCCTCTGCTCTAAGGAGGTCTCCTCTGACGCTGTTGGGCATGCTCAGTGTGTTTCTGTGCAGTGCATCTCAGCTGGCCATTTGGGCCAGATCTGAGGACGAGTGTCAGCTTATGGCTGCTGCTCCGCCTTGGAGCAGGCCTGAATGGGTGCGCTGACTCCTGGGGGCTGCCAAAGGACAGTCAAACTCCTCCGGCACATCACCCCATACAGATTGCGTCACCCAACGCAGCCCACACCAGCTGCACCAGTCTGGTGATGACACTGGGTATCTGCTTTATAAGGAGTCCCTGATGAGATGCCAGTACACTCTACAGTGAATACAAAGGGCTTCTTGGAGTGGCCTGCTGTATCCTGAGGTTTGTGGGCAGCCGTAGTTTGTTCCATATCCTGAGGTTGAGAGGCAGGGGTTGTAGCAACGCTGGCCAAGAACTCAGATTTTTGGTCAACACTGCCATTCTTACTCGGGCCTTATCATGGACCCCTATGGGTCTACTCATTACTATACCTGCTACTGAGGTGGTATGTCTCTGAGGAACTGGAAGAGGGCATTTCTGCCTTGGAAACAGGCTCTGGATACAGAGTAACTTCTCTGCCCTAGGCAATGCTAAACATGCCCTCAACATACCTCTCCTGAGCTGCCTAGGGCAGAGCAGGTAGGGCAGAGCAGGTCCATCTCTCTTAGGGCACCCTATGTTGCCTTGCTCTGCCCTAAGCCTTTTCCAGAGTAACTGGGGTGGAGCATCTTGCAGTTGCTCCACCCTAGTGATAGATAGGGCAACCCAAGGACTCTTATGTCGACAGATTAGTTGCTCTGGATTGTGCTGTGAGTCTCAAAAATCCCCTTCTTTCAAGATTCAGTTCTGTTTAGCAGGATCCTAATACAGCCAAAGTAGGGCTATGGTGGCTCAGTGGTTAGACACTAGTGGTTAGCAGGTTGATAATTCAAGACCCAAGTACTGCATGACAGATTGAATTGCCATTACTCATTCAGCTCCTGTCAACCTAGCAGTTCAAAAGCATGTAAATGCAAGTAGATAAATAGGTACCACATCACTGGGAAGGTAACAGTGTTCTGTGTGCCTTTGGCATTTAGTTGCGCTGGCCATATGACCACTGGACATCTGTGGACAATGCTGGGTCTTCAGCCTTATCGTGGAGAAAAGCACTGCCGTTAGGGTCGGTCATGGCTAGCAGGGCAAAATTAATACAGCCATCGCAGTTCTGTTGATGAGTGAGAGGTTTATTACGCAATAATTTGTTGTCTGTTCAACAGAATGAAAGCTACATTTCAGAAACAGTCCTGAAGAACTAAAGTTGGCTTTGATTTCCCTAGATATTTTCACTTGTTTAGGGTAGATGCTTTGGATATGTTATCAGCAGGAGGAGATAAATGACCGATCAGTACTACTACAGGTGGATTATTTTTACATTAGCTGTAAGTGGACGTATTGGAAACAAAAAGAGAATCATTGTAGATTCCTAATGAGGAATTTAAATAAACTGGTGTGGTATGTTATTTGCATATGTAAATGAGAATATGTGTCTATTTTCTAATTACTGCCCCTTGTTTAATCAAATTATGCCTTAAGAGTCGAAGATAAGGGACCAGATGTGCTGTGGTCCATAGGGTCATGAAGAACCGGACACAATGACAGAACTATGCATGCTCATAGGTAATTTCCATTCAATTAATGGGGCTGTCTTCCACGTAGGTACGTATAGGACTGCAACCTTAACAACCATTGGGCTAGTAAATTGACATTTTGCTTTATGCTTCCAAACAATTTTGCTGGCAAGTCTCTTAAATCTTTGACAAATTTTGATTAAAGCATTTTCTGCCCAATCACCACTGAAGTATTTAATCAGTTAAAAAAACCCAGCTTTAATCACTTGTGGGATAGTCTTAAAATAATAAAAAATGCGTTTAAGTTGGGATAAGGAAAGGGGCTAGTATTTTGGGAGACCTACAGTGCAATCCTATTCATGTCTACTCAGAAATACGTTCCATTGAGTTCAATGCAGCTTACTCCTAGGAAAGTGCTCTTAGGATTTCAGCCAAAGATAAAGTTTGCCAAGATCTGCTCTGTCATAAAAAGTTCTGTTGCGTTCACAACAGAGCATAGGAATATCAATTGACTGCAGTGACAGCTTGCGTTCAGAATATTCATGGAAAAGGGGGAGATTCATTTCATAGGTGTATTAAAGTATTACTTACCCCCTTTTGGGAAAGCCATGTCTCTGGTTCTGGTAGTGAATAGTGATGCATAAAATTGAAGGAGAAAATGTGGAGAAAAAATAAGCATACATCAGAAGCAGGGTCAAGAACCTAATTTCACAGTGACACACTAGTAATTTGGCTTTGAAAATTTTTGTCCTTTCCAAATTCATTTGGAAAAAAACACACTCACACACACACATCACAGCTTATAAAAAAAAACTGTTGTCTGAATATGAGATATGCTGCTGTCTCGGCATATGAGATTCCAATATTTATAGCACAGTTTACAAATACATTATGCCTGTCACAATGAAATAAGTGACGTACTTACATGCCGAGTGGAGCTGGTCCAAAGGTGTAGGCATCAGGGGGGAAGATAAGGAGACAAGTAATTAGTACATTAATCTTTTTTATGATACCATTTTTCAGACATATATGATCATAATGTAAATTAGAAATAAAGGAGGGATTGTGGAAAATAGAATTAATTTCAAAGAGGTCAATCACTCTACAATAACGGCATTACAAGCATGGGGTAATTTATGGTAACATTTTGTCCGTCTTTCCTGCCAGGCGCTGATTACAACGGTCTTGCTCTTTCCCTATCACTTGAAAGTCAGCCTGGGCGATAACATTCTGTGTCCTAATGAAATTCATTTGCAGTACAAAAATTTGAGCGAATCCAACAAGGGCTGTTACAGGCCCTAATGGTGTTCTATGGATTATTGATTTTTGATTTAGTTCCTGCTCACCAGAAGCCCATTTTAACGGCACCATTACCTCCATAACGATTAGAGACAAAAAGTTAATTATGTAATTATAAAGCCAATAACAGACTTGTCTGGTTTACTTTGCCTTAGACAGTTTAAACATTATCTCTCTCGCGCACATCATAACAGGCGGGATGTGAGAAGAGAGATTAACACCATGAAAGCAGATGTGAAATTTAATTCTTCAGGCCATGGCTGTCTGGGAAGCCATTAAGTAATCACAGCATTCCTCCTCTATTAAATTCACGGCTGCCACTTCACACACAAAAGGTGGAAAAAGGTGCACTGAAGCTTTCCATTTTTATTGACTGTAACACAGCCACAGCCTCAGGCACCTCGGATAAACTGTTAAATAGGATGCCTCCATCTATTCGAAAATGAAAAGCTTGCGAAAAAAAATTAAGTATATGATGTTGTTTCCAAGATAAACCAAGGGACTGTTTTCACCTTGAAAAGAGGCTACACGTACTGAAGGTTGGTTGGAGGCAGATGCTGACTACAAATAGACGTTGGGCTAATTTGAACTTGCAGATTTGAAGTGCTCATGAGTTGCCCGTCTGGGGAGTGATTGGATAGTGAGTTTTCCATTCATGGTAAAGGATCATTAAGAAAAAAAAATACAGGTGTAGCGAATGAGTGAGCGCAAATCTGCACAGATGAATGGCACAAACAATTCTTCATTTGGGTCACTGGAAAAGCCATATAGTTCAACCATATTATATTCAACCATATAGTTGCAGTGAGGATGATATTCCATAAATTGATGGTAAGGCCACATCTGAAGTGTTGTATACAGTTCTGGTCACTACGGATGCAATCCTAACCAATTTAGGCTTCCATACCTCACATGGCATATCTTCCCATGGTAGTTTGGAGAGGTCAATGCATTCCTCTGCACTGGCCTACCCCCATGAGTGGGGCAGAATGGCACTTCTGTGACACCCTCAGGTAAGCACAGGGCTTATGCCAGCCTTATTGGAGGTTAGGATTGTGCTGTAGATCTCAAAAAAAAAAAATATTATGATACATGAAAAGGTGCAGAAGAGAGCAATAAAATGATAGGCAAAATCCAGAGTAACTACGGGGAATCCTTGCTCCAGTGTAAGAACAACTTACTCTGGATTCCAATATGAATTTCCCATAGGTTTTCACTAGGTGGTGCAGTTACTACAGGTGCACGTAAAGTCTTTTACGTGCTCATGTAGTTACTCTGGATTTGGGTGGATGACTGGGCTGGGAAAAGTCCCTTATGAAAAAACGTTACAGCATTTGGGACTCTTTAGTCTAGACCAAATGTCTCTAAATTTTTTGACCAGAGGGCCACATCAAATACCTGGCATGCTCTTGAGGGCCAGAAGAAAAATAAATAAATATAAAATTTAAATAAATACTTTTGGGATGGACTTAGATGAATGGATAGATGAATGAGTAAATGAATGAATGGGCTCAAATTACCATGATTTCTCCAAGCATCAATGCACTGAAATAAATGCACTCCAAGCATCAACATACTGAAATAAAGCATATACTTAATGGACCCCCATTTGCCCACATCCCAAGCATCTGCAGAGGACATGGAAAGTTACTCCTGATTTTTGGGAAAACCAGGAAGTGATTTTAGGTCCTCAGAGCAATTCAGTCAAATGGATCAGAAGATTGAAGTGGTCCAGAGGTTGGCCATGGGTTGGGGTTTGGCCATGGCTCTCTAGGGGAGGACAGGACTTGAATGAGATATACGGGGAGGCACTTGAATGAGATGTACAAAACTATTCAGGAAATGGATAAAGTGGATAGATAAATGTTCTTTTTGCTCTCATACAACACCAGAATCAGAGAAAATCCATTAATCATTAATCTGTGGAACTCCTTGCCAGGTGATGGTTTCTGGCCTTGATGCCTTAAAAATGGGAAGAAAAGCTTCCCAATCTTTATCACAGGTTGCAAGCCATGACGGGTATGTGTAATGTGTGCAAAAGCCATGGGGCCGGCAGGACTGTAGTGCAACAGGAGACCAGCAATGTAGGGAATAACCGGCCTGTTCTGCAGAGCTCCTCAGGCCTCAAGAGCAAGGGTGTGGTGGAACCGCAGCCTGGCAATACATTTCAGACAGCCTGTGATCTCTGGCCTTCAGGCATAACCTCACTTAAATTTGCAAAAGAACCACATCATCTACCATCTTAACAGGCTGTGACATACTGGAGACTGTTTTCTGCCATTCCTTCCACTAGACAACATGTTGTGGTTGCATTTTTTTCTCCTCTCCTCTCTTATCGTTCTGCATCAAGCCCGAGGAAGAGTTCTGTCAAAAAGTGGAGAGTTGGCAAGACTGCTTGGTGCAAAGATGAAACCTTACGGTAATCACGGCAAAGCAGATGTCGTAGAATGCAGTCAGATGTGCATTCAAATAAGAAGGCGTAGAGTTCGGATGGAAGGATATGGTAAATAAGAATATTTATATAGTGCTTTTCGACAACAAAAAAGTCATTTGCAATGCTGCTTACATTGAAAAATAGACCAGTCAAAGATACCTTGCTCCTCAGTTGTGGGCTCTAGGGGGTTCTCAGAGGTTCTATAGAACCCTTTGAGAACCCTATAGAACGTTCTGAGAATCGGTTACTAATGGGACATAGAACCTGTTATTAATTTAGTTATTAGGGCATAGAACCTGTTGTTAATTTATTTGAATCCCATCACTGCTCTCAAGGTAAAAAAGTTATACAAGAGGTGTCAGCAACAACCACTGGAGAAGACACCATTTTAGAGTAAATAAGGACCGAGTAAATGTTAGAGCAAATGTTCTCTGTAAATGTAAATAAATAGAGTAAATGTTCATTCCTGCTGAATATTTGGACCAGACTATACAAAAAGTGGTTGGAAGGGAGTCGCCACAGGCTGAAGTTACACTGGGGCTGAGCTGGGCTAACTGCTCCAGAACTTTTCCCCATCATTGGTAACATCTAATGGAGAATTTTGGAACTCTTACCTCATTTAAGGGAGGGAAGCACAGAGCAAAGAGACCTTTCCATAATGGCAATGAAATGGTGGGCAGTGGCCTAGCTAGTGAATTTGACACCTGGCGTAGATGTCACCCACTTTTGTACATGTAACAATATATTCGTACAACCTCCCCCCTCCAAGATGTGACAGATGGGATCAGGCTGCACTTGTATCTGTGCATTTTATCATGAAAGGGGGTCCTTCATGTGCAATCCTAACCTCCTGTTAGCTTGGCATAACTGGAATCCTTTGCTGACCTGGGGTACTTCAGGGGTAATTTCACTCCGGGGGTGGGGTGGGGGAGGATAGGCCAGTGCATAGGCATAAACCAACTTCCCCACACTACCACAGGAAGATATACCAAGTTAATTAGGCCAGCCTAAATTGGTTAGGATTGCGCCCTGAATTTGTGCAGTGAATTACTTCTGGAAGGAATTTAAAGGAATGAAGGACCAACAGGCAAGGTTGGGGGCAATCCTATATATTTTACTGTGAATGAACAGAATAGATCCAAGCATCCAGTAAGAAGAGGGACCACCTGGCACTCAAAAAGGACTGTCCCCCACCTGTACAGTACTGGCATGGTATTTCAAGGAATTATCAAATATTATGTGTAATGTTCTGTCTGCCTGTCATGGATATAAAAATGGTATATACACTTCAAAATGTTCTCAATGCAAATACAGATTGAGCCTACTTATTTGACCAAAAACCAAAAAAGTTTTGACCAAAAACCAGAGATGATGTATTTATGCATTTAAAAGACATTAGAAGGGCAGAGGAATCTTTCTTTGGAATGCTTTCTTTGGAATGCACAGCTCTGGTCCCTTTTGGAGGATTTAAGGAGAAAAACCTGTGGATTTGCTCATCTGTGGTTTTCATTATCTGAGAACAGATGCCTTGAAGACACCAAAGTCCCACCTGTATGTCCAAAGGGCTCACAGTATTTTAGGATTTTCAGATCAATCCTGTACACATTTACCTGGGAGTGAGTACCATTAAATTCTACCGAGCATCCTTCTGTATAGACATGCATATGCTTGCACTACAAGTGACTCATGAAGGAATGCCATTTGCAGCCAGCCCCAGGCATCACAACCCAGGCCAGTCTCTGAATTGCATGTGAAAATACTGCCCTTAGAGACCAGTTCTGAGAAACCAGTGAGACATCTGTCATCACTTACCGATTTAGCATCGACATCAATGCCTGCCTTGGCGACCATCTCTGCCATCTCGAGATTGCTGTGCTTCACTGACCAGTGGAGAGCCATTGAGGAATTAAAAAATCAGATTGCCAATCAATGAAGTCTTTTTTTAAAAAAAAATCTTCTGGCCTGCCAATCAGTTTATTGTCAACAAGCATTTCAGGCACATTTCTTATCCAAGTTGGCTAACAAAGTCTTGAGATGCAAATAATAACATTTCCAAGGAATGGTATCCAAGCTGAGGACTGTTTGTTCTATGTGCCAGCGGAGCTACAGGTTTTATCGAACAGATAAAATTAAATTCATTCTAGGAGAAAGAAAATAGCTTCCCTGGTTTGCATTCAAACTTCTAGAATTCTAGAATATAGGGATAAAGTCCTTGATTTAGTGCTTGTGGAGATGTGAGCAGTAGCATGTCCATCAGTGAACCTTTGCTGGGGGTGTGGGTTAGGTTTGCCATAGGGTTGCCTAAAACAGGCTAAAACAGGATATTAGTAATATCCTACTAAGGGCACAATCCAGAGTAACTACGGGAGCACTTAAGAGACAGTTCCAATTTGGGGGGGTTGTATTCACATACTAGCAAATGGGACAGAGGGTCCTATCCAGTGACCGGATTCAAAGAAATTAACAACCGGTTCTATGCCCATCTGGCAGCCACTTTTAAATGGCTATTTTAAAACTTATGGGCAAATGGACAAATTCACAGTTCCAATTTGGGGGGGTTGTATTCACATACTAGCAAATGGGACAGAGGGTCCTATCCAGTGATCAGATTCAAAGAAATTAACAACCGGTTCTATGCCCATCTGGCAGCCACTTTTAAATGGCTATTTTAAAACTTATGGGCACAATCCAGAGTAACTATGAGGAGTCCTTGCTCCAGTGTAAGAAAATTTGCTCTGGATTGCAATATGAATTTTCCATAGGTTTTCACTAGGTGATGCAGTAACTACAGGTGCACACAATGTTTCTTACGTGCTCCCGTAGTTATACTCTGGATTGTAGGGTATATGTCTTATCTCTCGTTAACAACCGGTTCTTTGGAGTAGGTGCGAACTTACTGGAGTCCACCACTGGTCCTGCCCCAATTTTGTGGAAGAGAATTGTGGCAACACTATATTGGGGTAATGGGGAAAAGGCCTTCATTCTTAAGTCAACAGTAACTTGGTGGGACGAACATGGTTACTCATGTCAGGATTTGACTGGCTGAGATATTGGGAAGAAAATTGAGAGAATGATTTAAGATGCTCTACTGCCTGTTGATGCTTTGTAGAGCAGATCTAATCTTCCTGATGATGTTCCTGACCAGAGATGGCTTTTTTAAAAAACTTGGCATGGAGAACAAATAAAAAGAGAGAAAGCCTGCAGATGTCATTACATTTGGGAAGCAGCTGTGGATCTATGAAGGTTTTATCTTTCTTAACGGCTCCCTGAATTTCTTTGAACGATGGGAGGCTTTCTCCCATCTTAATAATTTTGACCCTTGTTTGTCCCCCAAGCCTCAGGCAAAGCCCCCCATTACCCCTTCCCATCTTCCCACCAACACTTTGCTTCCCTCTGATCCTTGCAACAAAATGTCCATCATGAACACAGTTTGACATTTCCTGACATTTCATGAACTAATTACACTACAAATAATTAAGCATGTTCACATCTGTAACAAACGAAGGCAAAATGGTTGTCAGCAGCTGTGATTGATGACCTCCTGGAGACTTATCTGATGAGTTTCTCTTCCTTCCACCTCCCCACCCCCAGTCCTAAGCCACCCCCAACTCCACACTGAATCTGGATGCTACTGGTTTATAATAATAACGCCTTCAGCCCTTTTCATCAGATCACACCAACGATAAGCTAAAAGACAAGGATTGGGGGAAAATTAATGGCCACAGTCACATATTTGCATTTTTTTCCCTTGGGCTAGTGGGTGGAGGGGGGAACCTGAACAAGCAGTGTGACAACCTCAATTATTTGATGGTGCTGAGAGCTTAGAGACTATCAGAGAAGAGCTATTCAGAAGTTATGAGACCAGGGGGTTAAGTTGACAGGGAAATAGGCAGACTATCAAAACAGTACTATACCCCCTCCCCAATATCCAGAGCTACACAACTAAACATAAGAAATTGTAGCAGATTATCTGAAAATGGAACCATTGTTCTTAGCATTGATATGGTTCTCCACAGGAAATAAGATCTATCAACCCAGCAGTTATGGCAGGAGTCAGGTGGAAGATAGTGACTAAGGGTGAAAATCTATCCATGTCTACTCAGAAGTCAGCCCCGTTGTGTTCAATGGGTCTTACTCCCAGGTTAGTGTCCTTAGGATTGAACTTTCTAAGCAGAAGGTGAGCCAAAGTCATGGCTTTGTGGGTGTAGTAAATATCCTACTAAGGGCACAATCCAGAGTAACTACGGGAGCACTTAAGAGACCTTACGTGCACCCATAGTTACTACACCACCTAGTGAAAACCTATGGGAAATTCATATTGCAATCCAGAGTAACTTGTTCTTACTCTGGAGCAAGGACTCTCTGTAGTTACTCTGGATTTCACCTGAATTGTACATTGTAATAAATGGCATAAACAAGTTGAAATCTCACTTAAGTTAAAAGAGATCAGTGTTGATTTCAGATTTGGGAAGGCCCTGGGCAGGGTGACCATATAGAATGGAGGACAGGGTCCCTCTACCTTTAAGCTTCCCATTGAAGAGGGAATTTAGGCAGGTGTTGCTTTTTAAAACCTTCTATGTTGAGCTAAATCTGCCTAAATTCCCTCTTCAATGAGAAGCTTAAAGGTAGAGGCACTCCAGTCTACATGGTCACCCTACGTCAAGAGATAGGGTGGTTAGACCTGGAAGATAACAGGTTCAAATCCTTGCTCAGTGAGGAAGCTTCTTGGGTGACTTTGGACCAGTCACTTTCTCAGCCTCACCTCCCTCACAGGATTCTTGCAATGTCAAAAAGGAAAAAGGAACTCTGAACAACTTGAAGGAAGGACGTCTTCCTCATGGGCCATTTCTTGCCAATCAGTATAAAGAACAAATGTAGCAACTTGTCCTCACTACCACAGGTGTTGGCTATGCTCTTGTAGTAGGCTGAAACCAGAGATCAGATCAGTGATGTGCTCTAGCAGGTTCACTCTTACTCTATAGAACCAGTTGTTAACGAGAAATAGGACATATAAAGTTAAAAAATAGTCATTTAAAAGTGGCTGCCAGATGAGCAGAGAACCGGTTGTTAATTTCTTTGAATCCCATCGCTGGATCAGATGTACTAGAGATCCAACACAACACTCTGAAACTGGCTCTCAGTGATGCAAAAAGGTGCTCGTTCAAGGAAACTGGAGAATGTTCCCATTTCACAGGTGGAGAACACTGAGGCTGAGACAGAAATAAGAAATGCAAGGCCTGGTAGAGGAGACTTCTGGAGATCTACAGCATCACACCTGAGAAAGAAGGGTAGATCCTGAGTTTCCTTTTGTGTCAGGGTGACTAGATGCCCAAACCAAAAGGAAGACAAGGTCTTGGATTCCTTTCAGCCTGTCCTTTCTGGCAGACAATGGCATGTTTGCCTACTCATGAGTAAAGCTGCAATATTGGGCACTTTCCCATAGAGCTCAATGCATATTTTTGATTTTTAGTTTTTTGGCCATTACGTTTGATAGGAAGGAGATATTTCGAAACTGATTTTTGCATTGGATTCTGCCCTTCAATAAAAATCCAACGACATATGAAATGATGGGGTACTGCACACCACTTCAAAGTTCCAAAATGAAGCCAGAATGGAGGACAATGAAGCCCTTTTGGAGGACACCCAGGCAAAAAGCTAAAAAAGAGGACAAAGCTGGAAAAATCTAATCATATGGTCACCCTGTTTTGTGTCCTCTCACAAAATTTACATTTTACATTTCTTTAATGGCCTTCTTCCAGTTTCGTCAAACTACAGAGGTCAGCCATCCCAGATCTAAAGGCAATAGATGCCTATCAAGAAATGTTTTACTAAACAATTCTGTGCAAATAATTAGTTTCTAAGGTAGCTATCACATCCCAGTGTCTACCAAAGATACTGCCTGCATATCAACGAGAGGCATAATAAGGTATTTTTAAAGTAATATATTGCCCACTAATCAGATGTGGCATGTTTTCTAGGCCTTGAAGACAAATGATTTCCCTATTAGATCCTCTGGGAGCTGGGGGAACTCTTGTCACGAGGAAGGAAAGGTTAGCTTTGGGGAACGGTTGCACTTCCTTTTCCTGCCTTACTCTGCACAGAAAAATCTGTGGTGCAATGAACTGTTTGTTTTATTCATTCTTCTAGAAGAAGTGCCAGTTCAATAGGCCAGTCTATCAGAAACACACACACAAGGCAAGGGTGCCTGCTTATGGTACAGTTCCAGAACTTGGGCCTCTTTTCCAACATGGACACCTGAAGCTTTGGTTCTAGTCCCCTTTATATATTTACTCAAGAGTAAGACCCACTGTGTTCAGCGGTGGCTGTGGTCGCTCAATGGTTAAAAATGCTGTGCTTGTCAACCTCAATGTCAGCATATTGGTGTTCAGCAAATCCTGAGTACTGCACAGTGGAGTAAGCTCCCATTACTTGCCCAGTTCCTTCCAACCTCGCAGTTCAAAAGCATATAACATTGTGCATTTGCATCCATCAGTCTTGAAAGACTATGGTATCGTGCTTGACGCTGTATGCGAGCATGAAGGCCTGGGTAGATTAATACAGAGGATAGGCTGTTATCCAAATGGCAAATCCCCCTCTCTAAGCCACTGAAATAGTCCAACGGAACAGCAGAGCCAATACGATTGGTTCCAGCTGCGTCGCAGAGCTGGGCTAAGGACAGGATCTCACCCTGTCTTGTGGGGACCTGGGTCTTGAACACTGGCCTTCTGGTTAACAGACACAGTGTCTTAACTACTTGCGCCACACACAGCCCACAAAAGCATATAAATGAAAGTAGATAAATAGGTACCACTTTCATGTGTCTTTGGCATTTAGTCTCGCTGGCCACATGACAACTGAGATGTCTGTACATCCCTCTGTAACAGGGATGAGCGCAATCCTCTGAGTCAGTTCTGACTAGCAGGGTAACCTGAAATGAAAGGATTAATTTAAGTTTAAAACATTACTTCCCACCATTCTGTCCTAGAAATAGATGCGTATTTAAATATGGGAAGGTATGTGTATGCACCCTGGGTGCCACTTGGAGGGGGCACCACTGAGCAGCTTCTTTAAAGTCAAGAAATTGAGGGTCTTATTGAGAATCAAGTGGAAAGGGAGCAGCTGGTGGATTGTAAGGCTGTAGAAACATGAGGAAGTAATACAGAGAGGGGCAATTGGGCTGCAAGGCTGCTAGCACCAGTGCCTCATTTGAGAAGGAGAACCCAAAGGTGACATTCTTGGAAGTTCTAGATTTTCAAATTTGGAGATCACGGGGTGTTTTGAATTTTTTTCCTAAAATTTGGCTTCTGGGTGATAGCATATATTGATCCACCAAGCCGAGTTTCCCTGGCTGGTATTTGGCTCTCTTCACTAATGTTCCCCCCACCATGGCTTGCTTGCTGGCAATAAATCTGTATCTTGCTGACCTTCATCCCTCAACTTGACTTCAATTTCTGCTAATTCCCTTTCACAAAATAAATTGCATCAGCCGTGCCCGCATTTAGCCAACTGCAGTTCAAATTGTTTCTGTACTTTCCCTTAAGTTCCTTTTCCAGATTAAATGCTGATGCACCGAACGAGCCACTCTTGGCTAGAGTGGGCAAGGCCTAATTAGATTAGTATGGATTTTGGAATTGGGTAAGTACTGGATCGGTATCCTCCCTAGAAAATAGGTGACATGTCATGGGATATTAAGGATGGCCATTTAATGTAAAAACTTGGGTAACACATGAGTTAAATGGAGAAAATGAGAGAATGCTTTTAAGCATTCTCCCAAGACGGAGTGCAGAATATTATTAAGCTACACGCAGTGGTGCTGATTGACATAGGCAGAAGGCCATTATGGCACAGTGGTATAAAATCATTATAGTAAAAAGCATTTCAGAGCTGCCGAGTGATAGGACCAAAATGTAATGAATTATCAATAAAGAGCAAGTGATTCAGTTACATTACCTCGAAACAGAAAAGCATCCTTTTATATTCTTTTTAATTGGCCTCACAGATGACTGGAATGTTCAGTGTCTTCTTCAACTCGAGGTAGCACAGTTTTATGCACATACATCATATCCTGGAGGACCAACCAGGGCGGTTGTTGGGCAATCCTATCCTGGGCTGCGCAGTATCAAAGACGGCATCAGCGCCGTAATGGCTACTGCTGCACCCTATAGGTGTCAGGCAGAGGCAGGGGACTTTGGATGCCTCCTTGGGAGAGAGGGACAGCCACCCCCTCCTCCTGGGTAAAGTGTCATGAAATGTGATTACTTAATTCTGTACTGGTTATTTAGCAGAATAAAGGAGTTATTTGGATCTGGTGATGCTGAGCTCTGTCAGACCTGTCTCTTCCTGCAGACAGCGCATAGCCTTCTCATAATTAACACATTGTGGCTGCAATCTGAATCCCCAGTTAGGCCCACACAAGTCCTGACATAAATCCTGTGCTGGCCTTGAGGTGTTGGAAAGTGCCATAAAGCACTTCTGTGCCACTCCTAGGGGTGTTAAGGCACTGCACAGACATGTGCCGCCCTCCCACACCACCACAAGAATGGAAAGATGGGTGAGTTATGTCAGCCTAAATTAGAATTGCCCTATATCTAATAAATTACACGTAATTTAATTTACATTTTAAATTTAATAGTAATGTAAGATAATATAGTGATATTGTAATATAGGAATCCCCCACTTAATGGACAGGTTAAGGACCAGGACACTGTCCAAAACTGAAAACCATTGGAAAGTGGAACCCAGTCTTTTTTAGTTTATAAATATTGCTACTAATGCTTTTCTATTTAGTAAATTGCAAATGCCCCTTTTATCTTGCAAATTCTTTCTACTATGCAAAGATTTTGGCAAATGGATTCTCATTAACTCCTTTGTTAATGGGATTCCTGAAGACCAGGCGCTACCATATGGGGGAGGGAAGTTTAACCTTTAGAACAGCAGAGAGAGGTTGAAAAAGCAGAATACGCATTGAATGAATGAGTTTGGGGTATAACTGAAAGGTGTCAAAGTGAATCGTCAGAAAACGAACTGTCAGAAAGTGGGGGATACCTGTACAGTGTTTAAATTAACCACATGAAATAAATACACATGTGATTCTCGTTTGTATTTTGTGATGCCCTACATTTTATTGAATGTCCTACATTTTTGGAACACCGTGTCCTTATGACATCTGTTCACCCTGTGCAAACCTCCCTCCTCCACTACTACCTACAGTCTCAAGCAGTACCTATGATTTTGCTGACTGTGCAGCTTGAGTTGGAAGAACAGTGGGAGAAGTGCTAAATGAGATGATGTTTTGACACAAGTGTGAGTAGAACTTGCCATGCCAAGAACTGCTGAATCCTAATTTCACCTACAGTTGCCTTGAGCAAGTTACTCAATATTCTTTTAAAAAAATCATGAAAACTTGGATAATACCTACTTATTATACTCTTTTTAAAAAATGCTACGAGGATTAATTAGCGAAGTGTTTTGTGGGGTGCGTCAAAGGCACATACTGCTTTAGGGGTGCTATGTAATTAATGATGGTTAATTAATACAAGCTTAACAGCCAACATTCTTTCGCTCTCTATTTTTCCCCATTCTCTAAAAGACTTTCCCCAAATGCAGTGTAAGGAGCCTAAGCAATCCATCTTATGTAAATAAATGTCTTGTTAAATACAAATCGAAACACTCCCCACAGACAGTGGTTATGGATGAGCCTCCTTCACACCCAGGTTTGTGGGCATTGCCCAAGTCTCACATCACTTGTTAAGCCTCGGATAGTGTATTATTAAATGTAATGGAATCCGCCATTATCAAAGGGGAAGGCAAGCGCTGATGGTTGTTAAATGCATGTTCTCTCTTTGTTCTGATGAGATTTAGGGCATCCGTGGCTGGCAACATGCTGGGCAAATTTAACAGGTGGTCCAGCACAAGAATTGCCTGGCAATAATTCAAGTTTGTTGTTTTTTTCCTGGGTTGTCGGGAATCAGCTCTGGTGTAGTAGCAACACAGGTGTCGTGGGTGACTTTTAAAGTAAGAATATGAAGGGAAAGAAAGTTGATGAGGCATTTCTAATTGGAACATACAGTTCACATATATTAAAAATGTATTGTTTTGGCTGCCTCTGAGTCTGTCTAATCCAAAGATTTCAAAGAATGTCCTGTGAATTCTTGCTGAATGGAATAACTTATTCCAGCTTTCCTCTCCAACAGTTGTTTTGTATAAACAAGTGATGTCATTGCAAAGGGGAAATCTGGAATGGATGCTGGTCTGCAAACTCTTAAAGTGCACAAACAGTGACCCACTTCCATGCTTTTTTGGAGCTCAATAAGCCCAAGATCCCTCATTGAATAAGCTGATGGGATGGTCAACATCCTTTGGCCATTTCCAGGTGCTGCAGCTAGAAGATGCCACCCCTTCCAAAAGAGACATCCACTAAGATTGAGTGTCAGGAGAGTGAGAACAAATAAATTTTTTTTACCCATGATGTGATTAAACTGTAGAACGCCTTGCCACAAGATGTGGTGGTGGTACTTGGTCCAGATGCCTTTAAAAGGGGGATTAGATAAATTGATAGAAGAAAATTCCATCTCGTTTTACAAGCCATAATGGGTCTGTGCAACCTCCAGGTTTTCGAAGCAGGCTAAACCAGATGCAAGGGAGTGACAACAGGATGCAGGGATCCTATGATGGGCAGGGTGACCAGATGCCTGGACCTAAAAAGGAGGACAAAGTCTTGGATTCCTCTCAGCCTGGTCTTTCTGGCAGGCAGTGGCATATTTGCCTACTCATGAGTAAAGCCGCAATATTGGGCAATTTCACTTTCCCATACAGCTCAATGCATATTTTTCATTTTTTTTTTGTTTTTGGCCATAACTTTTGATAGGAAGTAGATATTTCAAAAATGATTTTTGCATTGGATTCTGCTCTTCAGTACAAATCCAACGACACATGACATGATGGGGTACTCACAGCACTGCAAAGTTCCAGAATGAAGCCTAAATGGATGACAATGAAGCTCTTTTGGAGGACACCTAAACAGAAAGCTTAAAAAAGAGGACAAATCTGGAAAAATCTGGTCCTATGAGCACCCTAATGATGGGCCGCTATGAGATATAGGAAGTTGGACTAGATGGGCCTTTGGACTGATCCAGTAGCACTTCCCATTCCCCTCCCCCAAATCCAAACCCAAGGCTCAATCAAAATTACATCAGAAAAAAATATGAGAAAATAGAGAGTTGCCAGTTTCAATCTGCCCTGCGGCCTTGGCAGGATATTAGTTGGCTGGGCATCTGAGCCGCAGGTGCACTCCAATCTTTGGAGCTAGAAGGCCAAGTTCATTAAGCTCACGGAATCTATGCTAAATCCTCAGCTATTGAGCAGAGAAATTAAAAATCATTGGGACCTTCCAATCGAGACTAGAAGGGCCTCCGGCTAGCTCTGAAAAGTTACATTTAATTAAGGAAGTCATACATTTCACTTTCAGGGACACCTTGTTACATTCTCGTCGCCTTCCAATGGAAGTGGTTTTTAGGAACAAGGACCCAAGAAATCAACACACTCAGAGATGGGAGTGTATAATGGATTTTTCTTGCAGGGCCGACGAGCATTTAATGGATGATATTTCAGTGGGGGGTGGAGAAAACCACATATCCTTTTGTCTTGCATGCTATGCTTCCAATACCATGATTCACCCTTTCAGAGAAGCCCAAATTTTTTATAAAAGGATAATTTCCAGGCTTTGCTTGTCCTCACTACCTCTTTGAAAACTACTGTACCTTCCTGTGCCTGATTTGAACCATCCAATTAGAACATTAAAAAATGAAATCGGTTGGAAAGGACCTGTCTCCCTAACTCATTAGCAAGGTGTTCCTCGCCCTTGATCAAATTTCCTTGATGCCTTGATTAAATTTCAAGTAAATTAGAAGAACTGAGACTTATCTCACCTTGAAGCAAGCTCCCTTTGTGCTCCTTTGGTGACGCAGGAACATATAGTGGGAAGCTGTAAGAAAGCAGATAAACCACAGATTCACTGCTGCTATGTTGTTCTTTGCAGGAGCCACATTCCTGTTGGCTCCAAGGTCCTAAAAGCTGAATTTTGTGGAGCCTGATGGGTAAGAATTCTCCTCTTTAATTTGGGCATATTTTGGGGGAGATGCCAGATTGATCCTTCTCATGGCTCCCATTCCCCCCCCCCACCCCCCAGAAAGTCCCTTGGAATTATGTGATGTCAATATTTACAGTCTTCCTGAAGAGGGTTCTCCGTCAAACAGGGAATCCCCCTATTTCTTTGAAATATTAAATGAAATCATTCCTTGAAATATTAAAAAGATAAAGTTGTCATTTGAGCAACAACCCCTAGATAATCCTGGTAACAGTTTTTAGCAAACCGTCAAATGGATCAATATCACCCTTTCGGTGTCAAACACAAGGATCGCAGGTCAAATCCAGCCCGCCATGCTATTTTATCTGCCCAAGAGAGCTTCTCAGGCAGCATTTTCCTGGGAGTAAGCCCCATTGACAATAATGGGACTTACTTCTGAGTAGACATGGGTAAGATCGGACTCTGGCCCTCTAGAGACACCATTAATGGTAAGTTTGGCCTGCTGTATGAGTTTGACACCCCTGCTTTAGAGAGATGGAGAGAGAGAGTGATGGAGAGGGAGAGGGAGTTTATATTCTTAAACTAGGGGAGAGGGAATTATTAAGATTTGGCTCCTGGTTTGCCCCAGCCATTACAAGTACTGCCATTTGAACTGACGCCAGCCTCGAATCACCACTTATCCCACGGAGAATGAAACCGAATGAAAGGCGATCTAAATTCTCTGTAGGGCTCAGTATCATATGTTCCATTCAATAAGGCAATCAAGATAATAAGAAGGTGGAAGAAAACCTCATCAAGGCAGGCACTGAGTCAGGTTTTCCTTTATTACTTTAGATAATTTTCATTTATTGGAGTTTTAATGTGAAAAGGAGATGTGCGATGAGGAGGGGCAAGTTTCCCAAGAGTTGTTTTGTACCAAAATGTCTTCCTTGGGTGTACCCAAAGCATGGAAAGCTTTCGGGTGGGAACTTTGATTTTTCCCCCCATTTTTGTTTCGCTTCTACCCCTCTGATACTTTGAAGGGGCTCTTATGCTGAAAAGAGAACAGCATATTTTCCCATAATGGAACATAAAATGATGCATTTGGGTGAAATTTTTTTTCATCTTTTGGATCTGAAAGTACACAACTTTCAACCGGATTCCTTTTTAGGCAATGGGAGGGGATGTCCTAAAGGAGCATTTCACGTTTCATTGAACATGAAACTTGCTTCCCCCTTTTCATGCTTATATTAAATATGTTTATTGAAATCATAGAGTTGAAAGGTACCTATAAGGTCATCCAGTCCAACCCTCTGTTTTTAGCAGGAAATTCTCCTAGAGTGGTTGTTCCCAATTTTTATTAGTGTTCTTAAACTTTCAGAACCCACTTTTTAGAATGCCAATCAATCCAGGACCCACGAGAAGTAATGTTATTAACCTGGAAGTGATGCCACAGCCTTATGACAGAGCCTGTTGTTTTCCTAAGAATGCATTAATAATTTGAATTTTTTCCAGCCATTTTTCAACATCAAAGTGAATTAGAAAAGGGGGGGGAAGCCTATCTATAGCATTGACACAAGCAAAATACCCATATTTACATGAATCTACAGTGGACCTTCATCAGTCAAATAAACCCTACAATCCAAAGTAACTATGGGAGCACGTAAGAGACATTACGTGTACCTGTAGTTATTGCACCACCTAGTGAAAACCTATGGGAAATTCATATTGCAATCCAGAGCAAATTGTTCTTACACCGGAGCAAGGACTCCCCGTAGTTACTGTGGATTGCACCCGTACCCTACAATCCAGAGTAACTACAGGAGCACATAGGAGACCTTACATGAGCCCGTAGTTACGGCACCACCTACTGAAAACCTATGGGAAATTCATATTGCAATCCAGAGTAAATTGTTCTGACACCGGATTAAGGACTCCCCATAGTTACTCTAGATTGTGCCCTTACCCTACAATCCAGAGCAACTACAGGAGCATGTAAGAGACATTACGTGTACCCATAGTTACTGCACCATCTAATGAAAACGTATGGGAAATTCATACTGCAATCCACAGCAAATTGTTCTTACACCGGAGCAAGGACTCCTGTAGTTACTCTGGATTGTGCCCTTAGTCTCCAAAAATTAGGGTGTGCATTAGATTAGAGCTGCAACCCTAAAGTACACTTAGACCAGCTTATCAGGCACTGAGTCAGCCTAATGCCTGATAGGCCTTCCTAGCTGCACCAGAGAAGGTTTGGGCCAGTGTTATGAAAATTTAGGCTTATCTAAGACAGATGGAGCTGCACCAGCCTAGCAGTGCTAGTCAAGGCAGCTCATCAGGGGCATGTTGAGGGCATGTGGGGCATGGCCTAGAATGGTAGACAGTATCCAGACCATTTCCAGGGCACACATGCCCCCTCACAGCTCCTCTGACTTAGCCCACTTCAGCAGCAGGCGTAAATTAGACCCTTAAGGACACATAGGCGTAAAGTAGATTCATTAGGACCCATGATAAGCCAAAGTAAAGGCCAGCCTTCACTCAGCTGCAGTTAGGCCAGCCTCGAGACCTCCTTCCCCTGTGGATTTGGTTTAAGTATCAGCTCAGGATATGTCCTATTTAGGCCAGCTTAGCTGGGCCACTCTCTCTGGCCTAAGTCAGGATTGCACTCCTCGATGGTGCATTACAGTAATTTGATTATAAGTATAGGTCATTATTTAATAGTTTACCACACAGTGATAAAAATGTAACATAAACCCATTGTTGTATAAAGTAGTGCTTTTAGGTCAAAATTGTAACATAAACTATTGCCATATTATTATTATTATTATTATTATTATTATTATTATTATTATTATTATTGTTGTTGTTGTTGTTGTTATTGTTGTTGTTGTTGTTGTTGTTGTTGTTGTTGTTGTTGTTGTTGTTGTTATATAACTCATTGTAAAATTTTACAACAAAATAAAAAATGCAGTAAAATTAAATTTTGCACCTGCTAGGCAGCTGCACGTTGAAATTGCCAGTAAACTTTATTGTAAGCTCAAGCGTTTTAAAATCAGGGTGTGCATTAAATTCAGTGGTGCATTAGATTTTAGTAAATAGGGTAACTGCAAATCCTCCCCCTTTCCAGCATCCTATTTTCCTGTATTTTTAATGGTGTTATGTCACCTAACTAAAATTGGTTTGCAATTGACTCACAGTATGACATTGTCCTAACTTCAGCAGGTGCTTGAAGATCTGGCCAGTGAAGGGCAATCTATCACCTCCACCAGCAATATATTCTACTGCCAAACTATCCTGCCAAACGATTTCTTCCTGATATCCTGATATCTTCTCTTGCAGTTTGTACCCACTGGATCTAGTTCTAGTGTTCCAGCGAAGATAACTTGCTAAGAAGACTATTTTCATAACAGTTCAGCAAATGAATGAGTACAGAGTTTCTGCTGCAACAAATCTCTGTTGAGACCAATGGAATGAGTCATGATTCATTCTGGATGGAGTCATACATGACATTCTTTGGATTGGAACCAAACAAGGAGAAGATCCCATAAGGAATTATTGCATCAGTCTAGATTGTTGGCCTATGGCTCTAAGCCGACGGCTTTCCAGGGCCTGTCGTGGCATGCCAAAACACTACCCTCCCTGACCTGGTGATGCACCAGTCCCTGGATTGGGTGAGGGAATCAGAGCAGATATAGAAGTGTGGTTGAATGGTGAGTAATGGGTTTGTCCACCTCTTCCTTTTCCCAATCCAGGGAGGAGGAGGAGGAAGAGTAGGAGGAGGAGGACTCTTGCCAAACTGCTCCCTAATCGTTTCAATAGGCCTCAGGAATGGGCCAGCCCTGTCTCTATATAGCAGGGGTTTCTAAGATATGAGTGTCATACCCTACAATCCAAGGTAACCACGGGAGCACATAAGAGACATTACGTGCACCCGTAGTTACTGCACCTTCTAGTGAAAATCTATGGGAAATTCCTATTGCAATCCAGAGTAAATACATTGTTCATACACCAGAGCAAGGACTCCCTGTAGTTACTCTGGATTGTGCCCATACTCACCAGGACATGGATGCCCCCAGTGGCTTAAGACAGCAGAAATTCAGAAATTTCACAAGATCCAATAAATGGTAGTGCCCAAATCTTACATCATGGATCCCATTAAATATCTCAAGCTTTGGACTTTGAAACAGTTTAAAGACATATGGCTACTTTGCTGGACAAGACCCATAGTCTAACCAAAAGCTCTTCTTTCTAACCTTCTAACCTTCTTTCTAACCTTCTTTCAGGTCCAACCAAATGCTCCAAGAAAACTCCCAAAATTGAGTTTCCAACTGCTGCATCTGAACCTGCTAAGCTGATCTATATTACCTCTGAACACAGAAGTTACCATATTTATCTCTGCAGTTAAAACGCTTATCCTTTAGTTGGGATCAACATGTGACAATCAGAAAGAAGATGGCAATGGGGTGACATTGTAGAATTCCTAACCCATAACAATTGGTCTTGAGGTGTTTATTCCCATATTGAAACAATCAAGTTTCATCTTTGTGACTGTCAGGAAAAGTTTTCTTTTCTTTTTTAAAGAAGTAAAACCTTTGGTAGCCTGCTGCTAAAAAAATACTAATTGACCTAGTCAAAACACTGTGGTGCAATATTTGTCCTATTCAGACCCAAAATGACATCATCTCCAGGATTAAGGATATTTTAATTAAGTTTCCAATTCAGCCTGAAAAGCAACCTAAGTGGTCTAACATTATCTCCAGATTCCATTTAGCATATCTGCAAAATTAAATGGTAAGACTCTGATTTTCCAGATAACAGCTTTATGTTTTTCTTAATCATTTTAAGGGCCCAATTTTTATTTTAAGGGCCCAAAAGGCATTTTAAGGGTCTCTCTCTCTCTCTCTCTCTCTCTCTCTCTCTCTCTCTCTCTCTCTCTCACACACACACACACACACACACACACACACACAAAGATTACAGGCAAGATAGACTTGAAGAGCTAATATGGGTCAGTACCAGTACCAATTTCCTTTTGTTATAATATTAAGGGTGGAACTAGATATTATATCAGGGGTATCCAAACATTTTAGTGGGATGCACATCCATGCTGGTGCCCAGGGTGTTCTAGGCAGGGTGTTCCTGGCCCACTGTGCACTCCCGGACCTCTGGGCATGTGTGGCTGGGCACCAGTACACTCAGATGGCTCTGCTCCAAATAGGAGCAGGCTGCTTCTCTTCAGAGCAGAGCCAGCTAAGCCTGCTAGTGCCTGGTGCACATACCCAGAGCTCTGGGGATGCATGCTGGTTTCCAAGAACTCCCTGACCAGCACACATGCCTGGGAGTGCTGTGGCCACCAGAGGTGTGTAAACTCCTCTAGCATGTCAACCCCCTGGAGTGTGTCACCTGGTGGGGCCTGCACCAGCTGCACTACTCTGGTGATGCCCCTACATAGGAATTCCAGTCTGGATCAAGACTACACTTGGGTAGTCCAATGTTTTGATGATACATTAAAGTTTCTATTTTCCCTACAAGGAAAATTTGTACCTGTTTCTCTTTCTGTAGCAAGAACAGTTTGAGGAGAGCATGATTTTATCAGAAAAATGGCACATGGGAAAACCTATAAACCCTCACCAAAATTCCAATTCAGAGCTAGGACATGTATCCAAACATTATTTGCCTCGGAAACATCTGGAATTTGCCTTTTCTAATGTTTCTTATATGGCTTCCAGTTTGAGGAAGAGTTCTGTGAGATCCAGAGGTCTGTACCCTGCATATGTGAATACGATTTAACCAGAAGGTAATTGCAAAGTTAAAATAAAAGTTATGGCAATTTCTCCTCTGTTTGTCCCATGTGGTGGCAGAGATCAGCTATTCTGGACCTGAGTCATCCAATCCATGTTTTGATACAACATTGAGGAAACTGGCTGGCCTGTTGCAGAGCCCTGTCTCCGGTCTTATAAAAGTTAAGATTTTGTTTCAAATGTGGTTGGCGATGCAGGAAGCAATTTGTCCTTCTCACTCTCAGCTCTAAACAAAAAACAAAGTACAAATCAGAAATTACAAGAAAATTGTGGAATCTGAGCTGGCAGATCTTTAACCACATCTCCATGCAACATGCAGACATGTTCAGGTCGCCATGTCATGCTAGGAAATTATCCACATTGTTTCAAAGCCCTTTGTTTTCCTTTCCCCTGCAATTAAACCATTAAAAACAGCATTTCCAAGACACCGATTTCGAGATGATATTGGAGAGAATTACGAAAAACTAAAGAATAGGAGGCCCAATTTGTGCAGAAACGGTTGTGTATTTGCATTCTTAATCACTGCTTATTGTACAGTTCAAGCAATAAGGTGAAGCTGTTGACTTCATTGTTTATTGGAAAATTAAATAAACTTGCGTGCTGCCCCCTTCTCATTTTTTATTAATTTGCACTGCCTGGGAGCCTCCAAGCTTCACTGCAATTCTCCGAGGATAAAAAGCAAACCAAACAAAAAAACTCACTTTTTTCCCTTTTTCTTTTTTTGCAAGCCTGACAAAGTTTGGGTTGAGAAAAGCAAGGCTCCTGATTCTCATTGATAGCTTTCACCAAGAGTAGGATTCAGTACATTGGTGCACAAAAGCCGAGATTATCTCCCTCTGTTCAAGGCTTAGGCTCCGACAACCAGCCCCATGCCCCCTTACCAGTATCAGATTATGATAACAAGATCATGTTCCGTTATGAAAACAAGTGTCCAAACTTTTCTCATGTCACTTTCCATCCAAGTCCCCCCACCCCACGGCTGGTAGGGGGGTTGAAAGGATTCATCTGAATGCAGGCAGGAGAGGCTCATTTGAAAGCTACCTCTTTGAACCAGATTCATGGGGTATTTGCATAAGAAGATTTGGGGGGAAAAGAATGGAGCTAGGATTGCATCTGGCCATTAATATGCCTGCTAATTCAACACAATGTAAGCCTATTGAAGTCAGACAAAAGGCTCAAATTCAAGGACAGTTATCCTATTGCCATTGTTAACATTTGAATTCAAGTAATATGTTCACTCTGGGAGTACAGTTGTTACAATTAGATATATTTTTCCCCTCCAACAGCATAAAGAGATAGCAGCGATCGGAATGACAATAACTTCTGCTTTCAAGGGAAAGAGTGTCCCAGTGAGAAAGGCATGGCTTTTTCAAAGATGTAGATTCTGATTTGTGACTTTTCTTTCCTGTACAGAAAAACCAGGAAAAGAATCTACCCCAAAAAGCATCTTCTAAGAGAGGGGGACGGGGACAGCCGAATTGTTCGGATCAGAGAAGGCCTTGTCACTTGTGCCAGCTGTAATGAGAATCAACAAACCAAATGTTGAAATATGTTCGAAAATGAGTTTCCGCGGGATGGGCAAATTCTTCTTTTATGTGCAGAAAAGAGAAATATTGTAATCCCTCCAATGAACAATGCAACAGCTTTGTTTTGCCAACGCGAAGGGACACCTCGCAAGCAACTCATCATCACAATGGCAAATTGCTGGGAAAATATGTAATATTTCAAACTGAGTTAAAAGGATATGTTTATACATCTTTCTTTAATCCAGAAGCAGTATTCATGCTCCTGTTCCAGCTTAAAGACTAATATGCATTTTAATGGACTTACCCCCAAATCCAGAGTAACTACGGGTGCATGTAAGAGACTTTGCATGCACCCGTAGTTACTGCACCACCTAGTAAAAACCTATGGGAAATTCATATTGCAATCCAGAGTAAGTTATTCTTACACCGGAGCAAGGACTCCCCGTAGTAACTCTGGATTTTGCCCTATATTTCAATTTATCAAATACATCAATTACTCAAATGTTTTAGATATATAGTTTGGATCAGGCCCTGGAAGAGGGATAGGGTATGGCATGTGCTTCTGCCACCAATCTGGCCCCATCCTGAGCCCAATGCATCAAATGTGGCCTCCTCCCTTGACCCCTGTGATGCTTGGAATAGTCCTACCTGTCATGCATCATGTAGACACAGTGTCACACATACTTATCAACCAGTGGTGGGCTCTAGCAGGTTCACACCTACTCTATAGAACCGGTTCTTAACAAGAGATAGGACATATAAAGTTTAAAAATAGCCATTTAAAAGTGGCTGCCAGATGGGCAGAGAACCGGTTCTTAAATTTTTTGAAGCCCGTCACTGTTAACAACATATTTGCAACAGTCTGCACTGATAAAGCTCACACTTCACCAGTGCAGAGGCACAATAGGATTGTGTTATATGTGGTCATGGAAGAAACAATCATTGCAATTTCACATCAGAAACTGGGGCAGATGGGTCAAGGCCAGAAAAAAAGGACATGGGTTTGGTGCAGTTGTGAAATGGGGGGGGTTCTGCCACAATCCCTACATAACACAACCCAAACATATGTGCACAGTGTGGATGGGCAAATGTGAGAATTATTGCATGTGACACCTTTTTGCCCCTGGGGGAAAAGCAAGCTTCCTACAAAAGGATGCCTAGTTAGTAAGAATTTACGTGACAGCTGGATTACTAAAGCAAAATGCTGTAGGCAGCTTATGAGTGAAATATTCATTCAAGTTAAGTTACTATCTTCCAGTCTTCTAGGACACATTCTACAGCCAGCAGAAAAAAATCCATTTAACCTGTTGCATACAATTTGCACATCAGTGCATAATACAACCACATAGGCTGTGATCCTAGCCTCTGCTTAGGTTGGCCTAAGCCCGGACATAAGTCTTGTGCTGACCTGGAGGTGTCATAAAAGTGCATTAGGACACTTCTGCCCCACACCTTGTGGGGGCGGGGGTAGGCCAAAGCACAGGCATATGTTGAGTTAGGGCAGTTGAGTAAGGACGTCCTAAATTTCATAGATTGCACCCATAATCCTCAAACTCAAAATCCTCAAACTCAAACAAGAGTTTAATTCAACTCATTCAACCTTGTATGATCGTTCCTTCAGCAGGTCCTGTCGATGCTACTGAGATTCAGTATCATCTTCCATTTTGCCCTTCTAATGAAGACTTCAAAACCAAACACCCAAAATTCTGGTAAGTGTTGTTTCAGGCCTAGAATAAAACCAGTGATTTTGTAACTATGTATTTATCCAAGAAAATGAAGATACAACAAAATCAATAATCAAAAAAAATTTGTTTGCTTGTAGGCTTGCTTATGTGCAATTTTGTACTAAATGTGTTTAGATCCATTGGGTGCACTGACTCACATGCACTTTTTGAAGTATACATTTTGATCGCTTTCCATCTTTCTACAGAGATATAAAGTCTATAATACATTTTATTGATATCTGCCCTACAAAGAAAAATTATTTTATTGATATCCCCCTGCCAAAAAATAAAAAAGTTTCTAATTTGGCTCTGCAGCTCCTAAGGCAGTCCCTGTTAGCAGTACCAAAGTCCAATGTGAAGCACGTGATTTGGAGTTTCCTGCAAGTTTGGCTCTTGTTGCAAATTTTTGCAGAACTGCAGATCTTAGTGCAGGACTTTGTGGTGTCCTCTCGCCTACCACTGTCTCAAGCTCTTATCCCCCCTCCCATTTTACATCTCTCAGAGAAGACATCAAAGACGAGAGAGAGAGAGAGAGAGAGAGAGAGAGAGAGAGAGAGAGAGAGAGAGAGAGATGTGCTTTGTCTTGTTTGGTCTCTGACTCTCAACATGTGGTTTTTGCAGGACGAAACACCGGCACCTTTTAACCTATTCTGTTCAGCTTAGGCCTTAACGCCATTTGAACATTAGGGAAACTATAGTAACCAGTAATCTTCTGGCTTCACAATAGAAACTATGTATCTTGTCACACAAGGGCTGCCGGATGATCACCATTCTAGACAAGATTCTTTACAGGGCTATGGCTTTCTTTTCCTCGGGGCCCATGACCGCTTCGCCAGCTGAAAAGGTGTCAAAACCCCATTGCATTTTTCTCTCCCCTTTTGCAATGGATGAAGGGGGGGGGGGGAGCGAATCTGTGTGGATGTTAATTTATATTTAACAGATTGTGCATTGCCCTTGGAAACGTATCCACATTTGATGGTCTATTACAAATGTGTTCATGAAGTTATAAATGAGGGCACTTGGTTAAAAAGAAAGAAAGAAAGCCAAGATGTCTGTCGGAGAGGAATACAGCCATTGGAAAGTTAGAACATATTGGGTTCCACCCACTCTTTTCCCCCGAACATAACTTTGTTTGAGTTCAATATAAATGCAAGGAAAGTTGGCAGATGTCTTCTATTTTAAGGGATTGCTTCTCTTTCAGAATAAGCCTGTTGCCTAGATGACAATGGACTCGTCTAACTTCACAATTCCACCCCTCCCTTGGGATTCGACAATACATACCAGATCTTTGTCCAATTCCCCCCTATTCCCCCCAAACCATTGCTTTGGCAAGTCAAATGTACCACAGCCTCCAGAATTACTCTCTGGCTGGTTCTCATTTCCAGTGCAGAAGCCGCACACGTCAACCTTAAGCCGTAACTTTAGATTTCTGACTTGATCTGAAGTTTATTAAGTGTATAGATGAACATGTGAATGTGCCTATTAGTGGCATAAAAGCCTATGAGCACAATCCTAACCATGTCTACTCAAAAGTAAGCCCAATTGTGTTCAATAGGTCTTACTCTCAGAAAAGTGTATCGAGGCTTGCAGACTATGCACAATCCATACCAATATTTTTTTGTAGGGTGCAGATCACCCATAGGGAGGTTGTAGGGAAGTTTCTTGAGCAAACAGAATCTTGAGGATGTCCCCCTGCCAAAAACATAATGTTGACATTATGTTGAAGCCCACAGGGATTATTTTAGGGGATTTCTATCCCACCTCCCCATGCACAGATCCGCCTTGATAACCCCAAAACCACTTTGATTTGTTCTTCTGAACACATAGTAAATGTCTATTCAGGGCTTATTAAGTGATAAATTAGAATTCACAATTTATTTATTTGCATATACCAAATTTATTTCTAGAATTTGTTTTCCCCTTCCTCTGTTCAAGGCAGCTGATTACTGCTAACAGTAATGCATCATTTGAATAACAATCAACATAGTTAGAAACTGATTTAAAAAACCCAAATCATCCCAAATTTGTAGCATATGTTCATTCTATTCATTCTAGCTACTGTATTGTATCTTCCACAAAGGCTGCAATCCTAAACACATTTTTCTGGGAGAAAGACCCATTCAACACAATGGGACTTACTTCTGAGTAGATATTGTTAGGATGGTGCTCATGGCAACTTTTCTCCATGATGGAGCAGGAAGATGTTTTGGTAGCAGAAAATGGCATGTGAAATTTTTTATTGCTGATTGCTTCTGTCATTGAAGGGGAAGCCATAGCTCAATGACAGAACATGTGTTTTGTATTCAGAATGATGCTAATTCAATCCCTGGCATCTCCAAACCTTTGCTTGAAACCTTGAGGAGCTGTTGTATTTATTTGTTTGTTTGTCTGTTCCTTGCCTTTTCCATGCTAATGCAAACGTCCAACGCGGCTTACAAAACTTTTACCATTTGTCTCCAAAACAACCCTGTGAAGTAGGTAATTGTTCTACAGTCTGCTTGCAGAACTCTTCTCTTCCAGAGGGAATCCTTCCCAGTATGGACATCACATCTGTCTTTAGGGAATGGGAAAGTGAATTGGATAGGTGGGCCAAAGGTCCAAGCTCTTTAGCTAGTAAAAATCTGGGGAGACTTTGGGGGCAGATCTGGATCTGGGCCTGGAATGGGGTACCTAATTGCACTAGTGCCAATGCAGTGAACTCCATCCTGTCCTTGAATCACCTTGTTCTGGCCTGATCTTTCTCTGATCCACCTATAATCCTCCCCTGAACTTCCCCACAGCTGCCTTACTGGCGAACAGTGGATGACAGCAGACATTGTGTGGGATTGTGGTGCTCAGATGCAGCGGTTTGTGTAGATGTATCAGGCCCATAGAATAGCAGAACAACTTTTGCACCCTCAGCCAAAGACATATAGGGTTGGATCGCAAGATTTGTGAATTCTGTATAGATTTGAGCAGTAAGTTTCATTTAATAGTAACACCCTCCAAGGAGAAACAAACACAACTCTCATGGGGAGTCCAATAGAAAAGATCTGATGGTCCAACCCAAAATTCATTTAAAGTGTTTCATGCTCCAGTTAATCAGCCAACACAGCTATCAACCAGTATTGCTTATAGAAAAGTTGAGGCTTATATTTTCAGGTTTTGACTTCATTGTGCTAATATTACCAAGTTGGCAACATTTCCCAAATACCTTCCTCTGACACAAAAAAGAAAGTGTGTGTATATGTGTGTCCTTGTGTCTGTGTGTGTTTCTGTGTCCATGTGTGTGTGTCTATCCCAAATCTGGGAAGAAAATTTAAGAGGGTACTGCACGATGTTCTATTCAAAGTGATCCAACATTAACCAGCGACTGGCAGCCGTCTGCTTTTGGCAGCCCGGCATATTTCGTCATTTATTGGGTGCATGTGAAGATCAAATGGGTTAAGATTCTTCTCCTTAAACAGCAGGAAAAGAACATCAAAAAGGTGTAAATTTCATTTCCCCAGTTTTGATTAAGTCAAGCATGAAATGAAATGTAATACTCTCAAGTGGCAAGGGTTTAGGCCATTGATGTTGTTACTTCTGCTTCACAAAGCCCAATCAGCCGACAGTGAGTTGAACAAACTAAGAGAGTTATAGGGTGGCCAGATGGAGGGCTTTAAAAAAAAAGAAAAAAGAAGAAAAAACCATGGTTGAAAAGGCAGCTTAGTGCTTGCCTCTTCAAGCCACATCAATGCCAACTGTGTGAAATTCTGGCCATAAGACCCCATTTTCTCCCTCCCCCACTCCTGTCATTGGTGGCTAGCACTGAATGTCCTTGCGGAAAACACGCATGCACATATACACACACATAAGCCATTCCTTAATCAAGCAACTCACTAGATGAAGTGGCTTTTGCTGAATTGTGCTTCTACTGCAAGGTGACCATATGTCATTACCACAAAAGAGGACAAAGCCCCCAAAATGTAGGACCCCCATGAAAAATGTATGACATGACAAAATAAAAGCTAAAAACACTTTCAGGTGGTTAATTTAAACACTAGATTACTAATTATTTAATTTAAAACTATTACCTATAATTAATTACATATAGACGGTCATCCTGTCCTTACTTGGCAGCAATCCATTTACTTGGGAGTAAGCCCCATTGACTATAATGGGGTTTAATTCTGAGTGGACAGGGATAGGAATGGGGTCACAATTTATTAATTACAAGGTTACATTCTGCCTGCTCACAAGGAAGTGGAGGACAATGAAGATTTTATTCCCAGGACACAAGTCTTAATGATGACATTAATAATAACCCTTAAAAGATGACATATCTGGGAGAAATGGGATATATGGTCTCCCTGTTCTTCCACTTTTCCACACTTCTTCCACTCAAGCTCGGGAAGCCTATCACATTTGACAGTGGCCTTTAAAAGTGCATTCAATATAGATAGGAGCATCAACATATGGATGTGTTTGGAAACATGCCACATTTATTGCAAGGGATGTTGCTTCCTAGGACCTGTTGTTCATTGAGTGGCCTCCTTAGTGGTATTCCCATATCCATTTCTGAAATTTCAGTGTTGGATTTCCATTTGCCTGTAGTGATGCAATTTGAAGCATGGACAGAAATCTCATGAAACTATTCTTCTTTAAAATTATGATTTCATATCTTGAAGTTAATAAAGCTAGATTACTTTTGAGTCAAGCCTAGTCTGCATCCCGAACATTTTTTAAGACAGAATACACCAGTAACAGGTCTTAAATGGAGTCTGATCTTGTTACATTATGAAATGTGTTCCTATTTTTGTTTTTTTTTATAGATACCTCCCTGGCCAATAATTCCATTCTCTCCTTTACAGAGAGAATAGTTACCCTCTCCCTTCCATTCTCAAATTTAATGCTCTGGATGCCATGCAGCTCAGAAGGGCATCAAGTAGATTTGGTAAAGACTTAATAGAATCCTTAATACTTCTGACAATCAACTCCCATTGAACTGCATTAAGTAGATATTATGGAAGGACAAAGGACTAAATAGCTCAACATCGACCTCATTAGGCATGCAGGCAAGGCTTGTACCATTTTATGGCCAAAGCTATTGTTAGTGCACCCACCAGGTTAGCTTTAAATTGCAAATGATACTTTCAAAAGTGGGAGGGGGGAAGAAAGAAGTAGTAGAGCTGGTGGCTTGGTGTTTTTTTCCCAATGTATTATATTTTAGCAAAGCCTCCCAGAAAGAAAATTGTTTTTCAGCAAAAGGAAAATAAAAGGCATTGTTCAAATGGTTCTGACCATAGCAAGGAGGAGAAACTGGATGCTACCCTGGAGCATTTTTAGACCTCCCTCCCACAAAGGGTATGGAATGTGGGTTATGTTAGGTCATTTAAAAAATTATGCCAAAAGGCTTAATAAGGAGGCAACGAGTTGGCCTCTCTGTTGGCAGTTTAGCAAATGCAGTGCGTTTCATGATACCCTCTGATAGTACTTTAAATATAGACTCCCCACCTCCAACAATGGAAAAAGCCCCTGAAAGAACTAGGAAGAGTGACAAAGATCAAAGTTCATGGGCACACAACTGTCCATAGACTGGATTCAAAAGACATCAGTGTGTGCGGACTATATAAGCCTATATATGAAGCCAATATATTAATTTCTGGCATACAATGAGACACTTTGGATTCCTGCAGGATGTCCCTAAATTATCTCTGTAAGTATTGGATCCTACTAAGGTGACATTCCAAGTCTCCACTTTCTGCAATCCTAACCATATATTCCTGGGAGTAAGAACACAATGGGACTTAATTCCAAGTAGATATGCTTAGGCTTGCACTATTAGTGGCCGTTTCCAGGCCCAAAATCGGATCCCTCTGAAATACATTGGGTGTGACAACAGATAAGTGATGTACATTTATATGATCCAACTCCCCAACTACTGAATAAAGACAGAGTTCTTAATTTCTGGTTCTGTTCTTATGACTGACTTATGGGAATGCTTAAATTATTTTCCCAATAGCCTGAAAACTAGAACTTGATGTTTGTCACTATTCCCCCCAACATAATGCAGTGTAGAACAATCCTAATGCCCCTCGTAAAATTACCAGGACTGCTTTCAGTAGTAACATTGAGACATCACCTGTGGAATGGTGGCTCCAAGAAACTCCAAGAAAAATCCCAGACAACCTGAATTGCTCAAGTTGGACTTCTTCAGAGATAATTTACTTTGGGTCTCTAGAATTCACATCCTATGCATCTCAGAAGTCCCATTATACTCAATGGGTTTTGCTCTCAGGTAAGTGTGGTTAATATTGCAACCTGAGTTGCTTTAGTGATGAGAAGGTGACACCCTGCTTTTTAGTGCACGTACATACAAACATGTAGCATTTGGGTGCTACATTGCACAATGGTGAGTCTTGTCCAATAGTTTAGTCCAAAGTGGGCAGAACAGTAAGTCCAGTAGACATCCCAGATCCCCACGTGAGTGACTCCTTCCAAACACTGGCAGACACATTTGTGGCAACAACAATATGGGGTGACCCATGCCCTAGTGACATCTAGACTGGATTATTGTAACGCGCTCTATGTGAGGCTGCCTCTGAAGATGGTCCAGAAGCTTCAACTAGTCCAGAATGCAGTGGCCCATGTGGTTGCTGGGGCTCATTGGTTCAACTCTGTCGGGCCACTGCTTCAGCGACTACACTGGCTGCCCATTTGTTTCCAGGCTGAATTCAAAGTGCTGGTCCTGACCTTTAAAGCCCTAAATGGCTCGGGTCCAGGGTACCTGAAGGACCACCTTCTTCTGTACAATCCGATCACCTAAGGTCATCTGAGGGGGCCCTACTGACTGTGCAGCCACTAAGAGATGTGAGAGGTGTGGTGGCCAGAGATAGGGCCTTCTCGGTGGTGGCACCTCTGCTTTGAAACTCCCTCCCCTTTGAACTGAGGTGAGCTCCCTCAATACAGAGCTTCAGGTGAAGCCTTAAAACCTTTTATTTTAAAAAATAATGGTGTTTTATTGTTCTTTTCATTGCTGTCAGCCGCCTTGAGTTCCCTTCGTCAGGGAAGAAAGGCGGGATATAAATTACACCCACCAAGAACCATCTGGAGAAATTAACCCTTCAGGGGCTGAAAAGGGGGCAACGTGTTTCTGTCCTACACTTAACATGGGAGTCTGAACCACGTCCAGCCAATTTGGTGCTCAGTGCCTGGTGAACTGGGGGATGTTTTCCGGAGGAAGAGGTTGCACTGGCGAGGATGCTGCGCATGGGGGGAAGTTGCGCATGGAGGAAAGTTGCGCACGGGAGGATGATGCGCCTGGGGGGAAGTTGTGCATGGGAGGAAAGTTGCGCATGGGGGAAGTTGCGCATGGGGAGAAGTTGCGCATACGTGGATTATGCGCATGGGGAAAATTGCACATGAGGGGATGGTGCGCATGGGGGAAGTTGCACATGGGTGGAAGTTGCACATGGGTGGAAGTTGTGCATGGGGGGATGATGCGCATGGGGGGATGATGCGCACGGGGGTAATGCGCACGGGGGGAAGTTGCACATGGGGGGTAATGCGCACGGGGAAGTTGCACATGGGGGAAAGTTGCGCATGGGGGAAGTTGCACATGGGGGAAGTTGTGCATTGGGGAAGTTGCGCATTGGGGAAGTTGCTCATCGGCAGATGATGCGCTTGGGGAAAGTTGCGCCTGAGGGGAAGTTGCGCATGTGGGAAGCTGCGCATGGGGAGAAGTTGAGCATAGGGAGAAGTTGTGCATGGGGAAAAGTTGTGCATCAGTGGATGATGCACATGGGGGAAAGTTGCGCATGAGGGGATGATGTGCATGGGTGGAAGTTGCGCATGGGTGGAAGTTGCGCATGGGTGGAAGTTGCACATGGGGGGATGATGCGTATGGGGGATGATGCGCACGGGGGTAATGCGCATGGGGGAAGTTGCACATGGGGGAATGTTGCGCATGGAGGAAGTTGCGCATGGGGGGAAGTTGCGCATGGGGAAAAGTTGTGCATCGGCGGATGATGCGCATGGGGGAAGTTGCACATGACGGGATGATGTGCATGGGGGAAGTTGCGCATGTAGGAAAGTTGCGCATGGGTGGAAGTTGCACATGGGGGGATGATGCGTATGGGGGATGATGCACATGGGGGGTAATGCGCACGGGGGAAGTTGCACATGGGGGAAAGTTGCGCATTGGGGTTTATGCACATGGGGGAAAGTTGCACATGGGAAAGTTGCGCATGGGAGATGATGCGCATGGGGGGATGATGCACATGGGGAAAGTTGCGCATGGGGAAAAGTTGCGCGTGGGGGAAGTTGTGCATTGGGGAAGTTGCGCATGGGGGAAAGTTGTGCATGAGGGGACATTGCACATGGGAGGATGATGTGCATGGGGAGATGATGCACATGGGGGATGATGCGCATGGGGAAGTGGCACATGGGGTGTTTCTGCGCCATGGGGGGATGGCATAGAGGGAAACGTTACACCCGCAATGCGGGTACGCTTTTCGCTAGTTAAATAAATAAAATAAATAAATAAACAACAGCAATATGCATGCACTCACCAATTGATGGTGCTCACTGCAGTGACATCACAATGTTGTGTGACATCATGATGCCACTTCCAGGATACCCCCAGAGAAGAGGATAATGGCAGGGTCACATGCTCTTCCTTCTCCTGTGGAGGCTACCTTTTAAAGAAGAAGGAACAAGGGAGGTGGTGGACTCTCCCTCACTGGAGATCTTCAAGCAGAGGCTCGACGAGAACCTGTCGGAGATGCTCTGGGAGGATTTCCTGCTGCAGGCAGGGGGTTGGACTAGATGACCTACTAGGTCCCTTCCAACTCTAGGATTCTATGATACTAGGATGCAAAGCATCCAGTGCCTATCTCTCTGGGGAGAATCTGAAAGCATGGTGACTGCCTTCTGCCTCTTGCCATGCAAGGTATAAACTTCTGAATTCTTCCCAGAAAAGGGTGTGCTTATTTCTACTCTACCAGCAACTCAAAACTCTATATACGTTCCATGTTCATTGAATTGGGACCATTGGGACCTTTTGTTGAAAAGTGGTATATTAGTATTATTGACTGATTCTGCTGAGATTGCAATTCCTGCATGTTTACATGATTACCGGAGAGGCTGAAATGTCATTGCCTCAAATTTTAGAGAGAGTTGAAGAGACAATCCAAGTCTCTCTGAAACATTTTGAGACAGTTATATAGAGCTATGCATGTCTAAACAGAAGTTCCATTACAGTTACTAGGGCTTACTCCTAGGTAAGAGAGGATAGGATTGCAGCCATAGCCTCTCCTATGATCTCTCATTTGATAGGGCTTCTGGGTAGCATGTTATCACCCTGGAGATCTGCACACTGTTGCATCCCCATCTTGGATCTCCAGTGGTGGGCTTCAGGGGGTTCTCACAGGTTCTATAGAACCCATTGCTAATGAGTGCCTGGTTCTGAACTGGTTACTGGTTACTGAACTGGAACTGGTTACTAACTGGACATAGAACCTGTTGTTAATTTATTTGAATCCCACCACTGGGCACATCATGCATCATGGTTCTCCTGCAGATTAGCTATTGCAGAGTAAAGAGTACAGCAATAATCAATGATCTGTCATGGTTGGAGGCTTTGGGTCATAGACCTCAGTGTGAGCATGGATGTGCTAAATGCATGTCCTTACCATGTTCCAATATCTCATAGAGTTTGTATGTACTGGTTTCATAAATGAAAGAAGCCGTGCCTGTCCAAAGGATGGGGGATCCAGCAATGGGTACAACATGTCATGTGGCTGATGGGGTGTTACGGTGAGGAGGCAACTGCCGGGTTTACGTCAATTTATTAAGGCTACACACGAAGGTGTCAAGAAAGCTTATTAAATTTAATTGATCGCTAATCCCCCTAAGGACAGCCCTTTCTGTTAAGGCAACATAAAGGAATGAGACGTGGTCGGGTTGTTCGGTAATCACGAGAGATTAATTAGCTAACATTCGGCCATGATCCAATGAATGGAGAGAGTACAAATGGCTTGAAATCCCATTGATTGTGATGGCTTTGAGACTGTGTAAGTTTGGGGGTGAGATAGATAGATAGATAGAGAGAGAGAGAGAGAGAGAGAGAGAGAGAGAGAGAGAGAGAGAGAGAGAGAATATGCTATGTACTTAGTTCTGAAAAACAGGAGCTGTAGGAAAAAGAGAATATCTCGTAGCACAGGTTAAATTAAGGGTTGCATTCATGGCAAAAGTACACAAAATTAACTTCAGAAATACATTCTTAATCTTTCTCAGGAATGAACTGCTTGAGTAAAGATGGTAAACAGGTTAAGCCTTGACATTTCCAAAGAACTGCAATCCTGTACTGAAAGGGGCAACTTTTATCTTCAGTGTTGTTTTGTTTTGTGCTGAAAGAACATTGCCCTAATCCAGATTCCCGAATTCACACCTTTTCCCTAAACCTTTTGGATCTGTTACATGATAGCAAAGGATCATTATTCTCCCACCCCAAAGCAAAGGAAGGGAGGGAATCCCTTCTGCTAATTTCTCTAAGAAGATTACTGGGAGCTTGTTTGCTCTTATTTAAGGAACCCCTTTCCTTAAATTCTTTGTTTTTTCAACTGTTTTACACTTTAAGGCCCTTGATGAAATTTCAACAAAGGCTCAACTTGACCAGCTACCTCGCTTGGGTGCAAGAGGGGCAAGGAAATAAATAAAGAGAAGCCTACTTGAAATCCTGTAAGTAGAAAGATGCCTAAAAATGTATTTCTGCATTGAGACATTTTTCAGAGTGATATATATTAATTAGCACATCATTTAGGACTAAGTTTTAGTTAAGTTTAGGAAGTCAAGTTGACTTGATGCTTATTTTCTCCTTAAAAATAAACTTTTTGCATGGTGGGGTGAAGGAATTAAAAAATAAAGTCCATCTTGTGTTTAATAAAAAAATTACATTTTAATTAATAAAATTAATAAATTTAATTTAATTAATAAAAAATTACATAGTACAAGTTTCCTCATACTATGTTCTCACTAAGAGACCAAATTTAGAGTATTCAGAGAAAGAAAGTGTGTGTCTGTGTGTGTGTGTGTGTGTGTGTGTGTGTGTGTGTTGCATGGGGAATGGGAACAAGAACGCTTTGTTATTAAGAAAACTGGAAAGATAATGGTTCTAGCAACTCATGTAAGAGTGTTAAGGATTCCTACGGTACCAGAGACTGACCAGGGACCAATGCCAGAAAATAAATATGACATCTGATAAATGAAACTTATAGAAGGAAGTACAGTGGCGCCTCATGTAACAAGTTTAATTCATTTTGGAGACATGCTTGTTACGTGAAACGCTCTTTATGTGAAGCGGATTTTCCCATAGGAAACTAAGATGATCGGTTCCACAACCCAAAAAAAATTCATATAAAATATTAACTCTATGTTAAATGATGACAAAACACTGGAATTGAAGTCAACTTAGGCTGCAATCCTAAAGACACTTTCCTGGGAGTAAGACCCATTTAACACAATGGGGCTTACTTTTGGGTAGACATGGTTAGGAGGCTCAATGACACTTTCCTGGGAATCAATGACACTTTCCTGGGAATAAAGCTCCATTGAACACAATGGGCCAGTGGGGACACTTGGGGGCAGTTGGGGGCAACTGCCTCTGGAGCCCCCAGGCAACTGCCTGCAAGCTGGGAGCAGTTAGAGGCAGCAGCACTGACCGGCAGCCCTTTTAAACAGTCTCTGCGTGGAGTGTCAGGGCTGCATAGCATGCATGCCCATTAGGCGCCTGAGAGGTTTGCTTGTTACGTGAAGCAGATTTGTTAAATGAAGCAGGATTCCTTGGAAATTTAGATTTCTTATGTGGACCATATTTTAAATGAGATGCTCGTTACCTGAGGTGCCACTGATTAGAGGAAGTATATATACTACAAAGCCCATGATGTAGTATGATAAAAAAATCTGGACATATGTAAAAACATCTAGTGCTGGTCTAAAACTTTTTTAAAGTGACATACATATCATGTTTTTGGCGAGAATGGAGATTAAAAGCTTTTTATGGAGCCATCACACCCCCATCTATATGCAATTCTGCCTGATTAGAACCCCTTAAAACTTTCTCTTATGTTGAATGAGACCATTGATCCATCTAGCCCCCATAATGGTTCTCCAGGACTTTTTCACAGATTTATCTGGAGATGAAGACTATACCTGCAAGCAAAGCAGGTACTGTACTGGTGAGCTATATCACCATCTCTAGATTCTGCTCTGGGTGGAATTTGGTTGCAATCCTCAGGATAAACTGATAACCTACCCAATCAATTTCCCCTCCACACACCAAGTGTTCAGTTTCTCCAACACAAGCTTGGATCTCACTTGCAATTTCCCCTTGCACTTGCCCTCATGTAATTACTACTTTGCATTCAGCTCTGATAAACCACAAGCAGGTCAAACAGTGTCCAAGCATCTTTGACTATGACCTTATAAATTGCAATTTTTATTTGTGATTTGCCCCTGCAATAAAAGACACCCAGACCTTTTCACCTTAACAACACAAGAGGAAAATGTTTTTTAAAGTTCAGATTCTTATTTGAAGCTCAACAGGTCTTTTATTTTCAGTTGGAAAGGAGAGGGGAATTATTGAATGTTCAATATAAGGAGCAGTTTATAAAACCAATTAACAATTTATAACATAGATTTCAACACTGGAGCATGGCTTTCTCACAGGAAGAGGTTTGAGTCATCAGGTGCTCAACCTACTTAAGACATGTGTTAACTTATTGTCCTCCTACACTGAAGCAAGATCCTGCAATCTGCAATCAGATTATCTCTCTCTAAGGGTGTGTTCTCAGATACAGGGATACCAAAGATTCAGATCCCCTTAGATAACTTAGCTGGACTGGTTAGTTTTCTCGAAAGGTGAAGACAGACTAATACCACATCATAAAAACTGCTTAGAAACATATTAGCTGCCCTGCAAACTCACATATACATAAAACAACTGGTTCTGTGCACTACCAGGTAAGATGGACACTTAGGGCGCAATCCAGAGTAACTACGGGGAGTCCTTGCTCTGGTGTAAGAACAATTTGCTCTGAATTGCAATATGAATTTCTCATGGGTTTTCACTAGGTGGTGCTGTAACTGTGTGGGCTGTGGGTGGTTAAGCCACTGTGCCTGTTAACCAGCAGGCCAGGGTTCGAGACCCAGGTCGGCCCCACAAGACAGGGTGAGCTCCTGTCCTTAGCCCAGTTCTGCGACGCCAGCTGAATCCAATCGTATTGGCTCTGCCTTTCCATTGGACTAATTAGGTGGCATGGAGAGGGGGGATTTGCTGCTTGGGTAACAGCCTGTCCTCCATAACAATCCAACCCAGGCTTTCGTGCTTCGCATGCAGCGTATACAGCACTGAGCACAATACCATAGTCTTTCAAGACTGACTGAGGCCTGCTGTAACTACAGGTAGACGTGAATGTCTCTTACGTGCTCCTGTAGTTACTCTAGATTGTAGGGTTATTGACTAGTCCCCGTTAACATCATCAACCTACTCTCTCCTGCTTGCAAATTTCAAGATTAATGTTTCAAATGTTGGTGAGGTTTATTTGGAGAGGAGGTCATATAAAGTGAACGAACACAGAAAGTAGCTCCAATGTTCAGTTTGTACATATATACACATGCAGCAAGGAACAACCGGAACATATGATGCAACAACCTTTCAGAAGGTAAGTAGATATGTCTGGACAGGAGACTGCCTGAGAATTCCATTAGGAAAGAAAGGTGGGCTATAAATGCAAATAGTTATTCCTTTCCAAGCAATGCATAATCAGCAGAACATCTCCAGAGAGTTTCTGTGGGTGTGTACAGAGATTTCTTTATAGATGTTTAATGAGGACATAAAGTGTAAAAGCCTTGCTATTCCCACACTTTCATTTAACCCCACATGAACATCTGTTTAAAAAAAGATACAGATCTTTCACAATCTAGGGCACAAACAGTACTCATAAAATTAGTTTAACCATGTAGGCATTTCCTAAGAAGCATCGGCGCATGTAACACCAGCAATGTTCTTTTCTATCCCCCCCAACACCTCATCTCATGCTGTCAACGCCATCCATTTCAGCCAGGCTTCTTCCCCCTATCTCTTTTCAACATCAAACTGTGGTCCTTCCAGCATCATTATGATCAACCTGAGCAAAGTAAATGTGAAGAGGTGCCTCTAATAGGACAGCTTTTTGACATCACATCTTGAACCAGAATAAGCAAACAGGCAAGTCGAATCTTCAGGGTCAAGCTCCGGAGTCAATTTTCTGACCTGGGAAATCATGTAGTGTGACAAGTGATGACAAATGCTGAGCACATGCCCTGTATAAATATGTCTACGAATGTTGCGTTACAAAACATTCTCAGCCTCTGACTTACTGATGCTGAACAGAAAGGGGGGAAGTCGGCAAGTTTTGCCTTCAAATGTCCATTTCTTGGCTGATCCCATCTCTGTTTGCGTTTACTCTCAAAAATGGGCATTCAAGAAAGGACACAAAATAAAAAACAAGCGAAGCATTTTGGGGGGTTTTCTGTTTTCAAATGACAAATCTGCAACATACATTATAGTTCAATGCAGTTTGAAAATGTACAAAGAGATTCCGATAAGGAACGCCGTGCAACCTTTATTTTCTCCCCCTGGACGCTCTCTTCCTTCGCCTTTAGAGGCACCACGCCGAAAAAGTCACTGTTTATTGATTTCAAAATCTAACAGTCTAATTATATATTTGTAGATGACTCGACAGATTTGCAAACTGGTGCTATGATTTTATAATGGAACATGCTCACATTAATCTCCATCTAGGGAGATAGCTGGAGGGGGCTGACCTTTATCTCATATTTAAAACACAAGCAATAACTGAAATTCATTTTCAATTTCTTTTCCAATCATATGAAAGAAAAGGGGAAAGATTGCTTTATTGAATCTCTCTCTCTCTCTCTCTCTCTCTCTCTCTCTCTCTCTCTCTCTCTCTCTCTCTCGTAGCTGGTAAAAGGTTGGCAAGACAGACTTGATGCTTTGCAGGGAGCTCCAGAGATGGTCTATAGGGAATAGGTTTAATCGAATAAACTAATCTTTGCTGTGGAGATTAACTAGATGGGCTGCAATAGTGAGGTAGAGATTGCAGAATGCTAACTATCTCCAACTCTATCAGCTGCTGCAGGGGGTGCTGACGGCAGTGGGACAGCTTCCCCATTGGGGAACCCTACTGATCTAGCAAATCCAGCCTACTTCTTGGAAATTTAATAATGCCGCTGCATTGTGTTGGCCTGCTGAGCAAACAGCCTGGTGCTTTAAGCCACAATCAGGGTGATTTACAAGTATTTCATCTTTCAAAACAATGGCCGCTGCCATTTCTGAAGCCCGTGCCAAACGGCAGCTTGAGTGGAGTCTGCACAGTGTACATCCTCGAGGTGAATATAATCTTGGGGTTCGGATGTGGATCAAACCAGATCCTGGCTGCGGGTAAATGGCATTATCCTTACAAGGACTGTTTTGATTCATGCACATATATAGCCGAATTTAGGTGCATAACATGGATAACTTGTCCAAATCAATGCCAAGGCAATAAGATTTTGGATTTCTTTTGATATGTATATTGCTTTATTCAAACTTTTTGTTTAAAAGTTTGTTTAAAACTTTTTGTAAAAAATACAGTTGGCCCTCCTTATGGGTGGACTCAACCTTTTTGGGTTTCGGTATTGACATATATTGAGCATGCGATTGAGGGCCTCACAGGATCCTGGATGGGGCTGGAGATATAGCTGGAAGATCTTGTGAGGCCCTTCCTGAGAATTCTCATGATCTGTGGAAATCAGTACCAGTTGGGGTCCTGGAATGGATACTGGGGACCCTATGAATACTGGGGGCATATTATATAACAGGAATACCAAACCTATTTCAAATGCAAACCTACTTTCTTATCTTTGTGTTGGTATTTTCATACTAATGTGCAAAAGACGTCCAACAGCAGCTTTTGCAAGTACCAATACCTGGTTTAAGCAGTTGATAATGTACAATCATGGCTAAGCTGTTAGAAAGTGCATTTATACCCAACCTTCCTGAGACTCAACATGCAATCCTAACCAATTTAGGCCAGCACAACTAACATCTCCCCATTTCTGTGGTAGTGTGGGGAGGCCAGAACATGTCTATGCATGTACCTAACCTCCACCTCTCAGGAATGGTGGAGAAGTGCCTTTTAGCACTTTTGCAACACCCCCTGGCCAGCATGGGATATGTGCTGGGACTTGTACCAGCCTAACTAAGGGTTAAGAGTGCGCTATCAGTTATCTTTACATCCACTCCGTTGTCCCACTAGTCTCTGCTGGTATTATGATGCTCTGAACCATCAGATGTATAGAGACCACTGAGAGTTTCACAACTGGAGAGACACCGTCCCAATTCAAATCCCATGTACACCTCTGGATTTGCACAGCATCATGAATTTTCTAACTGCTGCCTCTGGCAAATTTGTTTTGAGTTGTAGGAACAAGGGATTGTTCTTGCTCACACTGTCAATGGTCTCCTAACTCCCCCGAGGGAGAGGCATCCACTAAGCTGCAAGATTATGTGGGCTACAGACCAGATTGACTGTATGTGCCCAAGCTTTTTGCCTTGGCCAATAGCTCTCCCGGCAGAGAATTCTGAATCCCACACATCTCCTGCCAGGCCCAGGAAAGTGGAATCCCCCACAGAGACCAGAAGCTGCAGCTTAGTCATGGTGACAGACTCGACTCGTCTCACCCGTCGAGATTCTTCACTTTTTTAGCGAGGCTGAACAAAATGGATGCCGCTCTTCTTACCAAGGGCCCCAAATTGATTGAAGTCGGTCTCGCTCTTCCTGGTTATAAAAGGAATAGACCGGTTTTTGTGGAGCCAAACACCATCAATCCCAAAAAAGGCATATCCCCAGTTTCTCCCAAGGCACACTTCCAATCGCACAAGGAACACAAACATGTCCTCCAGCTGAGAAGGTTTGGTGGATGCTGCTGTTGTTTTTAGTCAGCCAAGAATGATCAAAGCTGCAACAGGGAGATGCTTTCCATACACCACAGAACTGGGAAACGCAGTTCTACCCACAGGCAAGCTCTTAGGCAGAAGAAACAAACAAGTGAGTTTCAATCTTTGCTCACCTGCAAAGCTCCACTCGAGCTGTACTCCTATACACGCAAGTCCCACAGAACTCAATAGTGCTGACTTCTGAGTAGACATGCATAGAATTTCACTGTGGATGATCTTTGGCCACTCGCTCGCTCGCTCGCTCACTCACTCACTGTGCTGTTCCTGTTGATTTGAAGCTGCTTTGGTGGAAAAAAAGCAAAGTTATGGCAACAGGCTCCTATGACAGTCTGGCCAGGTTTCCTCATGTTACATCAATCATCTAAGTGGAGCCCACCAGGAGCGGAAACAATGTGAATAATAATAATAATAATAATAATAATAATAATAATAATAATAATAATAATAACAATCTATATATAGCAGGCCTCCGCCAGTCTTGGAAGACTTTGGTATCGTGCTCTGCGTTGCATACGCTGCATGCGAAGCATGAAAGCCTGGGTTAGATTGTTATGGAGGATAGGCTGTTACCCAAGCAGCAAATCCCCCCTCTCCATGCCACTGAATTAGTCCAATGGAAAGGCAGAGCCAATACGATTGGATCCAACTGGCGTCGCAGAGCTGGGCTAAGGACAGGAGATCACCCTGTCTTATAGGTCTGACCCGGGTCTCGAACCCTGGCCTGCTGGTTAACAGGCATAGTGCCTTAGGCACTTGCGCCACCCACAGCCCATAATCTATATATATATATAAAAGCGAAAAGTCACTCACTGACTCACTGACTGACTGACTCATCACCGCCCTGCCAAAACCACTGGGCCTAGAAGCGTGAAAATTGGGGTGGGTGTTCCTTCAATGATGGAGGGGTGCACTAAGAACCGGTTTTCTGATATTCCAACCGGAAGGGAGTGAAAAGGGGCGCAACGCATTTTCCTCCCTATACTTTGCATTGGAGAATTGATGACTCCTCAACATTCCACTCCAACTGCTGGGCCTGGAAGCATGGAATTATGGGAGGGATCCTTATGTCACCTGAACACCCACCAAGAACCATCTGGAGAAATTTAACCCTTCAGGGGTTGAAAATGGGTCAATGTGTTTCTGTCCTATACTTAACATGGGAGTCTGACCAACATCCAGCCAATTTGGTGCTCAGTGCCTGGTGCACTGGGGGGAAGTTGTTAAGAGGAATAGGTTGTACTGGCAAGGATGCTGCACATGGGGGGTTAGTGCGTAGAGGGGTTGGTGCGCATGGGGGAAGTTGCACATGGGGGAAGTTGCACATGGGGGGTTGATGCGCATGGGGGGGTTGATGTGCATGGGGGAAGATGCGCATGGGGGGAAATTGCACATGGGAAAGTTGCGCATGGGGGGTTGATGCACATGGGGGGCTGATGCATATGGGGGGATGGCATACGGGGGAGTTTTACTCCCGCAACGCGGGTATGCTTTTCGCTAGTAATAATAATAATAAGAAGAAGAAGAAGAAGAAGAAGAAGAAGAAGAAGAAGAAGAAGAAGAAGAAGAAGAAGAAGAAGAAGAAGATGATGATGATGATGATGATGATGATGATGATGATGATGATGATGATGATGATGATGACATTGATGATAATGGCAGCGGTGGTGATGGTGATGATCATTCATTCATCCATTCATTCGTTCGTTCAATTTATACACAAATGCAGTTCGGGGAATAGATGGACACATAGTATCATAGGAGACTGAGGCTGCAATCCTAATCCGTATTCAGGCCGGCCTAACAGCACAATCCAGAGCAACTAATCTGTCCACATAAGAGCCCTTGGGTTGCCCTATCTATCACTAGGGTGGAGCAACTGCAAGATGCTCTACCCCAGTTACTCTGGAAGAGGCTTAGGGCAGAGCAAGGCAAGATAGGGTGCCCTAAGAGAGGTGGACCTGCTCTGCCCTAACTGGGGCAGCCTAAGCAGCTCAGGAGAGGCAAGTTGAGGGCATGTTTAGCATTGCCTAGGGCAGAGCAGTTACTCTGTATCCAAAGCAGAAATGCCCTCTTCCAGTTCCTCAGAGATATACCACCTCAGGAGCAGGTATAGTAATGAGTAGACCCATAGGGGTCCATGATAAGGATGGAGTAAGAATGGCAGTGTTGACCAAAAATCTGAGTTCTTGGCCAGCGTTGCTGCAACCCCTTCCTCTCAACCTCAGGATATGGAACAAACTACGGCTGCCCACAAACCTCAGGATACAGCAGGCACTCCAAGAAGCCCCTTGTATTCACTGTAGAATGTACTGGCATCTCATCAGGGTCTCCTTATAAGGCAGGCACCCAGTGGCGTCACCAGACTGGTGCAGCTGGTGTGGGCTGCATTGGGTGATGTGCTCCATATGGGGTGATGCGCCGGAGGAGTTTGACTGTCTTTTGGCAGGCCCCAGGCATCAGCACGCCCATTCAGGCCTGCTCCAACGCAGAGCAGCAGCCAGAAGCTGCCACTTCTCCTTGGAGCGGGCCCAAACGGCCAGCTGAGGTGCACTGCGCAGAAACACACTGAGCATGCTGAACAGCTTCAGAGGAGACTTCCTTAGATTGGAGGAAGTCCGTGCCTCTGCACGGCCATTTGGCCTTACTCAGGAAGCGGCGCGACAGCCGAATGGCTTCAGAAAGAGTACTACACAGGTGTCAGAGATGATGCATGCACAGTACTCTTTCTGAAGTCAGTTGGCTTCAGAAACAACTGTGCAGGTGCCAACTTTGGCAACTGTGCAGTCCAGGTGGGGGGGTGCGTGCATCCCAGGGGTGACGCACAGACTTCCACACCGGGTGATGCTCCGTCTTGTCACCACTGTAGGCACCACAGCTATTCCTTGTTTAGTGTGATCTGAGTGGTGTCTCCTCAGGAGCAAGTCCTCCCCATGTGTCAATTACCTAGCATGCTATGGAGCAGTTAGGGCAGCCCAGGCTTCCTGACTGTCTGGATGCAGCATAACTTTCTGCTCTGGATATAGAATAGTTAGGAGAGAGCAGTTAGGGCAGAGCAGGCTGAACTTGCTCTGGATTGTGCCCTAAGTCATAGTTCTTGGTAGAAGTCCTGGCACAAGTCCCATGCTGGCCGGGGGCTGTCGCAAAAGTGCTATAAGTCCTGCACTGCTCAGGGGGGTGTCACAAAAGAGCCATAATATACTTCTGCCCTACTCTTGGTTGGGAGGCATTTAGACCAGTGCCCAGTCATATGCCAACCTCTTATACCACCATGGGAAGATATGCCAGATGAGTTATGCTGGCCAAGTTTGGTTAGGATTGCATCCTGAATGACTCCCAAGGTTTCTACATTTTTTATTTACATTTGGACATGTTGGAATATTATTAATATTGGACATTTGGAAATATTATTAGAATTAAGAATATTTATGTACCCCTTTTCAACAAAATATAATTCACAAGTGGTTTATATTGTTTAATTTTCCTGCAGTGTTCCCCAGTTCACTAAAAAAAAATACATAGTAACTTCCCCCATACTATTTTTTCCTCCTTCAACAGGTATTAATTTAAGTGGCTTTTCACTATTTTCTAGATATTGCAAGAGAAATGGAACATTTCAAATATGCAAGCTTTAGTTAATCCCCAAACATGCAGCCTCTGGACTTCGCCGGATTATCCGTTATTATCGTATTATTAAAAGTGATACAAAATTGCTGTTTTAGATTAAAACTTCTGGGATTTCTAAATGTGTACCAATCCCCCCTGTACTTCTTTGCAGTCTGGAAAGGTAACATCTCTCTCTCTCTCCCCATATGACCTGTTTTAGATCTGCTTGAGAAATTGCCAATGTTTAAACATATGAACGTGATGAGAAGGGGTTTAAGGATGAAGGTCTACTTTCCAGAGGCATAATTTGTGCAGTTCTTTGATTGATGAGGTGGCCACTAGTACAAGAAATGGCTTTTTCATATGGGCTACTCATGGGTTTCTTTCTTTCACCGATATTCTGGATAGGGGCAAGCTGCCCAAGAGTAAGATCCACTCTCCAAGAGTATGATCCACTCAAGATTATACTGGAGGAGGAGGTCCTTCAGGTCATCCGCCCCCAGGGCTGCAACACTGTGATATCATTAAGGATGTTACTTCCAGGTTCTCATGGAGGACACCATCCAAAATGTTCTCAGTAGCTGTTGTGAGTGTGCATGTGCTGAAGTTATTTCCTAAGCATGCATGTCCTCACTTCATAGCACCCCTTTCTACCCTGCAATCCGGGACAGCTTGCTTCCTGCTTGCGATGTATCCTGCTATTTTTACGTATCCTGCTTTATAACTCACTGAAGACGTTCAAGAAGATATTCAGTAATTTGTTACAGGAGTGGTATCTGAGGTTGGCCAAGTCATGCTGAAACCCAGATGCAATGATGCTGCAAAAAGGTGTGCAGGAATACCAATTACCATATTTACTCAAATCTAATACTCCACCAAATCTAGTGCACCCCCTATACTTGAAATCAAAATACCATATTTACTCAAATCTAATGCACAATCAAATCTAATGCTCCCCCTATACTCAGTGGTGGGCTTCAGGGCTTCTCACAGGTTTTATAGAACCCTTTGCTAATGAGCTACTAGTTCTGAAAACCAGTTAATAATGGGACATAGAACCTGTTGTTCTATGGACATCGAACTTGTTAATTTAGGTTATTAGGACATAGAACCTGTTGTTAATTTATTTGAATACTACCACTGCCTATACTGATAACCAAAATACCACATTCACTTGAATCTAATTAATCATCAAAACTAATGTGCACCCTGATTTTGGAGACTAAATTCGGCTGAAAAGGGTGAGTGTTAGATCGCTGCTCATAATTCTTGCAAAATGTTCTAGGAAAAAAATGGCACTCTTTGGAAGAAGGGCAGAAGGAATCAAAGTTTCTGGCCACTTGTCTTCCTTGCGCTGGGGGGTTGGACGAGAATGGGGGGGATTGGGGACAAGCAGATTGGGGCAAGAGGTGGCAGAACTAGGGAAGTTAGCAAGATGCTAACCAGACTCCAATCGCCATTTGCAACTCTAGTGGGTCACGCAGGAGGAGATCTGGGATATTGAGAGGTGTTTTTTTTTTTTTTAAATTTCAACATGGGTATGGATGTTACATCCAGAATTGATATTGCTTCAGGATGTGATGTGGAGAAGAACTTTGTGCCAGGCTAACTAGCTATGCCACTACCTGAATGCATCACTAGGCCCGCTGGTTACCTGAATGCATCACTAGGCCCACCTTTTTCATCCCATGGTACACTAACAAGGCACTGAAATTGTCAAGGCACACCATAAATTGTTTTTATCATTGGCAAGGCACACCAGGCTGTTCAAATCCCCCAATTTCCTAAGCATGTCAATCCCGAAATTCCTGTGGCTCACCTGAGGACTATATATGGCACATCTGAGGATGATCCATGGGACTATCAGCCTGCCACAGCACACTGGTTGAAAATCAGTGGGTTAGGAGATCATTTGAACCATGTTTCCAGTAAAAAAAATTACAGGGACTGAATGGAGCCTGAACCAAGCTATACAGGGGCAGGGAAAGAGCATTGAGCTCTGATTATGGTGGTGTATGCACACAAAATAGAAATTGTCCCTAACCCTCAATTCCAATGACAGTAGTGTCCCCAGTTTGCACAGCAATGTCCCAGGAACCTGACACTAGCCCTGCTTTGGACCATGGAAAAGAATCAGCACTAGCATAAAAAATGTTGACCTCAATCTTTAAAATATTTTTTCCTACCTCCAACATAACACATTCTTTCTCCCCACCATCAACACCACTCTGCCCATTTAAGTAATATTGATGGTGTTTAACGGACTTGAATGGGAGTGTATCGAAAAGAAACTTTTTATTAGAAGTCAGATGCATCATTATTGCCACATTCATTTTGAGCGCTCATTTTCCCTTTCCCCAGCTGCGACGGTCCAGGTCCTGCAATTGTCTCTAAAGCAATCCATTCCTCCCGAGCCGAGGCACGCTGTGTTTGACTGATGAAGATGAGGAGCACTGGAGGTGTTTGGCTTTGTAATTTCATCCTTGAATTTTGTGATTACCAACAGGACAACTTTTTTAATTTGCTCTTTTGTCTCGATTCCCCCGGCTGACAATCTGCTCCATGAGCTAGGCTTTTTAATCAATCACCTTGATAATCAAATGTCACTGGCTATCTGCTCCGTGTAATTACTTTTGCAATTAAAAATCAACCTCAAGTTGCCTCGTCTAATTAGAGGGATGGGCAGATTTTCATCGAGATTGATTTTTTAATAAATATTGACTTAAAACGCCATAATCTCATCATATTCTTTTTTTTTCATTTTCTTTGTACCAAAAATCAAACAAATGGAAGAATTAACAGGCAAGAGGACTTCAAAGGGCTTCTGCTAGTTCAGACATACAAAATCGGGTGGTACAGAAGCCCAGCTTATCTCCCCTCCCTAATAATAACAGCACTCAAGAGATCCCACCTTTTATTAAGAAGGAGAATAGGAGAACAAAGTCCTTCTTGTTAACTTTCTAAGGGATTCCAAATTAAACTTCAAATAGTGTATATGCCAGATTTATTGTGGATAGAACATTGGTTTGTGTGTGTGGGGTGGGAGAAAGCATCCCATACATATCTTAGCAAAGCACAAGGGAGTGAATGTAAAACACGAGTCCTTTGTTCAGTGAAAATAACATTGAATTAATTTAAACGAATTCAGGCTAAAAAATGAGTAAATATAAAGTTTTTTTCTAAATAATTCTTTTTCCATGCTGTACACTACTTTTAGTACATTGCGTTGGTGTTGTCTGACTATTGTGCTGTTGACTGTGGTTTTTGGTCTTGCAAACCTATGAACTTATCCCTAGGAGTGTGGAACATCAAATTCAGAATTTACTTATATGTACAGTGCAACCCTGAGCATGTCTACTCAGAAATGAGTCCCACTGAGTTCAATACCACTTACTCCCGGGATAGTGTGGTTCAGATTACAGCCGTACAAAGCCACAGCGTATAATTTAGCTGGTGCAAATATTCATCACTATCTTCAATAAATTTATTTCTATCCTGCTAAAGTCCTAATATAGCAAAACAATAAAAAGTAGGCTCAAAACTGAAAGGATCATCACCATTAAGTTCAGTAAAATAATGTAAATTTTGTTGACAATTTAATAGTAAAAAATCCCAGAGAGGAGAAGGGGAGCTTCTCAGATTCCATATTTTTGGGGCTACCACTGAAAAGGCTAAGTGTCTAGATTTGCTGGATGAGCCCCCAAAAAACCTTAGAAAAAGTTGTATCTGTAAAACTGTACCACAGGCTTATTGCTCCTATTCAGCAATTACTTGAAATGTGGGAGCATTGGAGCACTTCCACTTTTAGAGGTTAAGAGGGTTAGAGAGTGGGCCTGCTTAGTGGTGGTTTTCCAGCTCTGGGATTGTAATCCCACGAGATTGATTCACTGTGCGCCATAAGTACAGTCTTTTAGAGAACAATCCTAACCATGTCTACTCAAATGTAAGCCCCATTGTGTTTAATGGGTCTTATTCCCAGGAATGTGTCTTTAGGATTGCAGCCTTTGGGTGCAATCCAGAATAACTACAGGGAGTCCTTCTCAGGTGTAAGAACAATTTTCTGTGGATTTCAATATGAATTTCCCATAGGTTTTCACTAGGTGGTGCATTAACTACGGGTGCACGTAATGTATCTTATGTGCTCCCATAGTTACTCTGGATTGTAGGGTTCATGTGATTACATAGGCTGCAGTTCTAAGAGCACTTTCCTGGAAGTAAGCTGCATTGAACTCAATGGACCTTACTTCTGAGTAGACATGAATAGGATTGCTCTGATAATTACATAATTACACACACGCACGCACACACCCCAAGCTAAGAGTAGCATCAGGGTTTAGCTACGTGATTCATTGGCTGAGGCCCCATGAACATCAGGTTCCTGAACACTCTACGTATATTGGAGGTAGTTGTAATATGCCATCAGGAAAGTGAGAACACAATGAGGACCCAGTATGAAAAACACTTGTGCTTTCAAGAATAGTGAACACATGGAAGCATCTTCAGAAAATTCAAGTGGAGGTGCATGATGCCTTAATACTATAGCAAGCTTTTGTCTGTCTGTCTGTCTGTCTGTCTGTCATCACATTTTTTACTGCCCTTCCTCCAATGGACCTCCAACTGTGCTGTACATTGTTTTCCTTCCTTTTTGTTCTGAGAACAATGTTTTGAGGTAGGTGAAGTTGAGTGACGGATCCCAAGTTACCCAGGAAAGTTTGTGGCTGAGCAAGAATTTGAAATGGGATCTTACAAATATTAAATCCAACATGTCCTACAATCCAGAGTAACTACGTGAGCACGTAAGAGACATTACGTGCACCCGTAGTTATTGCACCACCTAGTGAAATCCTATGGGAAATTCATATTGCAATCCAGAGTAAATTGTTCTTACACCCGGAGCAAGGACTCCCCGTAGTTACTCTGGATTTTGCCCTTACGTCAGTGCTGAACTTGCTTCTGAGTGAAGATGGTAACATTGCATTGTGGACACAATGGTTGCCATCTGAAATTTCATAGCAAATTGTAATTTTGAGGTGTTGCATTTATAGTTTGATGAGTAGCTCACCCATGGCATGGTACAGATTTTGAAATGTCCTACAAAGGAACGAGAGCCTCTTTTCTTTCATCCCAGAGAAGTGGTCTTCCAAGTGGGGGACCACCTTTGGGGGGGGGGGGGTCGCGAGAGTGTGGGATCTGCCATCTAGGAATCTGGTACTGGGCTTTCTTGGAACTTGTAAATCTCATTGAACATAATGTGATTTACTTCTGAGTAGATATGGGAGAGCTTTGGCATCACAATGAAATCACATCCTGGTAAGTTTGACAGGGGGTCTTGGATAATTTTTTAAGTTTGAAAGGGGGTCCCAGGCTGAAATGCCTGAGTATTATTGTCCTAGACATATTTACACAGATGTAAGCTCCATTGTGCTCAATAGAATTTACTCCTAGGTAAGCGCACACAGTATTGTAACTGTAATTTTGATATAAATCTGCATAAAACAATTTGGAAGGCAGCAAGAGGGATAAAGGCAGAGCTCGAAAGAAGGAAACCAATGTTAGCAAAATAAAGACAGAAATCTTCTCGCAGGTTTGCCAATCAGCTGTCTCTTTTATTCTGATTACTTGTAAGACAGCGGCGTAATGGACATTTTCCTTTGCACAAAATAATAAGAGCGGTACTTATCGCTTGTTGCCTACAGCGAGTAGCAAAAGGAAATTAGAAAAGTCCAATGAAGCTGAGTGGTAATTAATCATCTTACATTGGGCCCTGTCAAATCAGAAGGGTCTTTCCAACTGATAGTGCTGCCCGGAACAATTTAGACTGGTCGAAAATTAGAAATTCTTTCTCCTCTGGCAAAAAAACAACAACAAAAAAGATGAGATTGAGCACTAAGTGTGACCAACTGCTGCCTTTAATGACAGGTTGACCCATTTTCAGGAGGGGAGTTTTGCATCCTCCCCCACCCAATTTTTAAAAAAACCATTTCTCTTCAATTGAAGTAAAAATAATAACAATAGGATATTAAAGGCTACATTTTTCAGCTACAGTACACTAATGTAGGGATTGGTTATCCAGGAGAGTTGAACGTTCAGTAGGAACCCCATCCTAACTAATTGGTGCACTGTTGGAGTGTGCACCATGTGCCAGGCATTTGAATTATTGAAAAAGTGCTATAAACCCACATACCCAAGAGGTTGTATAGACACCCACCAAAGTAGGACCAGATCCAATACACCACTACCATCAGCACTATGCTCTAGCAGTGGTAGTGGGTGTCATAAATGTGCCATCAAGCATATTTAGCGCATCCTGCACAGGGTGACCATATGACTGGAAAAACTCGGATTTGTCTGGATTTTTAACTTCCTCTCCGGGTGTCCTATATTTTGGCTTCATTGTCCTACGTTTTGGCTTCATTTTTGAACTTCATGATGGTGTGCAGTACACCATCATGTCATATGTCATTGAATTCGTATTGAAGAGCAGAATCCATTGCAAAAATCAGGTTTGAGATATCTCATACCTATCAAAAGTTATGGCCAAAAAAGAAAAATATATATAAAAACAAAAAAACCCCACGATTTTTTGGCATTTTTTAAGCGGGTAGGAATTTTGGCTTGGGGGTAGGAATTTTGACTTTGGGGTTCAGGAATTTTGGGTTTGCCATCTGGTCACCCTGGTCCTGCAAGAGGGGAGGGTCAGTAGGTGCTAGCTGAAGGATGCTACATGAGCACAGAGAAGTAACTTGCAATGCTGGGAGGCTATATGTATTTTGGGGAGTGGGATAGGACCAGCTGCATTTGCTTTTTTGGATCCTACCTGCATGTTGGGATGCAAAGTCTGACATGAATATTCTTTAATCTACACCACCAATGTAGCTGGCACATAGTGCACAATCCTAATCATGTCTACTCAAAAGTAAACCCCATTGTGTTAAATAGGCCTTACTCCCAGGAAAGTGTCATAGGATTGCAGCCATAGCCAGTATAGCCATAGCCAGTATAGCCCTCAAGGAGATCTCAAGGAGATCTCTGTCAGCCTCGGAATGGCCTCTGGATACAGAGATCACCATTTTAGTGCCACTACACCAGTGGTCTAGGAACAGGGGTAAATTACCCCAAATGGGGTAAAAATGAAATTCCTGGGGGTAATGGACAGTTGCGCTGGTGTGCACATTCTTCCCCTTCCGAAAGCTCCAATGGAGAGTGCTACCACTTTCGCAATGTGCACAGTAATGTTTTTTAAAATGGTTGCTGCGGCTGGTCAGACTTAGCCACACCGAGCCGCAGCAGCCTGAAACTGCCCCCAGTGTCCCCAAATACCCTCCCAAGTCAAGGTAAGTAATCCGCTAACTATATGTTTATTCAGAAGTAAACAACTTATTTTAAGTTTACTCCAGATTTTCAAAATGTAGGACAAAATGTAGGGAAAAAATGTACATTTTTTAAATATACAATTGAAAATCCGGACTTTTGGGTGATCATTTCGTTCCTTTCAAATCAAGGGGGTAACATCAGCACATCTAACTATATTTTGGAGTAAAAGGTAAAAAAGTTCCCTGATCCCTGCACTACACCCAGTGGACTCCACCAAAGATAGGGCTGAACCATTAATTAAGTGTTCAGCCACTGAACAATGATATTGCAAAGCTGGTTGTATCCAAAGTTAGCATGAGATCCAGACAGATTGTATCCATCATCTGAGATTTTACCCACTAACTACCTGCCCAGGTTGCCATCACTTTGACTAACCTGCCCAATATTGTCGTTGACCTATCCCTCATTTATGGTATCACATTCTGGTTCTTTATATCTGGAACAGGTACTATTTTTAATACCAAGACGTGGTGCATCACCAAGTGACTTTACTGCTTTATGATTCTGTTGAACTACTTTCATCGCAGGAATGACGCAACACGCAGCCTCTCTCCATTGCACCAATTTGTAATGAAAAGCTAAGGAGAACATTCATATTACTGGAATATATTTATGGAGGACTCAGCATGTCAATAAATAACGTGGTTGACTCAATGACAGGAATTATCAATTTTAAAGAAAAATGCCTTGTACAATTACAACTGGGCATCCTGCCATGCAAGTCAAAAAAGGTGATCAAATTAAAGAAACAGAAAATAAGAATGAACTCATAAACTTTTCTTAAAGCAAGTGCCAGTTAGTACAACTATAAATTAAATGCATATTGGGGAGGAAAATGAGCGAATGATTCTTGTGACAAGTGTTAGAAAAATAAACAAGAGTTTAAATTGCTGGAGCTTACATATTCCTGTCTTTTGCTTAGGAAGGAAATAGCTTCCCAAATCGGCTCAATAGAAGTACAGTGGCGCCTCATGTAAAGAACGCCTCACGTAAAGTATGTTTCACGTAACACACAAAAATTTCTCTAGGATTCTGCTTCACGTAAAGAAAGTGCTTCACGTAAAGAAAACATTTGTTGGCAGTTGGGGCAGACGTGCTGGCCGGCAGCCTGTTTAAAAAGCGTTAGGGCTGCCTTGCACACCTGCCCATAGTGAAAGCAACACTTCTGTGCTGTTCCTCCTGTGGCCGGGTGTCCACTGGGCAGATGGAGAGAAGAGCAGTGGAGAAGAGGGAAGCAGCTCAGGGCTGGCCAGAAGAGAGCAGGGGAGAGAGGCTCAGGATGGAGAGAAGGAGAAAGTGGGGAGACACTTTGAAGGTGTCTTGGATTGCAACCTCCTAACCATGTCTACCCAGAAGTAAGCCCCATTGTTTTCAATGGGTCTTACTCCCAGGAAAGTGTCTTTAGGACTGCAGCCTAAGTAGACTTCATAAGATCATGCACATTGAATGTATGTTTTGAATTCAATCTCAGTGTTCTGTCATCATTTTTACATCCAATTAATATTTTTATATGAATATTTTGGGGGTTGTGGAACCAATTGTCTGAGTTTCCATCATTTCCTATGGGAAAATCTGCTTCACGTAAAGAATGTTTCACGTAAAGAACTTGCCTCTGGAACGAATTAAATTTGTAATGCGAGGCACCACTGTATTATAAAGATTTCCGCACAGGTGTTATTTACTAGTTTATTTTATCCCGACACTGAAGATCTGGAGTGCCCAAATTTTATCATATTTTGATGTTATAAATACTATTGCTAAGCTGTAATAAAAATGTGATAAATAAGAAATTATAAAGTACATTAGTCCCCCTTGTGCACAGTGATTCCATTCTAGAAATCCCTGTGGATAGCCAAAATTACGGAAATGAGTGAACGACTGTCCTTGCCACCTGGGAGGTGTTAACTGACCAAAATGGGCATTAAAAGGGTCACACTCCTAGTTCCTTTTATAGGCATAAAAATGTCACTTCCAATGGTCAGCTGAAAACCAGAAACGATATTTTTCATCAGAAAATGGCCACTTTATGGCCACTTTAAGGACATCCATGGACTCTGCAGGGCTCAGAAGCTTGTCTAGAGGTGGCATGTCCATATCCTTACTTGGGCTACAATCCAGAGTAACGATGGGACCTTTTACATTGACGTAGTTATGGTGCCACCTATGGGAAACCTATGGGAAATGCATAGAGCAATCCAGAGTAAGTGCCTCTTACATCTTCCCATAGTTACTCTGGATTGTAGGGTTAGGCTGCAATCCCAACCACATTTTCCTGGAAGTAAGTACTATTGAACACAATGAAACTTAGTTCTGAGTAGACATGCTTAGGATTGCATCCTTTTATTATGCGCATTAAAATATACTCAGAGGTGGGGCCCAGAACCATATCAATCAGATCATTTACCTAGGTAGGGCCCATCCATAAGGTCAACTGAGACGGTCACCTCAGGCAGCAGATTGGGGAAATGTCTCCCTCCAACAGACCATTTTGATGCACTTCTATTCCTCTTCTTCCTCTCGTGATTGAAAAAAATAGAAGGGAACATCAGCAGAAAGGAAACTTTGGCTGCGATCTTATGCACACTTTCTTGAGAGTAAGCCCCTTTCAATACAATGAATGTACTATCTGATGTACGCCTGCATAGGTTTGTGCTGTAAGGAGCATAAGAGACTGGTGGGCTCTTTCTAGGGTTTGAGGTGTAAGGAATATACAGTGTAATCTTAAGCATGTCTCCTCAGAATACGGTTGCCATATGTCCCTAAAAACAGGAACAGCTCCAATTTTGAGGGATTGTGTTCACTTATAGGCAAATGTGAATATTGGCTGTCCCAATTTTGTGAAAGGGAATTGTGGTAACCCTGCATGCATTGGCATCCATCGGTCTCGAAAGACTATAATATTGTGCTCTACGCTGTATGCGAAGCATGAAAGCCTGGGTAGATTAATATGAAGGATAGGCTCTTACCCAAGCAGCAAATCCCCTCTCCACACCACTGAAATAGTCCAATGGAACGGCAGAGCCAATACGATTGGTTCCAGCTGCGTCGCAGAGCTGGGCTAAGGACAGGAGCCCACCCTGTCTTGTGGGGAACCTGGGTCTCAAACCCTGGCCTGCTGGTTAACAGGCACAGTGTCTTAACCACTTGCAGCACCCACAGCCCTAACTCAGAAGTAACTCCCATTGTGTTCAATAGTGGTTAGCCCCGCTATTGTGGGTTAGGATTGTGGTTAGGATTGCAGCCACAGTCTTGAATATCAGGCTTATTCTACACAGGTTATTTATCAGTTGGGTGTGGGATTCAAATCTATGGGAGGACTCCTTTCTTGCTTTAAAACACACACACACACACACACACACACACACACACACACACAGAAGAAAACCCTACTGTACATTAGGAGAACCACATATAGCAAACAGCCCATGTACACAGCAGGACTGAGATGAAAGGGAAGGAGCTGCCCCTTCTGTGGTCTGAAATTCTTATCTGCTGACCAAACTTGCCTTGGTTGCTGAAAGCAGAAGTGGTCTACTTTGGCGGCGGCTTCAAAGCCATTTCCAATAGATACTGCAATCAAAAGTCTGCCTATCTGTTGAAATATTTAGCAGTACAAGATATCGCTCTGACCCCCTTACACCTGTGACCCTTTTGAAAGACTTTCAAGGCGTGTTTCATGCCTGTTTATGCTCCTTATCTGTCATGGGCCTCTACATTTAAAAAATAATTAAAAACAATACCAAAAGATTGGAGCTCATTAAATCCTTTGAGCAAGGAGGCAAACCTTTTAATTTTAAGACTGCATCGCTGCTGTGTCTTCCGGGAAGGGCAGTTTTTTTTTAATTCATGTGTTTTATGGAAATACTCTTACCCCCCATTATTTGGTTTTAAGGAAAGCTCCCAAAGTTGCTAACTTACATATTTAAACTAATAAAAGGTTATACCCCCAAATCCAGAGTAACTACGGGAGCACCTAAGAGACTTTACGTGCACCCATAGTTACTGCACCACCTCATGAAAACCTATGGGAAATTCATATTGGAATCCAGAATAAGTTGTTCTTCCATCAGAGCAAGGACTCCCCGTAATTACTCTGGATTTGGCCCATAGTTAACATCACAATATTGCAATCCCACTTTCCTTGGAGTAAGCCCCATTCAAAACAATGGAGTTTTCTTTTGAGTAGACATGCATAGGATTGGACTGCTCCTGGTTAAAAACATTACTTCCAGCCCTCAGCAGGCATCAGAAATGCTATTCAGCCCACAGTATGAAATGCGTTTGTCACCCCAGACCGATACCATTACAGATCATGAATGATTCTCTACAGCTGGTTCTATGCTGTGTTCATGAACACAATTTCCTGTTCTGTGGTTTAAAAAAAAATCAAGGAGCCTGAATAACCTATTTCCTTGTTTTTAATGTATAAAGGTTTTAATACAGCATTTAATCACAATAGTTCTGGGTTCAATTTAATGCAGAAGAGTTGCAACATGGACACGTTCAGTGGGGCATTTGCTGCCCAGCTTGGTGCATAGCAGAGTAACTGTTGTGGTTGAGTATAGTTCTGACTGATTTGCAAGTCTGGGCGGCTGGCTGGGTTGGAAATCAGAAGATCAGGTTTACAGTTCAATACAGATCAGAGAAAAAAAGTCAGAAGGTGACAGATTTATAGCATTAATGAAAAGGAGACCATGAAACAATAACAAAAATGTGGCAAATTAAGACAGATATGTTGGATTTTCCACTCTTTCTTTCAAGATATATGCACATTTTTCAAGTTGGGTTTAATAGAATTCTTCGACTGACGTGATTCTTTTGTTTTACCAGGCCATATTTTTTGAAAAACAGCATTACCAAAGGTTAAACATAGAACAGATGTAAGTTGTAAAATACAAGGTGATCAAAGCTCCGTTCTTGAGACAGATACATTCACAAATGATGATAAATCAATCCCAGTAGAATTGTAAGAAGCAGACAAATGTAACTAAGGATGAATGAAAGTCAAGGGTTGGATATAGGAAAGGTGGCAGCGGCAGTGGGAGAGTGGAAACAAATGTTGAAGTTGATCTTAGACATCATCCTAGATGGACTATCAGGCAAGAACACTGCAGAGAATGACAAGGTGTGCCTGATGACCCCTAACTAACAGACCTTTAAAGCAAGGCTTGCATAGCTTATTCCTAATAGTACCCACAGCTGCAGTGGTGGAAGCTATTGAATCCATTATATATAGTGATAATTTTTCCTAACACAAAAACAACCCTGGCCTGCTGATTAACAGGCACATGTCCCCAAAAGAGAGGATCTCCTGCTACAGGCAGGGGGTTAGACTAGATGATTCACTGGGTTCCTTCCAACACTATGATTCTAAACACGCCATGTAAAGCCCAGTACAGTGTTGCCACCAAATATGGGGAGTTTTATTTACAGCACAATCCTAATCCTAATAATAACACTACCAGAAATGTGACAGTGCCAGGCAGAGAAGAGTTTCCCCCACTATGGCTCTTTGAGGATCCAGGTATCCTGCAACCCACCCTACAGTCATCCAGGCAGCTTCAAACTGCTGTTTTAAAAATAAAAAAAAACTTTCTACTTTCATTGACAAACTGGTGTTGTTTCTTCCCCCTTTTCAGAGCAGATTGAAGCAGATTCAGAACACCAGAAGGGATGTGGAATTTGGATGTTGCAGTCTCCCCAGATTCTCCAGGGAGCCACAATGAACCCCCAGGTAAAAACCCTGAAGTTGTTCTCACACTGCTGCTGATTTCTGGACATTTCCCCTTAAAAGGGAATCACTCCTTTCGATCCACCAATTTGGGAACCACTGCTAAAGATGCAGGGAGATTTCTTATATTGGATAAACCATCTTAATGAGTGAGATAAAATATGGGCCAGCCCTTTGCAAATTGAGCACCTGATGCACATCAGAGCCTTGAAGATTTTTTGAGTCACATTCTGGTTTAGCCCAAGGATTGAAAAACTTTGGTTGAAAAATCAGAGGTGTTTCTGCAGTTCAACACTCTGGAAAATAATTTTGGTTTTTTTAGCAGATCCCTATAAATATGGTTCTGGGTCCTCTAATGATCCTGGCTCCAAACGAACAGGTGGTTTGTTGGCATCTAGATACCAAACATGCCTCTGCTAATTCTGAAAGCAACTGATAGGTGGCACAAATATAAAAAACAGGCCATTGATTTCTGTTGCATAATATGTTTACTCAAAGTACATTCCACTGAATTCAATGGTACAAAAGCCCAATGAAACTAGATGAATTTTCCTAATATGAATGCTGGTAGGACCCTATGTGTATGAGTCACACACTATTCCATTAAATCTTTTAATTGACTATAGTGGTTGTTGGTTCAAAACAAGCTGCAATCCTTACCTCTGGTTCAGCCATCGTAAGTTCAAGCACAAGTCGTAATTTGTAGCAAAAGTACCATAAGACACATCTGCACCACTCCTGGGGGAAGGGGTTAGGCTAGTGCATAGACATTCACTTGCCTCCCTATATAGAATAGAATCATAGAGTTGGAAGGGACCCAGTGGATCATCTAGTCCAACCCCCTTACTGTAGCAGGAAATCCTCATCTTGTGGGGACTCAGGTCTCGAACCCTGGCCTGCAGGTTAACAGGCACAGTGTCTTAACCACTTGCACCACAAACAGGAAGATGAACGAGTTATGCTGGCCTAAATTGTTTAGGATTGCGCCCACAGTGTCCCAGATAAGCCTAGATACTGAAACAACTTTTGCTTTCAGAAAGGTAGCGTTGATCAAGAGGAACTCCTGCAAAACTGCAGATCAAAGCAGTAAAGGGATCTTTTGGCCCATTAAAGGGTGAAAATGCCTTTTTTTGAAAGTAACGTAAGTACAATGAAAAAATCTGGTATGTTCAGAGACCTAAGTAAAACTGAAAAGATTCTTAAAAGACTTAAGGGAAGGGCAGAGGTGGGGGGGGGAGGTAATTGTTAGGACTGTCAGCAGGGGACTTCTGTGATAATTTGATCTGAACTCTGTTAACAAATCACTGCACCATTGCTTTGCTTTAGTATCTGTTTATGCTTCTACAAATTGAAACCCCACTGGCTATCCGTTGCAGAACACTGCTCCGCACAATAACACATCAGCCCGTCAATTAGTTCAAGGTGGAGAAGGATTATTTGACCATCCCAAACCTACAGCCCGACTCGATATTTTGTCTTTCCCTGCTGAGGTAAAAGGGTGCAGACATATGTAAGTAATAAAGGAACGGGCTTCCATCCACTTTAACCTGAGTGGAAGGAATGCAGAACCAAACTATAAAACAATAATAGGCGAAAAGGGCAACATCAAGAGTGGGGCAAGCCCCATACCCCCATCTGCTTAAGCGACGAGCACCGGGATGCCCGTTAACTTTTTAAAGATGTAATGATGGCTTTGGATTTTTTTTCTGATCTTGCGGCATTACTGTTATGGTTTTGGCATGCCAACATTGAGAGCTGACATGAGATCAAAGGGCTGATAAATGAGAGGAAAGGGGATGGTTGACCTTCTGGATTATATTCGACAAGAATTTGGGGCTTTTTAAAGCAATAAGAAAAGCCATAAATAACCAGCCCTTGAATATATCGTGGCACCTTTCTTCAGTGAAACATGAACAATAGCTAGATAACATTTGTATAGGGATATGTACATATGGCGACACTTATATATTTAAGATGAAATAAACACTCTTCCCTGCAAAAGGCCTTTGAACTATTCATTTACAACTGTTCATATACGCCATCCTGCCTCCAAAAGGGGGGGAAACCAGGAGTTTCATTTAACAAAGTCTAGAAATAAATGTGATTTACAGTGGAGAATTACCAGGAAAATGTATTACTAAAAGTGGGTGAACATTCATGGCAAGTTAATGAGAGGCTTGAGGAATAAGAAAACATGCATACACACACACACACACACACACACACACACACACACACACACACACACACATACACACACAAAAACACACACACAACAACCAAGGAAATTCAATAGGAATTATTTCCCTTTGGTACATCCTCTCTGCTTCACAGCATCAACATAAAGGTGATGGGCTCCAACCTTTCTAAGCCAGTGGGATAAGTGGCTCCAAGCTTCCCAAACCAGTTTGCCAGTTTATTTTTGGCTAACTGGCAGTCCTTACGGATTCCCAAAGCCCTGGTTCAATGCTGACAATCTGACATCTTCCATTGACTGTAATCTTTAGGTTAATTTAAGGCAACCAGTCACTAGCAGGATCATCTTGAGCAGCCCAGATCAAAAAATTCTCCAATGCTTATGACTTGAGTCATGAGTCTGTCCCCTTTAAAAACCCAGAAACAGCCAAATGGGAGGGGGGGGGGAGGAAACAGAGTTGCTGCCATGGGTCTGCGGAGTTCAAGACTGCAGTCTTAAAAACACTTCCCTGGGAATAGTCCCCACTGAATACAATAGAACTTATTTTTGAGTAGAAATGCTTAGGATTGCACTGCAAGTCTACTAGACTTCCCGGTGCAGAGCCCAAGTTTACCTGCCTGCATAGCATCAGCATCACTTAATAAATATATTAAAAACATTGCAGAAAATGTGCATCATTTCCTTTAGGTTCGCATGAAAATAGAAAGCTTTCTTTTGTGTATCAAAATTTACATCTATGAGCTCTCATACTCTCCCATATGATAAGCAAATCCACAACCCAAATTGCTATTTGTAGCAGGCCAGTTTCATTCCAGATTTGAAACTATGTTGTGGAGTATCATATACGAATATCTCAGCTCAGTGCATCCAGCGTCCTATATAGTTAGAAAGTCTGGCTCAAGTCCAGAAAATGCTGAGATCTCAGAAAATTTATAGGCACCTCCTTTGGGTCCAAGACCTTCTTGGTACAAATTATACTATTTAGCTTCTTCTTGTGAGCTTTGCCCTGTTCTGAAGCTCTGCCAACTGCACGCACATCACTCCAGCACCAGTGGTTCTCCAGCATTTCACACTGGACCCCCTTTTGAGAATGACAATCTGTCCAGGACCCACCAGAAGTGACACCATCAGCCTGGAAGGGATCTCACTGTCAGAAGTTACATAAAAAGCAAGTGTTATTGCTTTGATGCCAGAGTTCCTCCCTGTCTACTCAGAAATAAGTCCCATTGTGTTCAATGAGAATTATTCCCAGTGGTGCCTGTACCCCATATGGGTGAATTCTCCCTCACAAAGACCCCTTGGATTGCTAAAATAAGGAGGCTAACCCTACAATCCAGAGTAACTACAGGAGAGCGTAAGAGGCATTATGTGTACTCATAACTACTGGACCACCTAGTGAAAACCTATGGGAAATTCATATTGCATTCCAGAGCAAATTGTTCTTACACCGGAGCAAGGATTCCCCATAGTTACTCTGGATTGCGCCCCAAATAAATACCATATTTACTTGAATCTAACACTCACCTTTTCCAGCCAAACTCAGGATGCAATCCTAAACAAACTTTCCTGGGAGTAACAATGGGGCTTACTTCTTAGTATACATGGTTAGGATTGCAGCCTTTGTTGCTAAAATTGGGGTGCAGACTAGATTCAATGGTGCATTAGTTTTGTGTAACTACAATATTTGGATTATAAGTATAGGTCAGTATTTGTTTAACAGTTTACTATTTACAATTTAACAGTTTATAAAATAATGCAATTTGGTTAAAGTATTGCAATTTGGTAGTTCACTGTCATATTATTATTGTCATGTAACTCATATGCAGTAAAATTAAATTTTTCACCTGCTTTGCAGCTGCACATTACAATCACCTATAAGCATTTTTAAAATCTCAAGCTTTTTAAAGGTGGGTGCATGTTAGATTTGATGGCATTTTACATTCAAGTAAATATGGGTAAATAAATAATTTTTTTGGGGGGGGGGGGGTTTAGGAGATCCCTTTCAGATATTCTCCCCAATTAAAGCACCTAGAAAGTCGACATGTAGTTTATTTCAATCACCCACTGGAGTGTCTGGCTTTGTTGTGGACCCATTAGAATCAGCAGAAAATTAACTCTGACAACACTCTGCTTAGTAAACAAACAGAGTTTGATTGATGAAGACAAACTGCAGAAAAAACTGTTATTCTTCCATCAAAAAAGAGTTCTCTGAATTTTTCCACCAGCAAGATGCAGCTTCCATCTCTGCGCAAGCAGTCAAGCAATTTAATAAACGTCTTTTAACGTAATCTTAAATGACTTGCCTGCACAGAAATCCATTTATCATACAACAAAATTTCTATATTCCAAGGGAATACGGGACAGATTTTAATTGATGTGGAAACACACAGATTTTGTTTAATATCCTCATAATCCTGCCCATTTTGCTAATAAGATTATGGGTTCTCTCAGCTTCCCCCCCCCCCCCCCCCCTCCACAGCAAGCACAAACTAATAAATAAAAGAGTCAGCACAAAAATATTTGAACGCATAGATATTGTTGAATAACTGGTTGTGGTCCCAACTCAGCAAATTGCTGACAACACAGTTCTAATGATGATGCTGGAGCTGTAGCACTGCTAGGGGATGTGGCCCACACTGGGTGACACACCTGGGGGTGTGTGTGATATGCCCAGAGGAGTGATGCACTAAAATTGCAATGGTTAGGAATTAATCCCCATCCTGCTATATACTAGTGGTTTTCAAGAATTTTAGACTGGGGCCTCCTCCTAAGAATGACAATCAGTCCAGACAATCTTCCCATGGTGGTGTGGGGAGGTCAGCATATGCCCATGCACTGCCCTAAGCCCTTGCTAGAAGTGGGGGTCTGTGACAGGTCTTTTGCTGGTACTTATGCCAGCCTAACTGGAGCTTAGGATTGCTGCCATGATCACTCTCTCCCACTACACCACTGCATTGGATCCCTTTCCTTGGCTGCCCCCAACATTCCTAGTGTGCCTCATTTTTTTCCAAGCAGCAGGAACTTCCCCTTCCCTCCCATCCACACCTGAGTTTCCAGCCCCAGCTGGATCAGAATCACAAATGGAGGAAGTGTCTCCTTCCAGCTGTGGAGCCCAAAGCAGCAGGTTCTTAGGAAAATCCCTGGCAGGAATTCATGGGAATGAGAAGGCTTTCCTTTCTCCAGCCCTGGCCCTTTGGCTCCAACCTGCTTTCCTCACCCCATCCTACTAGATTTACACAATCTTTATTAAATCAGTTTCACTTCTCATATGTCCTCTTTTTTTAGAACGTGTACTCTTTTTATCCTTGTGTCCTGCAGGGAAAAAAATCCTCATTAGGAACAGGGTTGTTTTACCCTTCTTCGTACACCTGTCATTAGGCACCATCCATGAGCTCGCCCAACCTCCAGAGCTTGCCCAACCTCAGGTAGCCTTCAAGAGACACAGTCTTCAAGACACAATCCTAACCACAATCCTAACCAAAGTAAGCCCCATTTTGTTCAGTTGGTCTTACTCCCAGGAGAGTGTCTTTAGGATAGCAGTCTAACCATGTCTCCTTGAATGGAATCCCCACTGTATTCAATGGGTCTTACTCTCAGGAATGTGTCTTTAGGATTGCAGCCATCATCAGCTTCTCATCAATACCAGGGCTGGAGTTCTGACTACTTGCACCAATATCAGGGTGACTGGAAAAACCCAGATTTGTCCACATTTTTACTCTCCTGTCCAGGTGTCCTACATTTTGGCTTCATTGTCCGACATTTTGGCTTCATTTTTGAGCTTCACAATAGTGTGCAGTACACCATCATGACATATGTTGTTGGATTCATAGTGAAGTGCAGAATCTAATGCAAAAATTGGTTTTGAGATATCTCCTTCCTATCAAACGTTATGCCCCCCAAAAACCCCAAAAACAAAAAATACATTTTTTGGCAATTTTTTAAGTGGGTAGGAATTTTGGCCTTGGGATTCAGGAATTATGGATTTGGCATCTGGTCATCCTACAGTATTAGCAGATAATAAGAATATAATTGCAGATAATGAGAGTAGGTAGCGATTCTGCCCCTACTGATAAGCAAATTTGCAGATAGCTTACTCACATGTAAAGAGAACTGTCTGTAACTGACAGAATTCATTTTTTTGAGTGTTATGGTGTTAATACACAGCTTGCAGTACAGATAGAAAAACTTTAATTCCCCCCCCCTTGTCACTGTCCCATGCCAAAAATCACAGCATCCCTCTCTAGAGACATCTGAATTCTATTTGCCTATAAGGAAGTTCTTTAAATAAAAATGGTGTTTGGGAGAAAATCTATTCCTCTTCCTCCTTGTAGACTCAAAACGTCTCTCCTCTCGTGGGAAATAAATTTTAATTTACTGTAATTTTTCTTCTGGTTTTCACTTAGTGTGTCACGGCGTGCAAGCACACAGACAAAGAGAATACAAGCACAGTGTAAGTGGAATAAAGCAAAGCCAAATTAAAGTAATTTTAAAAATACCAATAATGTAATTATCTGGCTATCCTCTGGAGGGAATGGAAGAGAACATTTTTACCTTTTGCTCTCAGTTGGTAGTAGAATTACTCCAGAATTAACTTCATCTCTGTTATGTTCTTACTCCGCCAGTTGTGGTTACTGTGGTTGATTCAAGGAGACATATGTTGGATCTCCCAGACCAGGAGGGGGTTAGGAGGATACATTGGCAGGTCCCAACACCATCTCTGCTAACTAAGAATCTGGTGTAACTGCTCAGGCTTTTAGCAATTGTGTTAAAAAAGCTTTCTTTGACTTCATGATAATGTTTTCTTCTCCCTCTAATATGAACATTGGGTTATGGTGAAGAGTGATGGGAAGGCATTATGGGGGGCAGAGACAGACAGTAATAGGAGTGGGTTGGGGAGGTGGGGTCCTGGGAGGGATTGCAGGATTGACAGTGGGCCTCTTTACACATGTATGTATGTATATATGCATGTATATATGCATGTAGATATTTATTTATTTATTTATTTATTTATTTATTTATTTATTTATTTATTTATCAGGGTCGTGACATAAAAAATGTTTGCCAACCACTACTACCTCATGCTTTCACCATGAAACTAAAACCTCCCCCTAGCCCAACTGAAGGAGAGCGGAGATTTTATTGCATTACCCCAAAGTCAGTTTTTCTCCCCACATTTCCCCATCTCCCCAAACCTGGTAAAGTTCTTACTCAGCTAATAGTCAGCTAATATCATACAGATTATTGCATTTCAGGATTATTTGATACATGGTATCAAATGGGATCAAACTCATTGGCAAAAAAATAAAAGATAACTGCAATAAGAGACCAACAAAGGCTGCAATCCTAAGGACACTTTCCTGGGAGTAAGGCCCATTGAGCACAATGGGGCTTACTTTTGAGTAGACATGGTTAGGCTTGTGCTCAAAGACAGATAGCAAATTTCAAAAGCTGCTGAAGGTTATTAGGTGATTTTGAGCTCAGTCCTAACCATGTCTACTCAAAAGTAAGCCCAATTGTGTTCAATGGGTCTTACTCCCAGGAAAGTGTCTTTAGGACTGCAGCATTCTTTGTGAACATACCTCAATTTCTTGTAAATGAATTGAAATCCATCTTGCTTGTTTCTAATCTCTCCCAGCCTTTTCATTCAATGATTCGGAATTTGTTCTGTGATGGTCAACCAGCATCTCTAGCCAAGATGGCTTCACATTTCCACATTTCAAGAAAGGACATGCATTTTTTCCCTTCTTCTTTTAAGCCAGTAATCTTTTAACGGCATGCTTCTGTTAGACTCTGTTGTTCCTGCTGTGTTTTATTAGACACATATAAAATTAACAACAGACCTATAATGATTTCCTAAACTGGCTCCAACACAAATTTCCAATTTGAGGTCAGATGCATTGACTAATAAAATTTTACTACTGTAGTTGAACAGTGGTAGTTAGGCTTCCAGAAACACAACTCTTAAGTCACCAGAATTAGCCACCACATAAAATGAAAATAAGCACATGCTCAACTTCATTTGGGCAGCTATAATGGTAACCCATAGAAGTGTTCAGACATAAGAAATAGTTTTCCAGAACATGACCTGGTGATGCTTTTCTGAATTAAAAAATATTGCGTATGGGCACGTGTGTGTTAAACAGAATGTATTAAACAAAGATTATAATGGGTGTCAAATTTGTTTCATATAGCGGGCCAAATAACATACATGGTGCTTGCTGAGGACCAGAAGTGTCCTCACATACAAACTGTATGTTTGTATGTTTCTCACATACAAACTCATTAACTACAAATGGGAGAAGAGAAAATATGCACGTCTTATTCATAATTTTTCAAGATATGAGCGAGCTCAATTATCAAATTGGGAAAGCCCAATTATAATCAGGGCTGGAGAAATTGCTTCCAGGGGCCATGTCCCGCCCATAGCATTTATTTTTGACACCCCTAGATTATATAAATGGGCAAATTTGCCTTATTTTTTTTACTGTTGATATTTAATACTCTTTATGATTATTCTTTTGGAGAAAATATATACCTTTTTTAGATTCTCCAAGTGGCTTACAACAATAAAAATGTTTCCCTTCAGCAAAAAGACTCCCAGGAAAAAATAATGGAAAAAATTTGTTTCAGCTTCTCTATGCGTGGTGTGCTCAGTGCTACATTTTCGAGCACGATAGAACTAGCCAATATATTGTTCCTACTAACTAGCAGAGTTGATCTCCAGATTATGCTTACAAAGAATGATTACATAATTGGAGATTTTAAGGATTTTAAAAAAATTTTAAACATATTTAAATTGTATGAAATTGTAAGCATATTAGTAACAACCATAGATCTCTGGGGCTGCAGTCTTATTCCGCAGTTAGGCTGACATAAGCTCTGGCATAAGGGGTGGCACGTAGGGGTGTCACAAAAGTATCATGATGCACTTCTGCCCCACTGGTGAGGAGAGTGAGTTAGGCTACTCCACAACCATATGCCGACCCTCACATCCCCATGGGAAGATATGCCACGTGAGTAAGGCCAGCCGAATTCACCTGGTATATCTTCCTGTGGTGGTGCCAAGAGCTTGGTATATGTCTGTGCACTGGCCTATTCCCTCCAGGAGTGGGGCAGAAGTGCACTTTTGTGACACCCACAGGTCGGTATACAACTTATGCTAGGGCTTATGCCAGCCTAACTGCAGGTTAGGATCATAGTCTCAGAGCACAATCCAGAGTAACTACGGGGAATCCTTGCTCCGACAATTTACTCTAGATTGCAATATGAATAGGTTTTCACTAGGTGGTGCCCTAACTACATCGACATAAATGTCTTTTACGTACTCCCGTAGTTACTCTGGATTGTAGGCTCAGTATCATATCCACCTAATATTCCCAACTCTCCCCTTTGCCACTCAACCCACACACCAAACTATATGGATCAACACACATATATATGTCCACAAGCACTGCACAGTAAATTATTTCTTGAGCACTGCTTTGTATTAAGATCTTCACCTGGGGTCCTTCTCTGGATGATCACTCATCAGAAATTAAGTAGGTGGCTACCAGAGGTATAGGCTTATCAGTGGTGGTACCTGAACTATGGAATTCCCTGCTATGATACCTTTCTTGGTTAATCTGTTTTAAGTGGTGCTCGTTCCCTTAAATTGCCTTGAATGGCATTTTTATCTTAGATGTCATCTGCATTTTCCCCAAGAGTTTATTAAGAATTGCTTTTTTTATTGCCATCCATCTCATTTTGTCTACGGCATTTATCGAGTACATTATTCATTAAAATTTACTGTTCACCATTTGCATGCCTGTATGTTTATTTAATGTTTGTACACTGCTTTTTTCTAAAGAGAGAGAGAGTGTGTGTGTGAGAGAGAGAAAAGAAAGAAAGAAAGGAGGAAAGAAAGAAAGAAGGAAAGAAAGAAAGGAGGAAAGAAAGAGCTGGCTTGAGGTTTATGAAAGGAGGGAAGGAGATGTGGACACACCGGGAGGAGAGGAACAGCTTTTGGCCAAAAAAAAAAAAAATTAAATCTTGCCTTGCCTCGTTGCATTATATATTTTAATATTCAATTTATTATTACAGTCACAGACACAAATAAAAGTATAAAATAGACTTATTTTATACTTATTTTAACCTTATTGATTGATTGACTTATTTTAATATTGCTGCATTATATATTTTCGTATAATGTTGTTGGGCTGTGGGTGGCGCAAGTGGCTAAGACACTGTGCTTGTTAACCAGCAGGCCAGGGTTCGAGACCCGGGTTGGCCCCACAAGACAGGGTGAGCTCCTGTCCTTAGCCCAGCTCTGCGACGCCAGTTGGATCCAATCGTATTGGCTCTGCCTTTCCATTGGACTAATGCAGTGGCGTGGAGAGGGGGGATTTGCTGCTTGGGTAACAGCCTATCCTCCATAACAATCTAACCCAGGCTTTTGTGCTTCGCATGCTGAGTATGCAGCGCCGAGCACGATACCATAGTCTTCCAAGACTGATGGAGGCCTGCTTATCATGTTATATATCAATCAGTGTGTAATTTCAAGCAGAATGCGATGAAACAAACCTCTCTGAAATATATCTATTCTACGAAAAATTATAACCAAAACAACAGCAAGGCAGGATGATGGTGCATCACCATGCCCACTGCTTAGGGCACTGTGTGGGAGGAGATCCATCATGGGGATGATATGCCTAGTGATCCTCTTGAGCTATTGAGCTGCCCAAGACAGCACTTAGCTCTGTGCCCCGTCCAGCTTCTCCCTTCCATGGGATTCCCCTTCCATGCAAGAGACATTGTAATTGGGCCAAATTCTCCTTTAATGTATTTTAAGACTTTGTGCGGATTTGAACCCAGGCCTTTCTAGTGTGTATCCAGCATTGCAGCCACTGGCTTTTTACCCAAACAGAAATGCAGGCATTAGGCAGATGAGGACTTGTTCTGGCCCAAACATCTGAAACCCATCATCTTGCTATCTGCAGCCATGTGCGTTTATTCATGCCCTGCCTGGCCCCAAACAAAAACAAGGGAATCATTGGAGATCAGATCAAGAGATTAGTTTATAGCATTAGAGATTAGCGTTTCTCCCCCAATGAGAGACCCTTTGGGGTTTTGTTATTTAACTTGTCCCACAGGCCTGGGGCTAATGCCATTAGAGTAATTTTACAGGCAGCAGGTTCTCTCAATGAGGTGCTGGTCTAAACAGTATCCTGCCGAGCTGATGTCAGAGTTCGCGGCTATTTACAGGTGACATCACCAAAGACGGCTTTGGGGAAGTTCAACCAAGCGAGACCTTGTTTTGTGCTGTCTTAAACACATGGGATTTCCCATACCTAGACCACTTGCGCATGCTTCGTCATTGCATGACTGGCAGAGATAGAAAGAATATGGGGATTTGGCCTGAAACAAACCTGAACAAACCTTGTTGAAATATCTCTATTCTAAAAGTTACATCCAAAATACTTGGGGGCAGGATGATGGCGATCACCTGGGGCGTTGCCCTGCCACTGCATAGAAGGAGATCCACTATGGGGAGATGCACTGGGTGAAGCAAACCCTAGTGCACACCCTTCTGTAAGGCATTTGGGGGGTGTGACCAAGCTTTGTGGCACTATAGGAATGCAGTTACAGTCCTGAGCTACCTGGAGAGTACCTGGACTGCAATAAAGCCAAAAATGGGTACTGCAGTTATAATCCAGTGTGCTCTTTCATTCCCTTTCCCGGGTAAGCAAAAATAGTACATCCATGGTGGCTCTTGAGCCAGCATAGAATCAGAGTCATGGGGTTCAGGATCCAGTGAAGGTGAGCTCCACCAGTCCCTCCCCTCCTGCGCCCATCCTCCTCTTCCTCCTCTCCTCACACTTCCCTACCTCCCTTGAACACCTCCTCCTTCACCCTCCCCCATACCCCATTCACCTCTCTGGAACACCAGCACTGGCCTAATGTTGGGTCAGAGGGTCACACTGCGCCAACTCCAGTGCTTGGCCAATGTTTGTAATAGCGCACACTGGTGGTTAGATGACAAGCTAAGGATTGTGCCCTTAATAACCATTTCAGAGACTGTTATTGAGCCAGCCTGCAGTGAAATTGATTGTTAGAATTCACTTTACTTAAAGTTGCCGTTCTAAGAACAGATCAATAACATTGTGAGGATTTGCTATATAAGAAGGCAGATCCTTGCCCCAAGGCGCTTACAATCCATGATTCAACCCAGAGCCAATAGACTCTGGAAAGGGAGAGGAAGAGGAAGGCAATAGGTAGGACAATTTGACTGTCTGTTGCGGCAGTACCTGGATCGTGCAGACCTGGAAACGGTGGTCCATGCCATGGTGACATCAAGACTGGATTACTGTACTGTGCTCTATGTGGGGATGCCTTTGAAAATAAAATGCTGAAATGCTGCGGCCCATGTGGTTGCTGGAGCCAGACGATTCAACTCTCTCGGGCCACTCCTCCAGCAGCTACACTGGCTGCCCATTTGTTTCTGGGACCAGTTAAAGATGCTAGTCTTGACTTATAAAGCCCTAAACAGCTTGGGCCCAGATTATCTTAAGAACCGTCTTCTTCCATGCAGGTCCCTCAGGTCAACAGAGAAAGCTCTGCTTCAAGTACTGCCACCTAGGGAGGTACATGGGGCAGCAGCAAGAAATAGGGCCTTCTCAGTAGTGGCCGCAACCCTCTGGATTTCCCTCCCTCTTGATCTAAAAACTGCTCCCTCCCTTGAAACTTTTCAGCTTGGCCTAAAAACATTTCTCTCTGGAACAGCCTTCTGAGATTTTAGTCTGCTGGGTTTTTTTTTGTCTGGCTACTTCTTCTACACAATTCTTTTATTATGGTTTAAATCAGTGTTTTAATATTTTATTTTTCTTGTTTTTAAGATGCCTGTTTTAACTGTTTTAATGAATTGGATTTTATTGTTGGTGTTTTATGGATTGTTTTTGTAAGCTGCCTTGAGTCTCTCCATGAGAAAGGTGGAGTATAAAGTTTATTATTATTATCCATAAATACACAGCAAACAATTTTGTGCTGGTTTCATTCACATCACCAGTCAGACCCTTCCCAAGAGTCTAGGACTGTGTGATGTAGCGGCGTATAATTCGTGCTGATCCCAGAAGAGCGGCTTTCTGCAGTTGGCAGAGTGATATTTTGTCAATGCCAGTAGTTTTCAGGTGCCTGCCAAGGTCTTTGGGCACTGAAGACCCTATTATTGGGCAATAATAATAATAATAATAATAATAATAATAATAATAATAATAATAATAATAATAATAATAATAATAATAATGCTAGCATTGTGAACTGGACACAAAATGAACTGGATGACTTGGACAGGAAGACAAGGAAATTAATGACCATCCACTATGCTTTACATCCATGTAGTGATGTTGACAGGCTGTACCTGCCTAGAAGATCAGGGGACAGAGGACTTTTACAAGTGAAGCAGTTGGTGGAATAAGAAAAACATGCCCTAGCAGATTATGTGCGAGAGAGCCAGGAACCTGCTCTGATTGAAGTCAGCAAGAGAAAGTTGCTGAAAGTGCAGCAGACCAACTATGAATATTGCAATAGTGTAATTCAGGCTCGGACTTCCAGTTGGCAGAATAAAGTATTGCATGGACAATTCCTTGCAAAGATCGAAGGAAAAGTGGATCAGGATAAGACCTGGTTGTGGCTGACGAGTGGAACACTGAAGAAGGAGACGGAAGGCCTGATACTTGCTGCCCAAGAACAGGCAATCAGGACAAATGCCATCAAGGTCAGAATTGAAAAATCAGCCCATGACCCCAAATGCCGGCTCTGCAAAGAAGTGGATGAAACCATCGACCACATTCTAAGTGGCTGCAAGAAGATCGCACAGACTGACTACAAACTGAGGCACAACTGTTGCCCAGATGACCCACTGGAATCTATGCCAAAAGTATCATCTGCCAGCGGCAAAAAAACTGGTGGGACCACAAGCCTGAAAAAGTGGTTGCAAATGAGCAGGTCAAGCTTCTGTGGGACTTCAGGATACAGATGGACAAGGTCTTGGAACACAATACTCCAGATATCACCATCATAGAAAGCAGTAAGGTGTGGGTTGTGGGCATTGCTATACCAGGTGACAGCAGAATTGAGGAGAAACAACTGGAAAAGATCTCCCGCTACCAAGACCTAAGAATCGAATGACAGCGTATCTGGTGTAAGCCAGTGCAAGTGGTTCCAGTGGTAATTGGCACACTCGGTGCGGTGCCCAAAGACCTTGGCAGGCACCTGAAAACTACTGGCATTGACAAAATATCACTCTGCCAACTGCAGAAAGCCGCTCTTCTGGGATCAGCACGAATTATACGCCGCTACATCACACAGTCCTAGACTCTTGGGAAGGGTCCAACTGGTGAAGTGAATGAAACCAGCACGAAATTGTTTGCTGTGCATTTATGTTGTTATAATAATAATAATAATAATAATAATAATAATAATAATAATAATAATAATAATAATAATAATAATAATAATAATTATTATTATTATTATTATTATTATTATTATTATTATTGTTGTTGTTGTTGTTGTTGTTGTTGTTGTTGTTGTTGTTGCTATAAGCAGAAGAACATAAAAATTTTGCAGTTCTACACACATGGAAACTGGAGGAGTGCTAAAATCTTTGAGGAAAAGGTAGTTTTGGGGAAGGGATTTGAATGGCATCTCCCTGAATGTGCAAAATATATGAACCACAGGATGATATTTTTTCCCAGGTGGATTCAAATATGCACAGCTGCAAGTGGATCAATCATAATCGTATTTGTTCCATTGTTGAAGACATTTTTTGCTATATAAAAAAATTCAAGCCTTTCCAAGCAGAATAATTAATGCGATTCCTTCACAGCGATGGGAAAGCCACGGTTATAATTTGCATACACCATTCCATATTCTGATCCTGGATGTTCCTTCATGCCATTCCTGATGCCCCAGACAATATAAATGTGAGGCAGACAATGAGAGGGACAACCACAGCCCCCTCCCCTTTTAAGCAGCCCCCACGGTTCCATGCCGCTTTTCTTTGGGCCCTGTCCTTGATGTGAAAGAAAGCCTTAGTCCGTAGCTCCCACCAGTTTTGTTCGGAGTGAAAAGTACCACTCGGGGCCGCACATTGTGTTTGGGGGGAACAGATTTGTGTTGGTTCCTGAAGAGTGGGGTAATGAAAAATATTGACGCTTTGGATTGTGAAACTTCTTTTAAAGGCCAAAGTGTGGAGCCATGCTGGAAAGGGTCTCCCACAGAGACGCTTTGTGCTTGGATGCAAATGAACCTCCACCAAACAGGCCGGGGACAATAACCCAGGAGAAGTCAGAGAGGAGCAACCCATCTGTAACTATTTTGTTAAGTCTGTGTTTCTTACATTCTCCTTTGCACAACGAAACGCGCCATGTTGACAGCTGTGCTTTTACCGGCTACTCTCCTGGTGTATGTTTTCCTAATTTTCGGCATTCAGAACGATAGCGCCTTGCATCAGGGAGGGCTGGGAATCTCCGAATCCATAACTTACAAACCCTCGTCCTCTTCAGAAAGACACGGCTTTACCGAACAAAGCCAAGATGTAAGTGTTTTAATGAGCAGGACTTCAAATGGTGAGGCGAATCGGGAGTTGTTGTGTCACACAATGTGCAATTCATGCACGCAACAGAGAATATCAGCTCATGTTTCAGTTGGAATGGATGGAACACGATGGGAAAAAAGATGTTAAGGCAAAGCATTAAAAATATTTCTTTACTCTTTTAAAAAAAATTTAGAAAATCAATGAATCCATGAAAATCCATAAATATTTAGAAAATGTTTAGTTTATAATGTGCAGAAAGATCAAATACATGAGACATCATAGGAAAACAGCAAAAATAAAAAAGAGGTGAGTCATGATTGAATTCCAGGGAACTGAATGAGGCTTCGGCTAATCACAATGTTTTCTGACAATTTATATAGTGCATTTTGTGTATGAAAAGCATGTTGTAGGTATTATTTTGATGCATTCTTTACAACAATCTTGAAAGGTAAATTGACGGTGTTACAGCTTGGGGGCTTAGAGCTAACACTTTGAAAAATGGTATTACAATTTAAAATTATCTTGGCAGGCTCAACCAGAGGGTCTATGACCCGAGGATCAGGATGGGATACTGTTTTATTTGCTTACCTGAGAGTAAGGCTGCAATCCTATCTCCACTTACCGATGACTAAGCCCCATTGACTGTAATGGAACTTACTTCTGAGTAGACATGCTTAGGATTGTGCCCTATACCCTACTGAACTCAATGGAACACACTTCTGAATAGGCTTAACTAGGACTATGTTGTAACTCTGGTACTAATTATCTGGTACTGCACTATTTAACAGGTACAGCCTCCTTTGCATTATTTCAATAATAAAGTAGTTGGCTTAACTGGTACTATCAATAGGTACAGTCTCCGTTGTCTTATTCCCATTATAATATAGTTAGAATTTGGGGGCACTGAATTGTTTACTCATCCTGTGGTATATGTCCCACACTCGCACTCTAGAACATATGGATGAAATTGCCCTTATCATTATCAGAGAAACAACAATTTGCCATTATTTGTTTTATATATCCTGTGAATTTTTCACGGATGTAGGTACCATCCTGTAGACATCTTGAAAGCATTTTCTCTGCTCCCTGATTCTGCAGTGTGTGATTCACGTACATTTCTATCTAGCGGTAGTTTTAATGTTTGTATAGCAAATTTGTTTTTGCTTTATATTTGTTTGCTGTTATTTGTCACAGGCTGTGATTCATAGATTAGATTCAAAGCACGTGCTGTGAATGCCAGAAACGATGGTCCCAGGTTTAATTCTTGCTGCATCTCCTTGTTACACTAAACCCCAAAACCAGAGTAACTATGGGAACATGTAGGAGACTTTACATGCACCCATAGTTACTGCACCACCTAGTGAAAACCTATGGGAAATTCATATTGGAATCCAGAGTAAGGTGTTCTTACACCAGAGCAAGGACTCCCCCTAGTTACTCTGGATTTAGCCCTAAGAAAGTTTTCCTCCCACCAGAAATTCTGACCAACTGCTATCAGTCGGCTCCTTCGACCCAGGTAAGCCTATTCAGAAGTATGTTCCACTGAGTTCAGTAGGATATAGGGCACAATCCTAAGCATGTCTACTCTCAAAAGTAGCTTCAGATGTTCAAACCAAATCCATACTGGATTCCATCACTCTTGAAGAAAAATAGAATTTTCTTTCCTTTATTGCTCCAATATGGGGAATAAGGCTGCAATCCTAACCCTAGTTAGGACAGCACAAGTCCCAGCACAAATCCTGTGCTGACCTGGGGTTTCACCAAAGTGCTGTAAGACACTTTTGCACCACTCCGGGGGGGGGGGGGGTGGTTGGCCAATACATGGGCATAGGCTGACCTTTCCACACCATCATAGAAAGATAGGCCAAGTTAGGTCAGCCTAAATTTCTTAGGATTGCATCCATAGTTAAACTGCCTAGGCCCCCCTCCCAGTTATATGGATAACTTCATTCTGAACATACTGTAACTTCCAGATAGTTGTCTGGAATTGTCTGATAATTCCAGATAATTGTCTGGATAGCTGTCACATGTAAGTAATGATGGTACTGATCATAGTTTTAGTTGACGTCTGTTAAGTTTGTTTTTACAGCATGTATGTGTGTGTATGTGGTGATGCTTAACAGATTCTATCCTTACACTTGCTTTCATTGATTGCAATGTCTACGTTCATCCTAGTCTGATTAAGAATGTTCTCCCAAAGAAAGGCAGAACGTAAATTCTGCAACAAACCAACACCCTGCTGTGAATGTCCCCAAAGTCCAATTGTCCTTCAGACTTACATTCCTCTACAAGCTCAGTCTATAGGCCCAGAGTGTCTGTTTTTTTTCCCACACCCCTAAGAAGAGCCCTTAATGCAGATTTACATGATAGGTTTACACTGAGCTATTATGATCTATCATGTCGCCGTGCGCTTAACGACTGTTTAATACAAGGATTATTGACACAGAAGATGTAACAGCTGCGTGCGTGCGTTACCCACGCAGTAGTGGTGCTTTTCTCCCTACGATTGCGCTGTCAGCTTTATTATTTATTTTCTTCACTATCCAAAGGCAATTCATATTGCAAGGGTGGAAAGCTGGAGGGGAGAAGGTGATGGCGGCAGGGGGTAACGGTTGGAGAAAGCTGAAGCATATTAAACACTTTTTGACTTAAAGGAGTTTTTCTTTCCAAAAGCAAAATCTACCTACAATGACAACATCCTTGGATTTGTTTGTTTAGCTCTCCAATGGCTTTGAAACAGCTTATTTAACCATGAGACAGGAGGAGGCACTTAGAAAAACAGACACTGCTTCTAGCCTGGGAGTATGCAGATGGTGCATTAATTTTAAGAGGCAATCTCTAAACTTCTAAAAAGTCCAGTGCAAAACAACCCCAACAGGTTTTGAATGGCGGAGCGGATAAGTAGAGGGTGTTTTGGAAACAACTGAATCCTCCAAAGTATGGAAAAGAAAACAGATACTTTGAGGAGCTTCCTTCCCATCCTTGAACAATGCATATTTTTTTTGAGCCGACTTTCTCAGAGGCAAGGTTGGTGTTTTTTAATGTAATGGATGTCAACTGTCTTCAGCGCTGAGCCCAGACAAGCTCTCAAAATTGGCCGTCAAAGGGAAAGCCAAGCATTCCTTCCATGTGATCTGGGTCAGGTCCCTGGATCCTCTAAACATATATATTTTTGCATGTGCGTGTGTGCATGCACACACCAGATTTAAACTGAGGCTGCCAGGAGCCCTTGTATTTCCATGCCCTCCTGTTGCTAAGATAAAGGCTGTTTCCTATGGACTTTGAAAGCCGCCCTCATTTAAAACCCCAGCTATGTTCTGACAAAACTCTCTCCTGTCACCCCAAATTGAGCAAATGAGCCTATACTCTACAGTATAAAGGCTAAAAAGAGTTATTGAATATCACCCAGGGAGCAGAAAATGTATAGGCTCCCATTTCTCACTGACCTTTCGGAGTAGGCTTCCCCCTTCCCTCCCGAAAGCGGGCCTAGTTAGTCAACCCTCTTTTTCATGCTGTCGGAGGGAGGCAGGAAAGACTTTTTAACTCAGCACAGATCAAGTTTTGTTCACCCCCTTCTGTCTCCCTTTTTTTCTTACACCTTGGAAACAAAAAGAAAACTATAAAACTGATGGACACAGACATCGATTTATTCAGAAGTCAAAACTGAAGCATAGAAGCCATTGTTGGCACCTGAACTACCATTGGGTCCTGATGAAAATGTGACAGGTGATGGATTGAAATTAGACATATTTATAAATGCAATAACAAGGTGAGTGACAATAAGTGCACTTTCTTGGATAATCTGAACCCTCTGATATCATGGGGGAGAATAAAAAGCCTGTTGAGACGTTGTACTAAACTACGACCAAATCCACGTTTGATATCCTGGTTAACTCACAGTTAGCTGCTTATGGTGCTAGGACTCCCATGGTGCAAAAATGGCTGCTGTGGTGTCCAGAGCACTACAGGCTACCATAGGCAGCTACTCAGAACAAGGGGAAGTAGCCCTACAATAGGGCTACTCAATTCTGTGGCAGCTCCAGAGTTGCCACAGAATCAAGAGCTTCAATATTGTGCCATGTGGCCCAACATGGATCTTGGGATGCAATGGAGCTCAATGTTTCAGACGTTCAGGAGCAACATAATGATGGAATCACATCTCTCCCAACCATCCAGGCTTTTACAAAGGTTTAAATGTAAATACTTTTCTCCAAAGGTAAATGCTTGGCTCTTGGGTATTTCTTTCCAGCGGAGAATGTGAGGTGGCTTTGCTCAAAAATACTGGAAATTGCCAAATGGAGGATTGGGCAATGTGGGGTGAAGCCCCCCCCACTTCCCCACAGAGAGTCTCACCTGGTGTATCCCACATCAGTCTCACTTGTGTACACAACAGACCTTTCACCAACCCTCTGTGGCTTCATTCCATCCAGCATTTGGCCTGAACTACATTTATAACTGTATTTACTTGACTCTAACGCTAACCTTTTCCAGCTGAATTCAGACTCCAAAATCAGGATGTGCATTAGATTCGATGGTTAATTAGAATTGAGTAAATATAGTGTTTTGATTATAAGTATATGGTGCGCACTAGATTTGATGGTGCATTAGATTCGAGTAAATGGTATTTGCTCATCATCTGTACTTATTTTATGAAGACTTTAGTGACGCATAGTGGCTAGTGATGGAAATGGGAATAGGAACACTCCCTATTCAAAGCTTACCTCTGCCTTGTTCCATGAGGAGGCCAAGGGCCACCTAAGGCAAAATCCAGAGTAACAATAGGGAGTCCTTGTTCCGGTGTAAGAACAACTTACTCTGGATTCCAATATGAATTTCCCACAGGTTTTCACTAGGAGGTGCAGTAACTAGAGGTGCACTAAAGTCTCTTACGTGCTCCCATAGTTACTCTGGCTTTGGGGGCTACTCTCTTTTAGCCTCAGCCTTCCATCTGCATTATCCTGTGGCACACCTGTGGATCATTTTCAGTATACTAATGTACTACAACAGAGGTTGGGTATCACTGATCTATGTGATTCTTAATAATCTATGCAATTATTAAACTGTGATTCTAGTCCTGCATTTGTTTGTTTGTTTGTTTGTTATACCTGGCCTTTCCCATTATGCAAATTCCAAGACAACATACGTAGCTTTTTATCCTTTTTTTGTCCTCACAACAACCCTGTGAGGTAGGTGATTGTTCTTTGGGCAGCTTGTAGAACTCTTCCGGATGGAATCCTTCACAGCATGGTCATCATCGCATCTGGTAGGGAATATCTCCCAAGCTTTTAAAGTTTTTAATTTAATTGTAAGTTGCTTTGCTGGCCTATGGAAGGAAAATGAATAAAGTGCAACCATCATCCTTTTGTTTACATGATCTGCTCTTAATGGATGAGATACCTTTTGATCCAGCTAGACCAACATACAGACCAGAAGCACTCTTCACCTTGTCCAAAACTGATGGGAAGCAACAATTTGGTAGCAGACAAAAACAACTCCGGATACAAAAGGGTCACCAGGCACTCAGACGTCTTGTATGGCGCCGGAGCACTGAAGGGTGTAGGGAAGAGTTTGGTGTAGAAAAAGATTCTGACCACCATTAACTCTTCATGTAAGAGGTATATGGAACCACTCAAGCAGAAGGCCTGATCTTTGACAGCTCACTCAAAGGAAGATAAGCGAATGTTACCATATTGCAGAGGCCTCTGGAAGGGAATCACCTTCCATTCATTCACCCTCCCTCAGGGAGAAAGCGGTGCAAAGTATGGCAAGATCCAGTGAATTGATATAATGGTCTTTTGAAGAATGCATTTGGAAAATAGCAGTGGTAGCTGACTTTGGAGTGACAGCACCCTCCTCTGTGTTGTCATAGGGGATGTCTGCAATGCATAAGTGTTTTTGAATGGCTCAGACGTGCTGAGTGGGGGTGGAATGGTGGTTTTTCAAATTCTTCCACTCATAGTTGGGTCCATAGTTTTGCAGCACCAGTTGCCACTGCTTGATTCCATGTATTGTGGTCTTTCAGTGACTGATGCTCTTCTGATAGACATGGGGTTAAAACAGGAGGTTGAGTTGATGCTTTGTATGCCATGGCCTGGAGTCAACTGCAAAGACCACTTGGAAGCCCCTCTCTGATTCCATCTCACAGGTTGAGAAAACCAGCCTGATCCAAGGTGATGCAGCATCTACACCCCCACCCCCCCCCCGCCTCCTTGTGTCTGTGTTGCTGTTGGTGCTACTTCCTCCTGGCCTTTCCTGCCTTTTATTTTTTTCTCCAGAAAGGAACAGGCAGAACATACTGAGGGTAATGCTTCACCCAGAAGAACATGTGGTAAAGGGAAGCAGACCCACTTCATCATAGTCTATGGAAAAGGGCTGCAGCCACACTGTGATTGTGCACATAGAAATCCAAACCTACACGTTAGAAAGTGGGTACACCATATGCACCATCCCCTTAGATTTGCCCCTAACCCTATTGCTTTTCGACATTTTCTTCTACCTCTTCTTCCCAGAGCCTTGACAGAAGTGGAGCTTCTGAAAGGGCAGTGCTGGGACAGCCTGATTATCATAGTGGATGGTGGAAGAACATATAGAGTATTTCTGGGGACTCATTCAGCCACTGACCCTTAAGTTTGAAACCCCTCCACTATACACTCATAACGCCCTTTCTAGTATATTGTCCATTTTGATGAAGACAATGATGATGATGATGATCATCATCATCATTGCTACTTTTCTGAAATAATAGCTTCAGTACTCACCTGCCAGTACTCACAGTTACTCACCTGTGTTTGTTTGTGTGTGTGTGTGTGTGTGTGGGCACAATCCAGAGTAACTATGGGGAGTCTTTGTTTCAGTGTAAGAACAATTTACTCTGGATTGCAATATGAATTTCCCAAGGGTTATCACTAGGTGGTGCTGTAACTACAGGTGCATGTAATGTCTCTTACATGCTCCTGTAGTTACTCTGGATTGTAGGGTATGGGTGCAATCCTAACCATGTCTACTCCAAAGTAAGCACCACTGTGTTCAATGAGTTTTACTCCCAGGAAAGTGTCTTTAGGATTGAAGCCTATGTCTATGTGTATGTGTGTGTGCCAGTACTCACACAGAGGTGCTGGTACTCCATATGTGTATACCCTCTCAAAAAGATCCCTGACACCAAAGGCACCAAGGCAAGAGGGCTAAGGCAAACTTTCTCAGGCTCCCCCCATACACTTTTCTTCCATGTTTTAGCTTTGCTTTGATAAAAATGAGGGGTACACACAGCCTAATGCTAAGAACAACATTGTCAAGTGCCCACTTCTAAATAAAATGTGTGCCTGCCTGCAGCAGCATTAATGCATGCAACATTCATGAATTCTTCAAGTAGCTTTGGGGGACAGGATCATCTTTAGTTTCAGAAAAAAGTTCAAGCAACACTTTTTGTAAATGTGCAAAGGGATTTCCATTTTAGATTATTTTCAGCAATACAAGGGGAAGATATTGTCAGATTTTGCTGTGATCAAAATTGAGCAAGTTCAGGTAACATCTGAGTACACACACGCACACACACACACACACAAACATACACAGGAACAGAGAGAGAGAGAGAGAGAGAGAGAGAGAGAGAGCACAACACACTTGACCTAACTACATTTCTTGCTTGTGGGAGGCATGATGAAGATACATGTAAGACACATAGATGGGGACAGTCATAGTGGAGTTCAATCCTCACACTCCCTCTCCCTCTCGTATCTGAGGTCTTAATGGTTCCAGTGCTGTGCAAGGATTTTACGACGGAAATGAGTCACATGGGAGTTGCAGTTACTGTGTATATCCCAAATATAGGAAATTATTTTAAAAATTGCAGACAAAATATTATTTTACTAGGATGCTGTTCACATTTACCTAAAATATTTTTTTTCTTTGTAATGTGTTTTTCTTTCCCAAATTTGGCATTTGACATTTGCCATTAGCCTAGCAAGACCCTTTGGTTTTAGATCAAAATTTATGGGGATATTTTAAAGTAAACGGAGGACTGAGCATAATTTTGAATTAAGAAGACGCACACACATGCACAAAGGCACACACAAAAGGTCTCAGGAATCCAATAATGTTATCACAAGCACACTACCATGTATGGAGTGACTTTTCCAGAGGGAAGTGACAACCTTAAAAAAAAATGTGAAGGTGATCAGAGAATACTGTCTTGCACAGGGAAAGGTCACCTTGACTTTTAATCTGGACTGTCATCCTCCTCTTCTCATTAAAATATTTGATAAGAATTCTTTGCATGACCGAACAGCACAGAACACCTGAAAATGACACCGTTTTGCTCTCAAGGATGTTGCAGTGTCATGGTAAATAATTGTCCTGCCTGATAGAAAATTAAATCATTATCTGTATTGTGTCCAAGTAACAAATAAAATGGTGTATCAACACACAGTGTTCGTCTACCCTTTAAAAGCACAGCATTCTTCAAGGTGGAATTTCTCCCTATATTGTTTTGTCCCTTTCTCATCAAATTCTCCCTCTCATCACCACTCCACTGTCTATAATATATTATTTTCTTTTATATTTTTTGCTTTCTAACCCAGAAGTGGACCCATGGCAGATTGTGAAGATCCTGTTTACACAATCCCACAAAATGCAATCAGGATGAAATCATTGGGATACCCTAAAGCCCAACTCCTGCCAACCTAGGGTATCATTGGGATACCCTAAAGCCCAACTCCTGCCAACCTAAGCCCAACTCCTGCCATCCCAATCATTGGGATACCCTAAAGCCCAACTCCTGCCAACTCCTGCCAACCTAGGAGGTTGAAGCATGTACAAATACAAGTACATCAATTGGTACCACTTCTGTGGGAACGTAACAATGTTCCATGTTCTTTGATGTTTATTCATGCCTGCCACATGACCATGGAGGAGTCTTTGGACAACTCTGGCTCTTTGGCATTCAATGGGAATGAGCATTGCTTCCTAGAGTCAGACCCAACTAGCAGGGCAACTTGCAAGGGATATCTTTACCTTTACTTGGAGCCCAGTCCTGCGCTATTCTGCACCAGCGGTTTAAATGTAATGTGGCGCTGAGTGTTGTAAACATACTATCAAGTACTTTTTAATGGCACCTCTGTGTAGGGACCACCAACCCAATGCTGGATAGATCTTGCCTGAAGCAAGGGAAGAATTCCAGGGGGTGTACGGCTTGTTGGGGATGGGGCGGGAAAAGAAATAGAGAAAGAAAGATGTGGAAGGTTCCACTGAGTCCAATGCAAACTACCCAGAACAACGGAGGAAATTTATAAAGTCATCCCGTTGACTACTGTGTGAGCAAGATATTGGCCATTAGGTGAACCTTTAGTTTGATCTGGAAGCTTCCAAAAAGGCCTTGAACATCAAATTTCTGACCTTGCAAATATGCACCGTAAAAGAAATAAATGGATATTAAGTGATACTTGGGACCTTCCCCGCTGGCGATGCAGAAATCTTAAATGCTGACATAAAATGCTGATTAAATCCAAGCCTGGTTCATCATCCAAATGCCAGCTTTGGAGGACAGCCCAAACATTGTCAAAATAAAACTGCCTTCGCAACCATTTCATCCTTGCCTCTTATATTACAAATCCATATTCAGATATGTTAATGTATAAAGATGTACAATATTACATAAAGAGCACAAAACGTGACATTGTGACACCAGTGGCTGAATGGCTTGGTTATTACAGCTGCTCTCGTTCAGCTCTTTTCTGGGTCTCTCATCTGCCTATTGTGCAGAAGCCTTTGGTGAGAGTCAAGTCTTTACCGATAAGGCCTCGGAGACATAATCTCTGGTCTTCATTCTCCATTGACAGCACTATGCGGCCAATTCACAAACATTTTCATATTAATATTGAGCAATTTCCCTACATTATAATCCATCAAAGTAAGCTATTAATCCTCTCCGTACCATTTGCTATTCAAATGCTAACCATTTTCTTCTCACAAGCTGAAACATTTGTCCGACAGCTCCTCGCACAAAGGCGGTGTGTTGTCACTGGTGATTGATCAGAGTATTAATATAAGGAATGCAATGTAAATGATATCAATGAAAACTGTACATACATTGGCAACTTAGAGGGAGGGAAGAAAGCAAACTGAAGGGATAAATTGAACATTAAAGGTTATGCAGACATCATTGGCCTGATGACCGTATTACAAATATAAAAATTATACCTACCTTGGGTATCCTTCCTTTAGGTAGAAAGGCGGGATATAAATGAAATAAAATCAAATTGTCAATCAATCAATCAATCAATCAATCAAATAGGAACTGTAGTGTCTTTTGCAGAAGCATCAATAACATGCAACAGCACTATCCTAGCGCTGAGACAGGCTGGTGCAAATCCCACGGACTTATCAGGAAGTGTAATAAATGTGCAGTAAGGCACTCCTGGGCACCTCCAGGCCATATCGGTTAGCACACATCCATGCACTGACCTATCCATGCTTCCCCACAACTCCATGGGGACAAAGCAGAGGGTGAGCTGTGCTTTCCAGGCCAGCACAGGGTCTAAGAAAGGCTGGAAGAGGATGGGGGTAAGCAAGAGGGGGCATCCTGTGTAGGGCAGATGGATGGCTGGACCATGGGTAGGCTGGAGTGGAAGCGGGAGACAAGGATTGACCAGCAGTTATGCCATCCCAAGCCTCCATCTCAGGACAGTGCAGAGCAGTGGGAATCTCCTCCCCCACTTCCAGTGGTGACCTAATTCTGAGAAGACCCATTGGGACTGCTATAGCTCTTCCATGGGAAGGGCTTGGGGACAAACCTGTCCTTTCCTGCAGTAACCCAGTAGTAGTCCCAAAATTTGCATGGCACAGGTATGCCAGCCTACCTGTTCCAGCACAAGTTAGGATTGTGCTTCACCTCTGATTTATACATTTTTAGTTTCATCTTAAAATTGAATACCAGAAGGGGACACCTCTTGCTTGTCTGTGGAACATCTGAGAGTAAATCAGTCCTTGGTTACCATATTTGAAATATGAGAAGAAGTGTTAGATCTATTTTGCTCCAGTGAGTTTCTACTTCTTTCCTTAAGAAGCTGGAAAGGGCTTACAGATAATGCCAACTTAAAAACAAAACATCTATAGAATGCCCATTTAATTGAATCATACAAGGTGCAGCCTTTTTAAAATCCATATCTCACTCTTTGCATTTCGTCCTGCTGTTGGTGTAATGATGTTCAATTTTTGTTTGGCCTGCAAGACTGGGTTGTTTGCCAGCAGTGTCTCTGAGTGCTTTTATCCCATTATAACCTGAGTCAAGTCCAAGTCTGTTGTTTGGAAACCCTGAATTACTGCAGAGAACAGAACTAGTGATTCATCTGCTGTGTAGGCTACTATGCATCTGCCTTGCAGTTTGACTTTATTTAAGTGGAGTTCTAGGTGGCATATGTAGGGTTTCTAGGGGGTCAGCCTCTCCATTTCAAGGAGCAGGTGAAAGTAGGTGGACTTTATTTAGCATGTGGGAATTGTTGGGAGATCCTTTATGAGGTCCAGCAGCCAGTAAGTATAGGCTTTCTACCCAGGGTGCAAGTTAGTCTACATTGTACTATGGGCAGCTCAAAGAACTGTTTTCTTTCCCAGGTGGAAACCTTTACAGCATGGTCCTCATCACACCTGGCTTCAGGGAATGCCTTCTAAGTAGGAGTTTTCAGGTCAGTCAAGCTGTAAACAGTGACACCCCTGACTCTGTTGAATCATGACAGCTTTCTCAGCTTTGAGGTCTCCCATCCAAGAGTTTTTTTTCCTCCTTAGCTTTCTTTAGCAACCCTTCACTCAACCACCTGCCCATGCTTGCTGCAGGGCAAGTGGGTGTATGTTGTGTGTCCTCCTGCTTTCTACCACATGGAAATGGATGAGCTAGACTTTTCAAAAGCTGAACTTCCCTGAACCTGGAAAAGAGAGGGAGCTGAAATCAAAGGACAACAATTCCATCAGCACACGCTCACAACATGTTGACAAAGCATACATGGGGTCAGTGAATTTTCAAGGACATGTAACAAAAGCATTGACTGTCCCAGGTCAAAGGGGCGTGATGGGATGGTTGTCTTTCTTGAGACTCCTGATACGATGGAAATACTATCAGGGCTAGACGGTTCTCTGAAGTCCAACAGTAAGAATGTGTGAACTCACACACAGACACCATACTTCATATCCTGTAGCAATCACTGGCAACAGAAAGTTTGAAGAATATTCCCTATCAAGTTTTGATCTGGTTCTACGTTTACTTTCAGTTTTTCATGTATCATTTTAAAATTATGGAAGCAAATAATTGCGGATATCCTGTAATCACGGAAAAATGGTGCACAGATTATGTCAAGGATGTTAAATAAATATATTTTGATTGCAATTATGAACTGGAAGACTGTTCCGAACCTGTTAAGTTCTCAATTAAAAGTGCTCCAGAGTCCTGTGTTTTTAGCTGATTTGCCTTATAAGTATCACAGTGTGCAATCCTAACAATTTTCCAGCTCCAGGGTAAAGACAATTTAACTTTGAGGTAAGGGAACAAAATATTTCCTTGAGGAAGCCACCATGGCTATGGAAAGAACTTTATCCTCATCAAGCTTTCTTTGTTCTGCTAATCTGTTCGGAGATCCGTTTAACAGACAATAAAACAGATTTCCAAACAGATCTTATACCCATTTTTTCCTTAAAAACAGATCTGTTAAGAACCATGTTTTCAGCAGAAACTCAAGAATGTCAAGTCCTTTTTAAATGGACGGGAGACTGTTATGTCAGAGGCAGTGCAATCCTAATTTGTGCTTGAAAAGCAAGGTGGAATACCAGAGCATGGGGTACAAAGTATGGTGATGCTGCTGCACCAACCAAAAGCAAGGAGAAACATTTCCTTTTACCCAGGTAACTCCATAGCAGCTTCAGTGTATCTACTTGACCTGTGCCACCAATTTCAGTACGCAAATTTGAGCAGTTCGCAGATGCTGCAGGTTGCCCAGAAATGGGGCTAGGACCCAGAACAAGTGCTAGGTCTTAGGTCCACCTCCTGTTCATCTGCCACCAGGAACAGCTACTGCCCAACTTCCCTCTGCTCCAGACTGCTTCCCTCCTATAGGAACTCACAATTCCTGATCCCACAGGGGTTCACAATGTATGCAGAGTTGCAACAAAGAAATTATCTCAGGGATGATTGAAATCAGTGCTGGAAAGGACTGACCCTTTTCCTTCCTAGTGCCATCACTCTAATACAAATTTCCCCATTACTGCTATTTGCATTTGTTCCATTTGGGGTGGGGAACATAAGTTTGCATAAGTTTTCCTGATGGCATAAATAACAGCTCCAGGGAAGAATTTTCATCATGCAAAAGACATTCCTTCCCCCTTCCCCCTTCCAGCACAATGGTCCTGATTTGAAACCCCCCCCCCTCCCAGTTACTTTTCTTTATGGCAGAAAAAATTAAGGAGATAAGAGATCCAATTATGGATCTTCATCATCTTGTCTTGTTTGACCTTACTTTCAATAGGGGTGGGTAGAGGAGAGCAGAGGAAAGGGGATGGATGGAAGGCAGATACAGTGGTTACAGAGAAAGAATATGGGCACAACCAGTTTAATATAATGAGGTTTACAACTGGTTTGGGATATGGAAAATGGGAAAAGGCAAATAGCTTAATGGAAAAGTTAGATTTTAAGAAAGTGTGATGGGAGTGAGGCAGAAGTAGCATCAAATGAGTGATCTAAAGAGGAATGAGGAGCCAGGGAAAATATGAGGAGAGGGTGGCAATGAATGGCTAGAAAAGTCTTCAAAGCCCAGATTTACTTCTGAGTAGACCTGGCCTCCCACTCAGAGTCCTTCCTGGTACAGAGACCAGGGATGCAATCCTAACCCTACCTACTCAGAAGTATGTCCATTATATTCAATGGGGCTTACTTACTCCCAGAAAAGTGTATTTAGAATTGCAGCCTAGGTCTATTTGTCCATTAGACGCAGCCACCTGGTCAGCTTAGCCAGAAAATTTCTAGTTCCCTTCTTTTGATGTTGGCCCTCCTGATGTAATCCAATGTGAGCAATTGCATGGATGGGGAACCCGCCCAGCACTGTAGCCCAGTGCAATTGTTAACCCTGAACCCCTTCTAGCTATGCCACTGCTCAGGTCACATAGCCACGAAGCCATATTTCTGCACAAGGTCAAACACGCACACCAACATCATCACCACCGTCAACTATGAATACCTCCAATGAAGAAATCAGAATAATATTGGTACCCATCTGTGCGTTACCATAACTCTGAAAAGGAAGAAATAAAATCAGTGAGTTCCTAATTATTCAAGGTCAAACTTTTTCGGCTGGATGCCAGAAGTTTGTAAACACAGCCAAACAGTACGTGATTCTGAGCCAGCACTTCACAAACACTTGTTTAAGGATTTCCTAATTATTTTAAGTGGTTCCCCAATTTCTGGCACTTAAAAGGCAGCTGGATTTGCATGATGTAATCCTTTCATTGTATTATCTCTGCAGTAAATTTACAGGGTTAGGAAAGGAGGATGAAAAAGAAAAAAAAGAAGTTTCCAATAATGATTTTTTTTGTTTCTCTCTACTGTTAAACACAAGAATTTCTCTTGCTTTAAGGTAAGGAAAAAATAAAAGATCAAGCTCAAAACATGGATGCAATTAGCTATCAAGCTCCATAACAATGTTTTGTCCTGCAGTATTAATGGGAAACCCTTTCCTACACACTGTTTCTCATAATGGGCCAAATGAGAGCCACATGTCGACAAAGAGAGAACCAGAAAAGCGCATTTCCTGTTATCTTTGACTGGAGAAAAAAAAAAAGAACAGACCTGACAAGGTGATCAGCTACAATGAAATACAAACATAAGGGAATTTAGAAAACTCCTAAAGCAATCCGAGCAGGTAATAGATGTTATACTTTATAATGCTCCATCAGAAGATCTTACAAGGATCCGCTTCCAAACATATGGGGCCAATTAGCAACCCAAGAAGATGCTGTGTGGAATAGACAAGGCTGCTTATTTAGGACTGAATCCAACGTTTGGATTCAGAAGGCAAAGTACAAACCTTCCTGTTCTGGGGAAGTTATTTTTGAAAAAAAAAATATTTTTTCAAAAATTATTTTTGATTTTTAAAAAAAAAACACCATAATTTAATATATATAATGTATATAATTAGTTTAATTTGTTTTTAAATCAGTAAGAATTAGTTATGGGGGAATTGCCCCCCAGTACAGCTCAGAGTTCTGCTTGGGGAGAAGAAATATTTCCCCAAATGCGGTTAAGAGTTTTATTCCCTTTTCCTGCCACACCTTTGATAATTTAATTGGGGAGGGATGAGGTTTGATGGTCCCCGTCTCAACCCCAATGAGAGGCATTGTGGTGCGGGTATGTGGGGGTTATGGAGTAGACCCCGAGGAGCTCCCTCCAATAACGGCATCCTCGCTGAAATAATGCCAAGGCGACACAGGAGGAATGTCTAGCACAACACTTTTACTCTCTTCCACGTGGGAGGCACCATCCATAGTTACAAAACAAGTGTTATATCAATATAACTGCTAACAGTCTTTAACTTTCACCAACTGCCAGGTAAGGACACCCCCTTCTCCACGGCCTCTTCAACTCTGGGGAAAACGTCCCCTTTCCAGGATACAGGTAAGTACGAACTGTTCACCAAGCACCAACATCTCCTTCCTGTCACCAACCAACCACCCAACAACCTCTGCTCTTCCCACTCTTTTTATTTATACTACTTCCCGTTGGCAGCTTCCACCCCTCCTGTCTAGGCGGGGATGGGACCTTGCTCCACCAAGCGGGCCCATGATCCAGTCCTAGCCTCCTTAGACTGAACCCTCCTGGACTCCCCCCACCTGGTTCCCTGTAGGCACGAGCCCTCCTGTCTCTCCAGTAGGCAGCCACTCTTCTCTTTCTCTCCTCCTCCTCCTCCTGCTTTTCCTGTGCTGCCATTCTCTGGGCTTCCTCAGGTGTAAGGGTCTCGGCCAGCACCGCCTCCACCTCCCGCTCGCGCCATTCTCATTCTTGAGGAGGAGTGCGCGGGGTGGAATAACATGTGGCCGCCCCACAGTGGCACTCTGGGTCTCCCTCTTCTCTGGAGAAGTCCAGCCACATCATGTCCTCCTCCAGCTCTTCTTGAGGGGTCAGCTTCCGTGCACCACAGGCATCCTTACCCCAAATATCTTCCCCTCCCCACACCTGGTTTAAACTAGAGAGGCATCACTGATTTAAATCAGAGGCTCATTGATTGATTGTATATATAGACTGATGAAGAGTCTATATTCAAGCTTGGACATCACCTGCAATCTGGGAATACCTTTGTCTAAAGACCTTGTTTCCAGTTCTTAAAATCACATAATCACAAATTTGCAAGGTACCTACAAGGTCATCTAGTCCAACCCGCTGCCTGTAGCAAGAAATTCTTTTTCAGCAGAGATTTTCAAACTTTTTCCATCTCATGGCACACCGACAAGGTGCTAAGATTATTAAGGAACACCATCAGTTTTTTTTTTACCATTGACAAGTCAATGGGGCCATTGGGCTGCCTGGTCGCTCCACAGGAATTGTTAAATTTCCATTCCTTGAGGGGATCTGGCACTGCCTCATTAAAGGTAAAGGGTCCCTGTGACTGGCTGCAGATTGCCCTGCCACCTATAAACACCCGCCATGGCTATAGGATGTGGCACTCACCTATGTACATTTCTATAGCCGAAGATGCCTCCATGGTTATATGGCTGGCATGGTTGAATGCCAAAGCACATGGAACTCTGTTATCTTTCCACTGAATTGGGATTTGCATTTGCTTGAGATATTTACTTGCATTTCCATTCTTTCAAACTGCTAGGTTGGTAGGAGCCTTACTCTGCCTTGCAGTATTTAGGTCTCAATCCACCAACCTGCAGACCTTTAGGTCAGCAAGCATGGTTCCTTTAACCACTGAGCCACTGCAGCCATTTTGGTTCCAGTGCAGCCCTGGGTACTAGGGAAGCATAGGACTGGGTCTTACTGAACATGGAAGAGTTATTTCTGAGTAAAATAACACAGTTTTAAAACATGTCATCTTATAGATTGATTCTCCCCTCCCAGAGAGGCCCAGAAATTGACCCACTTTTGACAGAGACCAATTGAAAAGAAGAGGCATGAGAGCTCCAGGGATTCTGAGGGCACCCAAAGTACTTGGCCAAGAGCCATTGCCAAAAGTTCTTCACCTGGCACTGTTATTCTTTGCATTTTATATTGTTTTATATGGTTTTTAAATGTTGTAATTCAATTTTAATTTGAATAGTTGTAAATATATTTTAGTGATTTATATTTTTAATGAATTTTTGGAAAAAAAATTGATTGTATTTTGTCTGTTGTAAACTGCCTTGAGTCCTCGTGAGAAAGGTAGATATAAAGTATGATGATGATGATGGTGATTTTTGTGATTGTTAATTTACAGGTGACTGTGCTTCATGTCTAATGAAAAAAATCATTGTATATTAATAATAAGGATAATCTAAAGATAAGGAACCTCCAAAAGATAACAACTGCCCAATTACAAAAAGCGAAGCTCCTGGGAACTTCACACATATTGAGATGAAAATATTCCATTAGCTATTAATTAGCTATTATTGTTTCATTTTCTTGTAAACTCCTTTGTGAACTTTTCAGTTGAAAAGCGGTTTATAAATACTGTAGACAGACAGACGTTTAGATAGATAGATAGATAGATAGATAGATAGATAGATAGATAGATAGATAGATAGATAGATAGATAGATAGATAGATAGATAGATAGATAGATAGATAGATAGATAGATAGATAGATAACTTTGTGACACCTACTTTCTTGGATAGGAACCACATTACAGTAGACCCAATTCTATCTTGTGACTGTGATATACAACATGATGATGATGATGATGATAACAATAATAACAATAACAATAATAATAATAATAATAATAATAACAACAACAACAACAACAACAACAACAATAACAATAACAATAACAATAATGAGATTATACCTTTGTGACTCTTAGTTCCTTGGATAGGAACCAAATTACAATAGATCCAATTCCAGTGAAACACCTGGCGACTGTGAAATAGTATATAATAAGAAAAAAAAACAGAATTGCTGAGGAAAATGGCAGGACTCTATGGCAGAAGGACTCTAGGCAGGGGTGTCAAACTCATTTCATACAGAGGGCTGCAACAGCATTAATGGTGTCTCCCAAGGGCCGCAATCCAATTTTTTGCACGTCTACCAGGGCGTCCAGATGCCCAGAATTGCCCGGACAGATTGGCGGACTTGTCCGGCCTGTCCGGGCATGGGGGGGGGCTTGTCCGAGGATGGGGGGGTAGTGTAGTGCTTTGCGCCAACTAAACTAGCTGCACGGACTGGCACGCGCCTATAGTGGCTGTCCAAGCATCCATCTAGGGAGAGAGAAGCTGTGCACATGCGCACAGCCTCTCTATCCCTGCCCACAGTTTTTTTTTACAAGCAGAGGCTGCGCGCATGCGCACAGCCTCTGCTTATCCGAGACCATTTGGTCTCCTTTCAGATGGAGTGTGGACTGCGGTGGCGAAGGATCTCTCCGCAGACCGCTCACCACAAGCGCGGCTGGCTCCACTGTTGCTCTATGGAGTGGGGGGATTCCTCTTATTATTATTAAGTTGTATATTATCATAATATTATGATAATATATATATTACCATAATAATATATGACATAATAATAATAATAATAATAGGAATCTCCTACTCCACAGGGTCCTTCTGCCATTTTCCTCAGCAATTCTGTCTTTCATGGGCCCTCTCCCAAAGCAGTGGTGGGCTGCAGCAGGTTTGCACCTACTCTATAGAACTGGTTGTTAACGAGAGATAGGACATATAAAGTTTAAAAATAGCCATTTAAAAGTGGCTGCCAGATGGGCAGAGAACCGGTTCTTAATTTCTTTGAAGCCCATCACTTCTCCCAAGGCCAATAAAGCTATAAAACTCAAGAGACCGTGGAGTGGGGAGGGATGGGCAGAGAAAGGAGAAATGTATTTTTGGCCTCCTGGTGGAAAAATAAAAACAAGTCAGTGGTTTCTTCTACGTTATACGTATGTGTGTGTGAGCGCACATGTGCATGTGTGCATGGTGTGTGTGTGTTTAAAAGAATGTTCTTCCCTTGGCATAACAAAGCTTTTTCAAGCTCCTAATGGCTCCCTGTCCCTTCACCGTGGGCCTTTCAAAGCGTCCTCCTGTTTCACTTAATTCTTTCACCTCCTTCAGTTCTGAGAGGCAATAAAAACCTTTCACGGGCTGACAACTAAAAAGGCAGAACCTGACTCCCAACTGCTGGATAATTCAGGAGAGCTTCTTTCTCATTTTAATTGGCTGCCTAATTGGAATGTTTATGAGTCCTGCGATAGCCGGGGATGAAAAGGCCGGGCAAGTGAGCCATTTTTATCTGGCAGGGTTCATCTTGTCCCCCAACCCTCTCTCTCTTTCTTTCTCTTTCTCTGAAAAAGGAAAGAAAGCTCAAAGTTCACAGGGATGCCATGCTTTATTTCAAATACCTTGATTTGAAACAATGTAATCCCTGAGTCAGAAATTATGTCAAGCTGTGCTTAACCAGTAGCAAAGTTGGGCTTTTTCTTGGAAATCTTTTTTTCCCCTGCTCATTCTCTCTTGCTCTCTCTCCCCCTCCCCAAATGTTAGCATAACATGAAGAACAGAAGGCTATCGGGTGCCTGTCAAGTTTATAACTGCTTGCGTTCCTCGCTGGCTGGAGATAAGGCCGTAAGCAGAGGCCTTTGATGGACTTGATTAATTCTCTGGAACGAAGGTTTGTCTTCCTTGGCTCAATGAATGACTTCATTCTAGCAGATGAGGTCATCCGAGTCAAGGCAATAAACTTTCAGATATTCACATGAAAGCCAGTTTTTCAAAAGCTTCCAACCCTGAGAGAGAGAGAGAGAGAGAGAGAGAGAGAGAGAGATGCAAGGATCTCCTCATTTACCTATATTTAAGCCACCATGAAACATCTATGCAGAGTTACACCATCTCATCTCATCTCTTGAATTTCCTGCACAGACCATGTAAAGAAAAAAACTTATTATTAGTAGGATTCATTCATTCATTCATTCATTCATTTCCTACCTTTCTTGCAAAAGGTTGCACTATACCAGGCTGCCCACATGACTTGCCCGAAGACCTCAGGGGAGAGAGAGAGAAAGAGAGAGAGAGATGCAAGGATCTCCTCATTTACCTATATTTAAGCCACCATGAAACATCTATGCAGAGTTACACCATCTCATCTCATCTCTTGAATTTCCTGCACAGACCATGTAAAGAAAAAAACTTATTATTAGTAGGATTCATTCATTCATTCATTCATTCATTCATTCATTCATTCATTCATTTCCTACCTTTCTTGCAAAAGGTTGCACTATACCAGGCTGCCCACATGACTTGCCCGAAGACCTCAGGGGAGAGAGAGAGAAAGAGAGAGAGAGATGCAAGGATCTCCTCATTTACCTATATTTAAGCCACCATGAAACATCTATGCAGAATTCCACCATCTCATCTCATGAATTTCCTGCAGAGAGCATGTAAAGAAAAAAAACTTATTATTAGTAGGATTCATTCATTCATTCATTCATTCATTTCCTGCCTTTCTTCCAAAAGGTTGCACTATACCAGGCTGCCCACATGACTTGAATTACCTGGAGATCTCAGGGAAAATGGGGTTCTCTGGGCACGGGGAAAACCCCCTCTTTCTCTGGGTTTCGGGCATGCTGGTTCGGGCAGCCATTTTTTGTTTCATTGCACGCAGTGCTTGCTGTTCTAGGGCTTCCCAGAGCAGTAAAATATTGAGACGGGACTAGGAGGGAGGTCGTTCCCCCCACCTTGTGACCAGAGCAAACCATGGCAGCAGACAGAGCAGCAGCAGCCCCAGGTCTGTGCTCCATCACTATCCGGTCCATCGGCCTCACTTCTCTGGAAGCTCTCACCATCCATCCACTGCCAGGCCAACCTAACAGAGCAGCCTTGCTCCTCTGGCAGCCCCTGCCTGCTGTGCCTGCCTGCCACCCAATCACCGTGGCAGCCTTGCTCCACCAGGAGCCTCTGTTCGTTGCCCGCAGCCCATCCAGCCCACCTGAAGCCCTCCCAGCCTGGCAGTGCAGCCTTGGTCCTCTGGGAGATGCTGCCTTCCTCACCACTCGCATGCTGCCCACCCAGCCCTGCAGCACATCCTCCTCACTGCCTGCATTGCTGCCTGCCACTTCCACCACTTCTCGACCTCCCCCTCCACTCATCTGTCTTTCCCTGGACCCCCTTCCTCCAATAAAGCCCCCCCCTACCTTTCCCAATCCCACTACACTCACCTGTCTTCCCCTGGATCCCCTCTCCCCTTCCCCTCTCCTGCTTACCTATCCCACCTCCCCACTTACCTATCCCACCTCCCTTCCCCTTGAATGGATTGTGTTGCTGCAAACTGCTTTGAGGGTGCCTTACATGTATGTGTAAGAATCATGCATGTTGAAGTCACTTGCATGTGGCTTGTGTTTCTGCAAACTGTTTTAAGGTTGTCTTGCCTGTATGTGTCAGAATCATGCATGCTGAAACCACTTGCCTGGGTTGTGTTGCTGCAAACTGCTTTGAGGGCATCTTACATGTCTGGGTCAGAATCATGCATGTTAAAAGGTTTTTAATTTTAAAAGTGTTGAAATTACTTACAGGAAACCAATATGAGTATTTTTGCTTTATTTTAACATGTTCTACATTTGTCCTACATTTTTTGGGGGGGTGTCCTATATTTTTTTTAAAACTGGGTAGAAGTTTTGGCTTGGGGGACAGGAATTTTGGAATGCTTGGGGGGAGTTTTGGGTTTGGCATCTGGTCACCCTCCAGTATAACTTCCAGCACCTCCTACTGATGAAGCCAAGCACCTGTTTGCCAATGATGGGTACACAGAGTAAATACTATTTTGCATTCAGCCATGGGGAACACAGGTTCCTGCCCCCTGCTTAGTCACTGTGCTTTTTAGACTTGTCTACCCCAAAGGATTATCACAGAGGCTGTCATCACAATCACACTCCCTCACTTAAGTATTATATAAAGTTGAAAATGTTCTTGGAAACCAAAACTTTAAGTGAAACAAGTTATAACACTATTTTCCCGTAGAACAGAGATTCCGAAAATCTCTGGAAACTTAGAAACTGCAGTGACCATATGATCAGAAATGTCCATATTTGTCCTCTTTTTTAGCCCCTTGTCCACATGTCCTCCAAAAAGCCTTCATTTTCCTCCATTTTGGCTTCATTTTGGAACTTTGCAAAAATTGGTTTTGAAATTTCTCCTCCCTATCAAAAGTGATGGCCAAAAAACTAAAAATTAAAAAAATATGCATCAAGTTCTATGGGAAAGTGAAAGGGCCCAGTATCGTGGCTTTACTTTTGAGTAGGCAAAAGTGCCATTGTACGCCAGAAAGGTCAGGCTGAGAGGAATTCAAAACCTTGTTCTTCTTTTGAGGTTTGGGCATCTAGTCACCCTGGTGCGGAGTGTTAACATGCTTTCATTTGAGAAATTTGGGAATTTGACTAATTGATATATGTAAACAAGTGGCATGTTCCTGCAGCATTTTTCTGGTGACAAAAGACCCAAAACACTTTGAATATTAAACATTAAATGTGTAGTTTTTGGGCCAGAGATAATCCAGGAAGACATGGGGAGAAGGAGAATAACCCCTTTTCCATTTGAGGAGTTTTCGAGCCACTAGCAAAAAAAAACAAACAAACCCACAAAAAACCAGTAGATAATGATTGGTAAACTGTGGAGGTATATACTCATGATGATGATGATAAGGAAGATGAGGATGATTTATAAAGCAACATGATTTTACATGGCGCTTGCTGCAAGGCTTATCATCTAAATGGGCTGGCATACCTATGAAGCCAAGTGACATGGACCAAGAGATTTTCCATTTTTTTATCTCATGGCACACTGACAAGGCACTACAATTGTCAAAGGATGGTTGACAAATGACAAGGCACACCATGCCATCAGTGGTTCTACTAATAAAAGACCTTCCCCCAAATTCCTGTGGCATACCTGTGGCCCATTCACAGCACACCAATGTGACAATGTGACATGGCACAATGGTTGAAATAGCTATCTTATATGTTTGGAGAACCTGGGCTAGCCCTGAGCTAGATGTAATTGAAACAACAAAAGAAAGGGTGGGAAAAGAAGCAGCTATAAGTGAAGAAGGAATATATAAAGTCATGTACTGGGCTTTTGTTACAGTCATACAGCCCAGCACTCATGCAGCAGGGCCACACAACCCATGGTGTATCCAGCACTGGGAATGACCAGGCTGGGAATTTCCCCTGGGTAAGGGAACACTATCTACTGTCTTGCCCTGTGTTTGTTACCCTGTGAATCTTACTCAAAGGGGCTACTCCAGGGTGGACATATGTCATAACCAAAAAAGAGGACAAGGCCCCCCAAAAAATGTAGGACATGACAAAATAAAAGCTGAAAACATATATATTGCCTTTGTGTGGATAAACACAATATTACTGTACTTACTAAATTTAAAACTATTACATACAATGTATTACATAGAATTTTTAATGAAAAGAAAGCTATATGCTGCCCGCTTACAAGGAAAGTAGGGCAATGAAGATTTTTTTCAGGACACAAGGCTAAAATCTGGGACATGTCCTGGGGGGGCGGGGACGGGGCATATGGTCACACTGGGCTTACTCAGATCTGCAGCAAAAAAAATGCTAGCATAAGTCCAAGAAGCTTGGTGTATGCAGTTGATGCCCAATAAGAGGTTTCCCACCCTTTCCAACACCAGATCTGCCCCCCTTCCACCTCCCCTATCCCATTACACTTCTTCATTTCCTCCCACTGCCCCTATCCTGGTGGCTGTTTGTTCAGATTCAGCACTGGTGAGACAGTGCAGGTCTTCAACTGGTGCTCCTTGTGTGATCCCTCAAATGTGCTTTATGGCATGTTGTTATAACCTATGCCAGTGGAACTGGTGCTGAGCAAGCTAGGTTAGGTTGAAAGCCATTCTTTCTAAGCATTCATGGAAAAGCTAAGTTTTAGGAAGCAATTTAAAGAAAAGAGAGGAGACTTTTCTTGTCTTACAATGTCCAAATAAATAAAAAATAAGGCAATTAAATAAAAATAAGGTTTCAGTAGACTTTTAGAGAACCATATTTGAGCCACTTGGGTTTTCATTTCCCAGTATTGAAATGAAATTTAGAACAGTTGGTGTATGTATTGACAAAGCAGGCGCACCTACTTTTTAAATGATGGGCAATCAAAAAGGTTAGTTTCCCCTAATAAAAGCAAATTTCATTGTGACTCTGGCTTTCACATTTCCCATATTAAAGCTGTGCAGCTCCATTTGCATCTCCTAGGACCTTGTCGGTCCCATTGACAAGAGGCGCTGCCATTTCACTTCCCAATGTTTATGCATATAATTACAGGCTGCTACAAAAGCCAGGCTCCGTGGCAGCCCTTCATAACTGTTGCCTTTGTCATTCTGTCCATCACGCAGCAATCTCTGGAATGATATCCATTAAGTTTCCATGCAGAAATAATATGCCACTTCAGATTTGGAATAAAATACCAAGGAACTGCTAACATACATGGTGAATTTTAAGAGAGAGAGAGAGAGAGAGAGAGAGAGAGAGATGGTCCAGGCAACCCTTAAGGAAGGAACGCATAAACTGTGAATTGATGCCACTTTAAACTCCCATTAAAAAATATTCAGAATATAAATCAAAATTCAAGGTGTATAAGTAATATTCAATTTCAAATATATGGCATTTTCAAATAGGATGATTTTCCTCAAATGCGCCATAAATTTGGTTGCGGGGAATTGCATATGCCTTCTTATCACGACAGTTGCTTTATCTACACAGTCCACTGGAGCCCACTCACTTTATATAATCTGAATTCACAAATCAACTGTCGTCTTCACTTCACTGATTCATTGCTGATGGGCCTTTCACATTGTAGAGGGGGAAAAAAAGAAAACCCCTTTCCAAGTTGACAAGGCTAATAAATGGCGTGGTGAGTGCAGACCATCCATTCCACCGTTCTATTGTACTGTCTCAAGTGATACATGGCAGAATAACCTCATAAACTAACCTCATCTTTTGACCTCGGTAAAGTAAATGGAAACAGAGGCCTGTTTATGATGATCACTGCATTTAAACGCCAATAATGACTAGATAAAAGCTTCAAATATCTGACTCGCTCAAGCTCTATTGTCATGACACAGGCAGAGCGCATGAACGTGTGTGTGTGTGGGTTGGTGGGGAAAGAGATATACATGCACTCTCCTGGAAATCTGCATGGAGTAAATGCATGTACACCTACCCAGGTAATGGTCTCGTCCTGTACAATTGGGGATGCTACTTCAAGGCTCGATATAGGGGCAGCTGAGCTTCAAACAACAGAGTAAAAATGGTAAGAGCTCAAACCATTTTTGGGGGTGGTGGTGGCATAGTTCAGTTTATTACAGCATTTATTTAATGCTTTTCTTATAAATTTTTAAACTTGAGCTTTGTAGACTCAAGGCAGTTTATATAGACATGCTGACCATAAACTCCATTTTTTTCTCGTAGAATGAGGACAAACTCATAGAATTGTCTATTTCTCCATATGTTTCCCTTCATGGTGTGGTCACTGTCCTGACTTGCACCGTCCATGTTTACTCGGACAGCTTCAAATCCTGCTTCACTCTGGATCTCAAAATGCCAAATGCATGGGAGAGCAGGTGACACAGGTGATACATGTGCTCCCTGAAGCATCTAGTGGACTGCTGTGAGATACATGAAGCTGGACTACAATAGATGGGCTTTTGATTGATCCAGTGGAGACTCGTCTATGTTCCACATTTCTTGCTAGTGGAATCCTCTACATTCTTCCATTGCGTCTAGTCGGTGGCTTCAGTCACCCATTGAAGGTAAAAGCTGATTCAATCCTGCTCAGATTATTTAAAGAAGGTGATCTAATTGTGTGTCCAACCCTTTATCTCAGAGGTACCCAAAATGTGTATCAGGACACCTTAAGGAGGCAATTTTCAACCTTTTCCATCTCATGCCACGATGACGAGGCACTAAAATTGTCAAGGAACACTGTTTCTTGATAATTGAGAAGGGCACTGGTAGTGGGGGGCTCACATCCCTTAGAGGCCCTATTTATAATTGACTATCTCTTGGCACACTGCTGACTATTTGTGACACACCAGTGTGCCATACCACAGTGGTGGAAATTTGCTGCTGTAGGGCATTGAGGACACTCATTGGGGCACTGTGGGATGTTCCCAGTGGCACTTCCTACCTGTTTCCCTGCCACCACCATCTGGGATACCTCAAAATCTTGTGCGGTTTGGGTGCCACCATCTTGTATTACATAAAATTTCCTAAGATTTGGGCACTGCCATCTTTGATCTCATGAGATTTCATGAGAGGCAAGATGGAGAGCCCAACTGAGCTGAGAAGAAGCGGTGGAGACATTATGACTAGGTAATTTGGGGGATGACTGCTCTAACCTCCCACACTTCTAACTCTTCCATCCTTCCTATTCACCTGTGTTACCTTTTTCTTTTTTTTCAAGTATAGGAACAAGAGAAGAACCACTATGTTGTAGGAGCATTTTGGTGCACCTCCTCAGGTCCTGGAGCTGCATCTTTCTCACATCATGCAAACCCACATGCAAACCCACCCGCATCATGCAAACCCACTTTCTCACATCATGCAAAGCTACATTTAGTTGCTTGCAACTGAACTTGGCTTGGGTCTTATGGATGAAATGTCAACAGTCTGTGGTTTGAATACTGCAGTTCTAGTTTGGCTCATTCCGCCAGTCAGGTACACTGTTTCCTAATTAAATTATTCAACAAAACAACTATAAAACATTCTGCTCAAACCTAATTAAGAGTGTGATTTGATAAAAGCCCATTCTTCAGTTTTCATTTTTATTCTCGGAGGTAGAAAGGGAGGGGGCTGGACTGGGAGGGGAGAGTGGTGGGGGAATTTCCGTGTCACAGTTCCATGCCATACATATATTCAGCTTTGCAGGTCTTCAAATATTTCCCTTTCTTGGTGAAGATTTTTGAACTACATCGAGAAATACTCCAGGCCCTGATCATATCAATTCATTAATGTCTCACAATCTTCTTCACTGATTCTGTTTCTCACCCTCCTTCCTCCAGTTTTTTTTAAAGATTAAAAACTCAAGAAACCCTGTAAGAAGCCTAACAGAAAAGCATCATTAAAAGCATGCACTTGGAAGACTTGGCCCCTATTCAAGCTACATATGGCTACATAATCTTTTAAAACGTGTGATTCAAGTCACAATTTAATTATGTAATAGCCCAAATGGAATTACACTGTGGATGAAGTGCACTGCCTCAGCACAAACACAGACGGAGCTGCACGACTGACCTATGCCTTCTGCATTTGGCTTCCTCATTCACAGAGCTGGGCTTGAATGCAACGTTGCCAGGATTACGGCTCTCTGCAATATGGTCTCTTTCTCCTTTGCACCAAACTAAAAGGGCTTGAGCCACAAAACATACATCTTAATGGTATCACAAGTAAGCACATCTAATTTTCTTAAGAAAGCATTTTCTCCTTGCTAACAAAAGGGTTTAGGGTTTGAAAAACTTGGATTTCTCAGAACCGTGTCATCCAAAAAGGTTTGGAAAAAGAATGTGGTCATAGCTCCAAACAAAGTTTTGGGGGTTTGGGGTAGAAGATCTAGGCTCTGGGGTTTGTTCCAGGGGTATGACTTTGACTTACTTATTAATCTAAGGAACTCCTTGCCACAGGATGTGGTGGTGGCATCTGACCTGGATGACTTTAGAAAAGGATGGAATAAATTTCTGGAAGAAACGTTCATCAGATTTCTGGAAGAAATGTCCATCACATGTTACAAGCCATGAAGCATATATGTAACCTCCTGGTTTTAGAAAGTCTAAAATGTCAGACTGCCAGATGCAAGGGAGTGATAACAGAAAGCACGTATCCTAATTAAATTATTCCTGATTTTTCCTACTAGATGCTCCCTGAAGCATCTAGTAAACCAGCGTGATGTGGAAAGGAAACTAAACTAGATAGTCCTTTGCCCATATCTAGTGGGGCTGTTCATACTGTATGTTCTTATAAATCCCCTTCTAGCTTAGAAGGCATCATTATGGCAACAGGTAAACCTGACACAAGACATATATAGGAAAAGTCTCTTTGATTACACGCGATCCTTAATAAATAGCCCAATGAGACTTCTAAGCCACCTTCAAAAATGTCTGAAATTTACTCTGTAAAATTAATGCAGAAGATCAGAAAACTCTACCTTAGCAAATACAAAAGACCACTTGATTAGCGACAAATCAAAGACCCTAGAGCCAAAATGAATAAGGTTTAAGCTACTTCAAATTATTTTCCCGCCTGATAAAGCCATTATCACATTTACAGCATTTACAATGCAGAACTACATTCCTTTGATCATCTTATAAAATTAATTGATCTTGCTTATCTATTGTACTGTTTTAAATTATTTTAATTGAGGACATTAAGAGAAGTAATGGTAACAACCAATGCATTTATTAGCGACTGACGTTCAAGGCACCAATGTCATTTTCATAATCTGAATTTCTCTAAAACAAAATTCCATTCTTAATGGAATTTACATATAGATCACCTCCAGACACAAATAATTTACTATTACTTTAAGTCCTAAAGGACAGGCAGAAAAACTGTGAAAAATCACTCCAGCCATACTTAATTTTAATTATTCTTTTAAATCAGATAAAGACCCTGAAGTTAAATTCTAATAATTAAATAGAAATTAAAAGTTTCTAAAAGCCTTATTTTTCAACTCCAATTTTAAATGCAAATGATCACACAGGAGCACGGAGTTTTACCCCTTTCAAAATAGTAGTGAATTCACACATATGCTGAGAAAAATTCGAGGAAGGCTTAACAAATCAGATCTGTGAATGATTTCAATGGTTTGCAACAACTACGTTTCTAAAACCTACATTTACTGTCTTTGAGTACAATCCTAACCTAACTGTCTACTCAAAAGCAAGCCCCATTGTGTTCAGTGGGTCTTACTCCTAGGAATGTTTCTTTAGGATTGCAGCCTTAATCTACTAAGGCAGTGTTTCTCAATATGGGGGTTGGGACCCCTTTAGGGGTCGCCTGACCCTTTCTGGGGTGTCGCCTAAAGACCCCAGGTGTAGGGGGCCTTACAAGGTATTTCGCATCTTTTTTATTTGTAATTAGAAATAAATATTTCACAATATATAATTAAATATTGCTTTGTGGTTAATCATTATGCTTTAATTATGTTCAGTTCGTAACAATGAAAATATATCCTGCATATCAGATATTTACATTAAAACTGTAGCAAAATTACAGTTACAAAGTAGCAACGAAAATAATTTTATGGTTGGGGGTTTCCACAACATGAGGAACTGTATTAAAGGGTCACAACATTAGGAAGGTACTAGGGAAATATAGTGAGGACATTGATTCCATGGCCACAGTCCAGTTTTGTTACTCTCATACATCAGGTATTAGGAGTTCAACTGGTCATCCAAGGACTGCTGGGCAAGGATTCAACAACATTGCTTTATCCAAGGAAGGATGTTGCAGGAAGACCCTCCTATCTTCAGTCTACCACCACTGGAAACAAAAGAACATGTAGGAGGAAGGAGAGAGGGTTTGAAAAATGAGACCCCTCATGGCATGTTGGGTCTCCGTAGCTTCCAGTATGCTGGCAGTAGACCATGAATTCTCTAAACTGAGATAAAACTTCATTGATAATGGGAAGGAGTGGTACTAAGTCCCACTCCCTTTCATCAGTGGTGGTGGAGGATAGAAGGGGAGAAGTTTCCACCATTGATGATTAACAAAGTGGTAGAACTCCTCATTTACTTGTCCCCTCCCCACTGGTTAAAGAGTGCTTTCCCCAGATGTTACATTATATCCAGAAAAAAATCTTCCCAATCCACCACTATTCTATATTACAGTTTCACTAAACTACTGAAATTTGAAAAAGATAGGCCGGTGTATTTGCCACTTTCTCTTTTCCCCTCACCCCCCAAAAACTCTTTGTTAAAACACAGACCATCAATGGAGGTCTACCAGAAATCTCCTCTCCCAAGTCAATGGCTTGAGGTGCAACGGAACTTACAAGGTGGAGAAACCAGGTTCTCCTGAAACACAAAGAACTCCAGACACATGAATCATCACTGCTTCTCTTCCCTGCCATGCTATTTTGCTGAACGAGTTATTCTACCTTTTAATAAAAACAAAGAGAGGCAAAAAATGATCAAGATAAAAATGCAAAGGAAAATATCAGAGAATGAAACAGAAGCACTCTGCAGACAATGTCGAGACCAAGCAATTTCAAACCAAAATTAACTCCATGCATCAAGATTCCTCCTGGCCATAGGCTGCTGGAGACCAAATACTCTTAAATTCATCCACTCTGTTACCAGTATGAGGGTGCAACAAACTTCCATCATTGCTGAGGAAATGAGAGCTTCAGAAGCAAAAAATTCAGGGCTAAACTTTAAGACTGTGGACACAATCCAGAGTAACTATGGGGAGTTCTTGCTCCGCTGTAAAAGAATTTTACTCTGGATTACAATATGAATTTCCCATAGGTTTTCACTAGGTAGTGCAGTTACTACAGATGCACGTAATGTCTCTTACATGCTCCCGTAGTTACTCTGGATTGTAGGGTTCCTCAGGTTGCAGTGAACAAGGCTCCTATACTTCAGATGTGTCCCAATATAGCGTTAGCTCAGAATGCAAGATGGGGCTTCTTTAGAGAGGAATGGACAACAACTGTGGGAAACTCCAGCTCCTTCTCCTTCATGGACCAGGAATCACAGGATTTGGGGAACCATCAATTAATGGGCCATCCATGCATATTGAAGCCCACACATAAGCAAATCCATGGGTCATGGACATCATACAACCTCTGGAAGTGCCTTCTAGTCACGTCCAGAGGAGTGCGGAGGTTGCTATCTTCTCTAGCCAATAGTTGTACCAGTTAAATAAAAGACACAGAAATGCTTTGGACAGTTAGCTTCCATCAAGTGTCATCTCCACTTGCTCATGGCTGAGAACCATAAACCACTTATGTTTATATTTTTCACAAGGGAACAAAGACAGAATGAAGCTGGACAAGTTTCCATTTGTTTTGATAGAAAGAATCAAAATAGTTTCTGTTGGCGTGATAGAGTTTGTTGGGGTGGACAGCGAAGGTTGATTGTTTCACAGAAAACCATTACGTACAAAATATGGCTATTTGATGCTTTCACCTGTTTTTTCTCAAAGTAACAGGGAGATGTCCAAGGGTCACGGGCATGATTTGACAAGTGTTATATTTTGTAAGACAGGGAAAGAGACAACCTTAGTACTCCTTCTAGGATGCCATTTTGAACCCCTTCAAAAGCAAACAGAAATTTCCAGTTTGCAACTTACTTGTCACTGGGAAAGCTTGTAATCATGAAATCTTTGTGCAACGCCCATATACAACAATGATATATTGAGAAAGACCAGTTATTTACCAGTGCAGAAATAAAGTGATGCAGCTATTGGCATCCTGGTTGTGATTTCTAGTAAAGTTAGCAGAGCCATCTATTACAAGACCCAATTAGGATGGATTACAAATCTCTATAGGGTTACACACCCTCCTCTGCCACCGTCAGCAACCCTTCAGCAAGGAATCAGAGATAGGGTTCCCAGATACAAATACAATAAGAGCACCTATACATGTAACCATTGTATACAGAAGTGGTTCTTGAGCATTTAAGAAGATAAGGGAAATGACTCTACTGGATCAGTTCAAATACAGGTTCCTGTATTTCACAGCCTGCACTCAAATGGTGCCTCTGGAGGAAGGCAAATACCTCCAGCAACATCAAAATTCACTTCTTCTGAACACTAAACATGCCAATTCTCATGTATGGGACAGAAACATGGACTCTGCTCAAATCAGATACAAACAAGCTACAGACCTTCCAAATGTATGCCTGAAATGGATCCTGCGTGTCTCCCTTTGTGTTTGCCACCATAATGAGACAACACAGGAAATGTGTGACCATCAACCTCCAAAAATGCAGAGTGAGGTGTTTCGGTTGTAGCTGCAAAATGAACATCAATCAGCTACTACATAAGCTCCACCAAAGACAGTGACTCTGGATTGTAGGGTCAATCAGTTTAGCCTGACCATCAAAATCTCTTACAACATTATTAGTTACGATGAAAAAATTGTTTTATTTGATTTTGTGAGAGAGGGGGATGGTTGGTAAAGGAAGAAGGCAGGAAGATAAAAAAACTCGAGGCCGTCACCTGCACGAACTTCCATCTCAGTTGGAACTAGGAACATCTCAATTTCAGACTCTTGACCGCAGCCGAACATTACAGATTGTCAAAAAGTGAGAAAGTGCCCCCCAAAAAGGAAAAGGTACGATTCTAAGGGTTGGCGTAGGCATTTCAAATGATGTGAAATACGAAACATGTTTGAGAACATACATGAAAATGGAACCCAATTGCATTTACATAAAACCAATGCGCTTTGCATCCCTCGATGGGTGCTCAGGCAGCTTTTGACAAGTCTACCACACGAGGCCATTTCCTATGAAGCAGAACAAATGATTTTGTTTGAAAACTAATAATCATTGGGCCAGTCAAAGTGAGGAGAATGGAAAGCGCCTCCTCTTCTTTCGACTGCATGCAATTTTTAATTCCATTGTAGACTAATTACAGTGTGGCACTTAAGAGAGCCTCCAACTGATTAATAATGGTTTGGAATGCTTTTTCTTTTCTTCCTCCTAGCTGCCAGATGGAGCCGTGTAGATTAGTCTCGACTTCATAATCGGTGCACACACAGCTGAAAAAGCCGGGGAGCGCTTTACACCCCAACCTGACTTGCTTTGATGGACCCTGTGCTGCAAAACCCAGGTCCCACAATCGATTCTGCACTCCTCTTATTCTTTAGGAATTGCCAGGAGGTGTTTATTGCTCGTTTCAAAATGGATGTTTCAAGAATGTGTCATGTATATGTATATACACTCACTGTGAATGGGCTGTGGGTGGCGCAAGTGGCTAAGACACTGTGCCTGTTAACCAGCAGACCAGGGTTCAAGACCCGGGTTGGCCCCACAAGACAGGGTGAGCTCCTGTCCTTAGCCCAGCTCTGTGACGCCAGCTGGATCCAATCGTATTGGCTCTGCCTTTCCATTGGACTAATTTAGTGGCGTGGAGAGGAGGGATTTGCTGCTTGGGTAACAGCCTATTCTCCATAACAATCCAACCCAGGCTTTCGTCCTTCGCATGCAGCGTATGCAGCGCTGAGCAAGATACCATAGTCTTTCAAGACTGACGGAGGCCTGCTTTTTACTCTCTGGGAAAGTCTGCTCATGTTGTTGTGGTGGTTTTTACTATTCACTTTTAGTTTTTAAAATGACATTGCTGGATGAGTCAAAACGTGATTTTTGCGTACACATGTGATCATCATCTTCTTCATCTTCATCTGAGATTTCTGGATGCTCACTAGTTTGAAATCTATCCAAGAGTTTAAGAACCAAAGGGATATCACCATATATTGTACAATGTTCCTAGTAGGGTGGCTCAGTTGTTCAACTATTATCTTACAAATTTCTATATTGGCCAGGTATTTCTTATGGGCAGAGGGGATTCTGCCTAGTGTGACATTTTAGATGACCATCTAAAAATAGCCTAATTTGCGTAAATTATGCCAGTCAATAAATCCGGTTGGTCATCTAAGGGTTACGGGTGATTTTTCAGTGCCAAAGGTATTTTATTTCAGTTGCCTAATCTTGCATTTTGTGATCTTTTCCAAATGTTATTACAGGGCAAATTTCAGGTCCTGTGCTTCTCTGTTAATAGCCCCATCGTAATCAGCAATCCTAATCTCCAGTTGGGCTGGCCTAAGCTCTGGCATATGCCCTGTGCTGACCTGGGGGTATCACCAAAGTGCCATACAACATTTCTGCAGCTCTCCTGGGGGAAGGATAGGCCAGTGCACAGAAATGTGCTTGCCTTCCTCCATGACCACAGGAATGGGAATTCCAATGAGTTGTGCCAGCCTAGATTAGGATTGCATCCCTATTCAACTTTCCAGTACTGATACAGCTGCAATGCAGCCCTGAGGCACGGGACAAACATCACTAGCTATAAAGGCTAAGGATAGGATTCAATCGGGATCACAACAGCTTGCATTGCCTTTGTCCTAGTCACGCTTTCACCCAAACCTGTGACCAGAAACAGACACAGACTTCCTACATGCCCAGAAACTGTGTATACAACATCAAAAGTCCTGCAAGATGCCCTCAAGCATGGTTGCCCTCCATCCTTCCTCAGCCGTCGTTCATACTCTGCTCACAACATCTCAGAGCTCACCCACCTGGGGTGATATTTAGCCTCACCATGACAATGAATTAAGGGCAGCAATTAAGAAATTCTGGCAAGAACACCTGTCGGTGGACTGACCCGCATCCAGAAGAAGCGCCTAATGACTGCACATCTAATGATGGGCTCTCTGTAGTGTGAAGGAAAAGTAGGTTGAACTGCATAAATGCGGAGAATGCATTCATTACCCAAACGTTTGAATATTTGCCAATTAATCCCTGTCAGTGCTAATCTGTGTTACTCTATTTCTAATGGCAGGTGTGTGTTGCTAATTCATTAAAGAGCGCAAACAGTGCACCAGGAAAGCTATGCATGCTCTCCCATGGCTAAGAATAATAATGATACCATGTTGTGATATAAGGTTGTGGCAAGGAAAGGTGGGTTTGGAAGACACATAGAACTTCCAAGGCATTCCAGTCTGGGTGTCAACAAGACTGGGGACAAGAAGGGGATGGAGGTGAAACAAATAAGAGAATTTGCCCCTATACATAACATTGAAGACCAGCTGATTAACACCCAGTCCCAACCCCTGAACCTAGAAGCATGAAATTTGGGGAACATGTTCTTTCTGTCTTGTAAGGACCCACTAAGAACTGATTTGGTGCCTGGTGGCTCCTGCTGCACAGTGTTGCCTACTGGTCTTTGGTTACTGTTGCCTGGCAGGGATGCCTGGTGCCCACTGGTGCCTGGTGGTGCCCATTGCCAGGTGATGCTCTCCAGTCCCAGTGCATGTTGGTGCCCAGCAGTGCCCGCCAGTGCCCATCCATGCCGAAGACCCACAATTATTCTTGAAATTTGACTCCTGCGATGGTGGGTAAATTCTGCTAGTACAGTAATAATGGCACTGGCTGCCATAAAGCTGTCCAAACCTGTCACAAAATGTGTTTTGGCAGTATATGACTTACCAAGCTGCCTGGAGCACGGGCAGAAAGGTCTTCCTGGCCATGTCATCATCCATGCCCTCAATCAATGGAGGAGGTAGGATATTGGGAAAGGATAGATGGGATAGTAGGAGGGCAGAACAGAGGCAGGTAGGAGGAAAAACAGGGTGCAAGGGGGCAGAGATGGGCTGATTGGGGCCCAGGTTTGCTTCAATCATTGCTGGTCAACAAGGCATCATGCAGCAAGATAATAATTGTAGATATGAGTAGACCTAACCGCACTGCAGAGGCTTATCTCCTGGTAAAGGGAATAATTATTCCCTTATCTAGAGGAGACTGTACTGCCTCCCACCATAGGATTCAGCCTTCACCATTTTGATGCCACTGCACCAATGGCAGAGGGGATAGGACTGAGCCCTTAATGTGATTACAAGAAGGTGACACAGGTGTGGTGCCTGTGTCTTTATAGAAATAGATTAATATTGGTGCTTATTAATATAATAGCACCACATCTGTGGCATGCAGGGATGGGGCAATTAGGTTGGCCATGGACTGTGCAGTGTGCATGCCTGCCCAGCAAAGACCTCCATTATCTGAACCCACAGCCTGAACCCACAGCCCTCCATTATCTGGTGCAGACAGGGGACCTGATGCACAGTTCTGCCCGGAGGTCCTAGCAACCTGGCACCAGCTCTGCTGATGAATATCTAAGTCATAATGAAAAACTCTTATAATTATTTTCTAGCACCTGTTATATATTTACTGCACTTCCCAGACAGTTAGCTAAAGCAACAGCCCTGTGAGGTAGGCTCAGCTATATATAAATTACACCTTACATTGAATTATTTCCAAACAAGTTGGAAGGTTCCCTGTTGATCGGTCGTTCCCCATTTTTGTTTTCGAACTTATGCTCAAAGTATGCTTATGCATAAACTTCCATGCATGTGCGCAGAAGAAATCCAAAAACATCATACCTGAACTCAATTACAAAGCCTCAGGATGTACACACAAGGAAGCAGGTTGTAATTTTTAACTTATAATCCATTAAAAACAAGTAATGAAGGCGAAGGATTTATGGGCTGTATAAAATCATACACTGAAGGTTATATGGCCATGGGAGGAGAACACCCTTTTTTAATCACAGAAGGTAGGCGATTAATTGCTTTTACGAATGCACGCACTACCCTATTCATTAACACCATCACCTCCTGGAGAATGTGCGCAACGTGCTAATAATATTAATTGTCTTGGATTAATGAGCAACATAAACATTCTTATAGGCTCCTTACAACAAACAGCGGTGTCCCGTATGCTGCACAAAGAGACAGCTGCTACAGCAGACCCAGCAAGCCAGTACTGGCATTGAAAATTTTTGCTCCTTAACAGCGCGCTTGTAGTTTTTAATTTCTCTATCACTGAAGCCTGCATGAAAAGTTTGGACTAGCGCCAAAACGTAATAATCACACTGTCTGCAAATAAAATTAGAACAGGGGAAAAAAGACATTAAGGAGTTCAAGTACTGTCGAAGCATTGTAATCACCAAATGCGATCAACTGGTGCTGGGTCTGAAACTGTGAAAGGCACACTTGTCATCGAGGCAGTCTGCTGAAACAGGAGGGAATGCTGGTTTGGAAAGGTTGTGGTGGGAAACGTGTTGTGCATGGAATTCTCACAAGCTGAATCCCTTGCATCTTCAGATCAGTTTTGGAAAGGTCCTCTAAAGGCAAAATCCAGAGTAACTATGAGGAGTCCTTGCTCCGGTGTAAGAACAACTTACTCTGGATTCCAATATGAATTTCCCATAGGTTTTCACTAGGTGGTGCAGTAGCTATGGGTGCACATCAGTGATGGGATTCAAAGAAATTAACAACCGGTTCTCTGTCCATCTGGCAGCCACTTTTAAATGGCTATTTTTAAACTTTATATGTCCTATCTCTCATTAACAACCGGTTCTATAGAATAGGTGCAAACCTGCTGGAGCCCACCACTGGTCACATATAGTCTCTTACATGCTCCCGTAGTTACTCTGGAATTGGGGTCTAAGCACTGAATATCCTTATAGAAAATTGGCCATAGTACCATTAAACTGTTTGACAAGCAGTGAATGGTGCTATGGCTGCATGGTTGACTGATCCTATCAACATTGTTCTGACACAGGTGAATTTTGAGGAAGAAGCATGGATGCACTCAGTCTCCATGACCAGCTCCTTGTCCAGCTGAGACACACATGTGGCATACATAAAAATCAGCACTAGGACCTTCCAGTGCCATGAGGGACCATCCCAAATGATGCTCTTGGTGACCTGATGATGTGGAAGACTTTCCTCTACCACTCTGGGAGAGGCTAATGAAGCTCTAGTCCACTACTGTCCTCTACACTTCCATTTCCACTCAGTGACTGACTCATTTGGCTTCATGGATGGGACAGCTCTGATAATGGGAGACATGTTGGTCCATACTAGTGTAGGAGATTTTTTAGTGTGAAACTTTTTATCCACATTGTATACAAATCTGCCCTTTCGATCCATGGATTTGGGACCCATAGATTCAACTCACCATGGGTTCTGAACTAGTAGTGGAAGGCTCTCAGTTGTCCAGGAGGTAATCTCAGTTCACATCCTGGAAACTTTTTGAGGCCACGCAGACCTCAGAACACCTCCAGATGGCAGAGAACTTCTCGAGTTATGTCCACACAGGATTGCCATAATTCTCTTCCATAAAACTGGGACAGAACCCCCTGTCAAATTTGCCAGTATGTGAATGCAAACCCCCAAAACTAGGACAGTCTCTGTTTTCTGGGGTGTATGGCAATCCTATGTCCTATGGTCCTCTGGACCTGATCCATAGATTCATTTATCCATGTGCATTGTTTTAGTATCCCCATGGGTGTGGGAGGAATAGATCCCCCAGATACAATGTCCAACTATTTTATACATCTTTGCAGACTGAAAAAAAAATGATTTTATAAATTAATGTCATTCTCAGAGGGAGGACCTGGGCTGAAATGCACTGTTATAGAAGACATGGGCCATCCAATGCTTCCAGAAATGTTCTGATTTGGAGCCATTCAGACACAGAAGCACATGGAAGGCCCAGCCTGGGCCCCCAACTTGTATGGGGCTGTGAGCCAATTTTGGGAAAGGCCAGTTTAGTGACTAGATTGAGGACAACAGAGACTTGGGTTCAAATCATGGCAGATAATGAAGCTCTGTCAATGACCTTGGACCAGTTGCGATCTCCCTACTTCCAAGCACTTCTTTTTCTAATGAAAACATTGTGGGGAACAGCACTGTATTTCACCATAATCTCCTTTGAAGAAGTGCGGGTTAAAAACAAAATAAAAAAATAAAGCTTCCAGCTGAATCAAGATGAATAACTAGAGAGTGTCTTTCTTTTAACTACATTTGATTTCTTTTAAACAGAAAATGAAGAAGGGATGCTATTTTGAAAGGGGGAAGAGAAGAGGAATGATTCCCTTTGTGTGAGAACTTTTTTTGAAATTCAACAGCTCCCCAAATAAATATTTACACTTCAAATGTGCCTTCGGAGGATGCCGCTCAGAAGGCAATGCATTGCTGCTGTTTGTGCAAAAGTGTTATTGCTTCCATGAAGATGACATTGGCTTTGCCACTCTCCACCCCCTGAGAAAAAAAAAATCTCGGTGACAGTTTTATACACTGTACAGGGCAATTAAGAGCAATTCCATTGAACTACTTAAATCATAACGATAGTTAAGGCCTTTAAGCTGCTCCTCATTAAAACAACTTCTCACAGCCTCCAATGGAAAAAAAAATCCTTCCCCATTAATAGGCATCTCATAAACACTGAATACACAGTGGCATGCCAGTCCTTCAGCAATATAGTAAGAGATGTCATTCTTCTGAGAAAGCAAAAAAGGAAATGCATGGAGAATAGATTAAAGGATGCACAAACAAGCCATTGTTATCTCCGACACCGCTTCTTTCTACTCTTTTGTCAAGTCCCGTTGCTCCTCCAACTCAACCACCCAAAGGTCTCCTGCGTCCTCAAAGGATTCAAATCCTACTCAGGGGTGTCAAACACAAGGCCCACAAGCCAAGTAAGCTTTATCTGGCACACACAATAATTGGGGTCTCACAAAACCGCCCTTTCAGCAGCAATGCTTCTCCAGAGCCCCTGTGAGGGAGAGATGGAAGGAGGCTTCAGAAGGTGCAGACCATGAGTGAGAGAACCTAATTACTGGTTTCCCTTGTTAACCACTAGGATTCTGTTCTGGAAGTTCCTGTGGATTAAAAAAAATGAAAAAATAAATAAATTTAAAGATCCACTTTTAGGTTTCTTGTTTCTCCATTGTACCCAATGGAATAAGATAGTGCCTCAGTATGTGAAGGGGTTTGGTTTTTGGACTGAAAATGGAATGATTTCTTGCATGACTGGCTCTTTACAAAAGTAGAAAAGCAGTTTTTTTTTTAAACTGTGATTTAGTGGTTGTTCATGTTGAGTCAAATCCATGTATAAAAAAATCAAAGTATAACAAAGTTGGACCTGTATCACAAGTAGCAAAAGGATGTTAAAGATTTGGATATTTTCTACTCTGTCATTTGAAGCTAATGAGTTTCTAATTAAGAAAAAAAGTGCTTCTTTCTGACCATCATCTGCTTCATGACCTCACTTTCTGCTTCATGACAACACTTCAGCTCCTTAGCAAGTGCCATAAATACTATTCTGTCGGTTGTGTGAAACAAGTTTGACATCTCTGTGTTATCTCTTGCTGCTTCAAACATCCTCCCAAAACATGGACATGATGCCTTGTTTTGATTTCCTGCAAACCCTTCTTTAAAATATTTGGTTTCATGAACCTTATCTCCCTCATCCCTTGATTCTACTGCAGTTAAGCCTAAAAATGATGTGCAGGAACTAATTAGAGATGCACATGCACATCTTCCTCTGGAGTACATCTGGACCATCAAGGCAACCAAGTTGTGTTTCTCTCTTCACTTTGTCCTACAGCATCTAGTGATTGCATTGGGACAGGACACCGCAGAGGCAACACCCCTTGGCATTTTCAGAGGTATCCAAAAATGTACGAACATGGCACAGGGTGCTGCAATCTATGGCAGAACTTGGATTGGGCTGCCTCTTAAGTTCTGAGTATCTTTCTTACAGCCCTTTTGTGACACACCAGACCAGTATGGGATTTGTGCCAGGATTTACGGTATGCTGGCCTAACCAGGGGTTAGGACTGAGCTGCCAGTCTTACTAAACACAATGGGTGTACTCCTGATTAAATAAAAAACCCTGTTTTAAAACTACCTATAACTGGGTTGCACTTTTGGCCAACTCCCCAAGGTAGGGTTGCCATAATTCTCTTCCACAAAACTGGGACAGGACCTTCTGTCCCATTTGTGAACACAATCCCCCCCCCAATTGGGACTGTCTGTCTTTTGCGGAATATATGGCAACCCTAGTCCAAGAGAATGTCTTATAGCAAAGGTCTCCAAACCCTGGCCCAGGGGCCAGTTCAGCCTACAGTGAGCCTTTAACAGGCCTGCAGACACTGTCTGTTCCCAAGCCAGTTGATCAAACACCACCGGATGGAGGAATGGGGGTCTATTTAAGTATGTGCTTTATTTCTGTGCTGTGTGTTCATTAATCTAAATTCATAAATGAAATAAATTCATTAATTAATAAAATTATTCATTAATGAAATAAATTCATTAATCTAAGTTCCATCTCTAATGTATTTATTTAAATATATTAATTTTTTTTCCAGTCCTCCCTCAATACTGCCAGATATTTCATGTGGCCCACTGGGCAAAAAGTTTAGAGACCCCTGTCTTAAAGCTTCCAACGATGCAAGCAATTGTTCTATCCTTTGCAAAATCTCATTGCCATGAGCATCACCAAAACAATGAAGAAGCTTTTTTGAGCAGTTGTGATACTTGAACTTTGTCCACCTCACTCTTGATTCTGTTTGCAAACACTGGCGCAGAACATATTGAAGTATACGTTGTGGTCCCCTCGCCAAATGCTTGCAGAATCTCTAAACGGAACCACATTAAAGAACCACTTTTTTTGCTTCTGTTGCAAAGAAGCAGTTGGGGGAAGCTGCAGACATGAGACAGTTTTAAATCCGATCGCACTTTTACGCGAACCTCAAGGAATGACCTCTAGCTACAACCGGCCCTTGTTCTATCACACAAGTAGGTTTGTGTGCACATCCCTCCCTCTTTTTTTTTTTTACTTACAGAAAATAAATTAAAAAGGTGTGACCTTGCTGAGGGCTTGCAGAGAAAATGAGGTACATCTTGTCACACGCAGAGAGGCCTATCTGAAACATGGTTTGTTCAATTTGAAAGGCTGCTGCTTTGGCGAGATCGCGAGCTCCGATAAAAGGCAGCTGGATGAAAGGAAGAGAAACATTTCCAAGAGACAAAATTAAACAGCTACATTGGAAAGCCATTCAGTCACACAGAGGCTGTTTTGTGTGCCCATTTATCTCGGACTCATCAGCCACACCTTGTCCCTATGCTCGCAGCGGCACTCTCCACTAAGCGCACAAAAGCTGTCATGTAAGAGAATGATGAGTACTGTGCCCTGATAAGGATCGGAGGACACTCGACACCCCCCTTTCCTCACACAGCAGGTCACAGCGCAAATTGAATAAGCCACCCCGATCCGACACATTGTGCCAAAAGAATCAAAGTCATTGAGGCTCTTGATCTTGACGCTCGACCATCCCGGTACTTCATCCTCCTTTGCTCTTCATAAATTTCTTAAGAATCCCACTTCATGGTTGGTCTTTCCATGGCTTTCTTCCCTATTATATATCGCTAGTGGTTCATGCAATCTATGTCAATCATGTTCAGCTTCTTCATGCTTTATACTACTATTGTATGCACACATGAGTCCAGTGGTGGGCTTCAGAGGGTTCTCACAGGTTCTATAGAACCCTAATGAGCGCCTGGTTCTGAGAGCCAGTTACTAATGGGACATAGAACCTGTTTTGCTATGGATATAGAACCTGTTGTTAATTTAAGTTATTAGGACATAGAACTTGTTAATTTATTTGAATCCAACCACTGACCACATCTCTTTAGATGGAGCCACACTCAAGGCCACTTCCTATTTGCTGTGCAAAAGAAAGATGCAATGTTGGGTGCAACCAGGAAAACATCTTGCTGCAGTCCATGCTCCCTGTAGCGCCACCAGCTATTGCTTTACAGTTGTAGATTCTGTTGGAATTTCAACATTCTTTCCATAGATAAAACATGTTTTGGCGATACAGTAGACTGACCTAGGTTTGACCTAGGTTCAATCTATGACATCACTAGGTTTGATGCCTGCGCAGTCCCGGGGTGACGTGCTTACCCCCCCCCCCCTGCACACTGGATGACACGCACTATTGCATCACCCCTGCCTAGGCTGGCACAACTCATTGGTTTTCAGGTCCCCATGGTTATTTAGGGAGGCAAGGGCATATCCGTTCACTGGCCTAACCCTCCCCCAGGAATGGTGCAGAAATACCTTACGGCACTTTTGTAACACCCCCAGGTCAGCACAGGACTTACGTTGGAGCTTAGGCCAGCCGAACTGGAAGCTACGATTGCAGCCTATGGGCCCAATCTAACCTAGTTTTCAAGCTCTAATGCAGCCATACTAATGGGGCTGCAACTTGTGCTGCAAGTTGTGCTGCAAATACTAGTGTGCTGCAACTTGAAGTGAAGTGGGGAGGTCATGGAAGCCCCCTCAAGGTTCCAGAAACTTTATCACTTTGTTTGGAAATTTGGATTGACTTAAGGCCCTGGAAGTGCCATCAAACAACAGATTAAAGAATATCTAAAACACATCCTCTTCCTATGCACAAGTCCCTCTTTACAAGAGGAGTCAGTACATCTAGAATAAGGATGCCCAAACGGGGCCAGATGCAGCTTTTAGCAAACCTCCATGTGGCCTGTGGCAAACCCTCTCCTTCCAGCCCTTGGGAAAGCCCTGTAATCTTCCAGAGGTGAGAGAAGCTCTGCTCCTTGAACCTCCAGAAGGTATCATGAGCACTGGGGAGGCTGCATGCATCTCCCTTCTCTGTATGTGAAACAGATTATGAACTGGTTTGAAGATCACCTCCTCTCTCTGAGTTAGAAAATGTTTGTGAACTGATTTGAATGCATTTGTTCATTCGTTTGTTCCACCCCTAAAATATTCCTTTATGTAAATTTATGAAAATTTATTCAAATTAGAAATGTAAATTTCTTTTTTCTTCTGGTCATTTTTTTCTTCTGGTCATCACCACAGTGTCAGATGCGGCTCTCTTTCCAAAAAGTTTGGTCCCCTCTGATCTAGAAGAAAGATCTTTTTTTGCTGACGCACCTTCTTGGGGACACTTCTTTGGAACAGGCGAGAAGTTTTTTTGACCTGGGGAACTTATCATGCAATCTGTCGCCTCCGTTCTGAAGTTGTGCAGATTCAAAAGGGCTGTGTTGTTTTTTTTTCCAGAGCACGTACGGTTTAGCCCCATGCATCCATAAGTTTCCATAAGATAAGGCCGATACCTATTTTCCTCCAGCAAATGTCGGAGGGGATGCCGGCGCAACAGCTGCAAAGGAATACCATGAGAGTTCAGTGAGTGGTTTCTACCAAAGGGTTGAATTTCACTCACTCACTCTTTCCTACTCTAGCTACAAAGGACCAAAGTGCTAGGAGTTCATTGCCACAGGGAAATGGATTTTGCCCAAATGGAACAGGAACATTAAAACAGCTTATTTTCCCCTCCTGTTCTTTGAGTAGTTTCAAATCCTCGTTTCAAGGAGTTCTAATTGGAAAGTGTTTGGTGTCCCAGAGAAACAGCAGATGCAGTGAGCTGAAGGGGGATAGCCGAACACAACTTAAACATGTGTCAAACTAATTCTTAAAACAAATGTGCATGCACAGACCGAGGTTTGATTTCACCGGCTTGTCATCGCTGCTGAAACGCAGCTTGGCACATCTTTGCAAAGAGTGACAGGTGAATCGCGGAACACCGACAATGTCATGATTACTTCCGGAGGTACAACTGGTAAAAAAGAAAAAAATATTCTCTCTCAGCCTACACATCTTTACATGTTTATTTCATGTATTATAGATAGATAGATAGATAGATAGATAGATAGATAGATAGATAGATAGATAGATAGATAGATAGATAGATAGATAGATGATAGATTGACTGATTGACTGATTGACTGATTGATTGATTGATTGATTGATTGTAGACAGACAGACAGACAGACAGACAGACAGACAGACGGACGGACGGGTGGGCGGGCGGGCGGGCGGGCGGGTGGACAGACAGGCGGGCGGGTGGATGGATGGACGGACATAGATAGATGGGCGGGCGGGTGGACGAATGGACAAACGGAAGGACGGACGGACAGATGAACAGATGGATGGATGGATGGATGGATGGATGGATGGATGGATGGATGGATGGATGGTGACTGTTCAAGCTGTGGGGGATACCTGTGAATTGTGCTGGCTTCAATTGGTTAGAGTGCCTTCCTTCTCCAGCTGCAGGGTGGTACATTAGCTGTTTCCAAGGAGTTCCCTGGGAAACACAACATGTCCATGATCACAAAGTGAAACCTATAACATTATTTTTGTCATAACTGTTTCATATTTTTGCACAAGCAAAAAGACTGCATATTTGTGAGGTTAAAAAAAAATAATAATGAAAGAACAAACACCCTTTTTACAACATCATCCGACATAGCACTGCAGGCCAGAGATGAAAGAGATGAAAGGGTACTAATAACCAGATTCTCTCTTTTTTCCATTCTTAAAAAAAGAAAAAGAAAGAAAGAAAAACTGATACCAGTGAGCCATAATTGCAAAAGAGAGAAAGCAGCAAGGAAGGTCAAGCTGACCTCCTGATTTGGAGAGCCCAGCTTTTGAAATCCTAAACCGTACAAAGAACCATGACTTCAAGGCATACAAACATAAGAGGATTAAGGTAAGTGTCCCACCTCAAACCCTAAAAAAACACAGATTAGTTTATTTTAAGTGCTGAAAGAGGAAAACAGGTTCGTATGAATACGTGATGCTCTGAAGTAGCAGGGGTGGAAGGGGGAGTTGATTTTAGCCTAAACTTGAGAGGAAGGATAACAAAATTTAAAAAATAAAGAATAGGGAAACAGAAGTCCACTTTTTAAAAATATGTTTATCTAAAAATGCGATGATCATTCCAGGGATGGACTAGCACTTTTGTACCACCATTGAGCTCATACAAGAGTTAGGCACACCGCATAGGTGCCAGCGTATATGGATTGCATCCATACTTTCACAACTCTCCATCATTTTCACCATTGTTCTAAACTTGAAATCCCCAAACATTTAGCCCTTTAGCCATAAGGAAGGTGACTTCTTTTCAGGGTGACAATATGTCAAACTTGCCACAAACAGAGGACAAGCCTCCCGCCCAAAAATGTAGGACACTGAAGAAAAATATAGGACATGACAAAATAAAAGCTAAAAAAAACACATTCATATATGTTTGCTTTCATAGTTAATTTAAACGCTATGGGCGCAATCCAGAGTAACTATGGGGACTCCTCACTCCGGTGTAAGAACAATTTACTTTGGATTGCAATATGAATTTCCCATAAGTTTTCCCTAGGTGGTGCCATAACTACGGGTGCACGTAATGTCTCTTCCGTGCTCCATAGTTAGTTACTCTGGATTGTAGGGTAAGTTACTTATTATTAAATTTAAAACTATTGCATATAATTTATTACATATGAATTACAAAAATTCTACATGCTGCCTGTTCACAAGGAAAAAGAGGACAATGAAGATTTTTTTCCAAGACACAAGGCTAAAATCCAGGACATGTCCCGAGAAAGCAAGACAAATGGTCACCCTGTTCCTCTTTCCTGTAATTTCTGTTTTCAATTCTGGCCCTACATGTCTCTAAATTTGTCTCTTGTGTAGTTGATAAATCAATTTTATCTTTTTGAATCTTAAAATTGAATCTTAAAACTGTTTTTGTCTCCCACCCCCTTGCCTCCTTGCAAAAATCACCATATTAGAGTCAGGTTCTCACTATACAAAATTCCTTTTTGTATTGATGAAAGTGTGATCATTGCCATCATAGTGGAAGCCGGAGAAGATTTTCCTACTTGTTGCATACAATTATGTGGTGAGAGAAGCCATCCTGAGCTTTTTTCACATTTCATCCTCTGCAATTATGTTTTAAGTGTTAAGAATATGCCGTCCCCCAGGAGCTAATTATAGAAAAACTCTCATCATGCACACAGGAAACACACAAACAAATCCTTCAAGCACAAAGTAGATGTTCAACATAAAGGGACGTATTCACACCAATCAGTTTGGTTTGGCTAATTACTAATCTGATTTCTGGACTGCTTGTATTAGGTAATTATGACACCAACACGACTAGCTATTCATGCTGGAACTTTGACCGACTGTAATAAAGACCTAGCAAGCTTTCTCTGCAGCAATGTACAAATACACATCAGACTAGTAGCAGGGATGAAGATACGTCCATAGCCACGGCATTGATTGACATTGGTCCTATTCAGTGTCTGATTGAAGAACATAAGGTAGACCTGAGGAGCTCTTGGGCAAAGTCCATCATCAAGTCCAATCTTTTGCACCCCGAGTATAGCCAGGGAACGTCATAAGCAAGGTTGATAGTCAAGTTAACATAGGGCAAAATCCAGAGTAACTACAGGGAGTCCTTGCTCCGGTGTAAGAACAACTTACTCTGGATTCCAATATGAATTTCCCATAGGTTTTCACTAGGTGGTGCAGTAACTATGGGTGCACGTAAAGTCTCTTACGTGCTCCCATAGTTACTCTGGATTTGGGGGATAGTCAACACTTTTCGAGAAGTATTTCTCAAGCAGGGATACTCCTACTAGTGGTTATATTAATGTGGTGTCTTGTACTAAGGAGTCCCAGAAACCTGGCAGTCAGACTATCAAAATGTCATGGTAAGTAGCAGTAGGAGGCAGCTTGGCTTGGCTGGCAGACCTCCAGCATGCATTTTTGCATGCTCAAAAAAGCCCTCCTGACCTTCTAAATTGCTAAACTCCAAGCAATGTACATCCAGGCTCCCAATCCAGAAGTAATTGCCAATGACATCATCACCAGCTACTTCTGATGGTATTTCTCAAACATTGCCCCTGCAAAGTTGTACAGCAGAAGACAAATGTTGAGAACTCTATTGTAGATAATGGGAAGGGTTATTGTCTCAGTAACCCAGCATCTGCTTTTCTTGCCAATTCGTAACATCTCTTCATTGGGCATACCTGCCCTCAGATTGAAGAGCTGCTACCTCTCTATGTTGACAGTATTGGCCTAGATGTGGGCTGTAGGTGTTACAAGCGGTTAAGGCGCTGTGCCTGTTAACCAGCAGGCCAGGGTTCGAGACCCGGGTCGGCCCCACAAGACAGGGTGAGCTCCTGTCCTTAGCCCAGCTCTGCGACACCAGCTGGATCCAATCGTATTGGCTCTGCCTTTCCATTGGACTAATTCAGTGGTGTGGAGAGGGGGGATTTGCTGATTGGGGAACAGCCTATCCTCCATAACAATCCAACCCAGGCTTTCATGCTTTGCATGCAGCATATGCAGTGCCGAGCACGATACTATAGTCTTCCAAGACTGACGGAGGCCTGCTTTTTTTGGGCCTAGATGGCCATATGCAGCTCCATATGGATCTCTGTCTTCGGTAGTTATTTCCCACAGCTTAAAAGAAACAGATTTTTTTTTTAGTTAAAAATGAAATGATTGTTGTGCAGGTGAGAAATTTACATTTCTGGGATATAAATGGAAAGTACATTTCTAGTTCACTTTATGCTCTGGCTGTTTTATCAAAACTAAGAATTAAAAAATAAAAAGGTCAAAAGGGAAACCCAAGACAGACAAATAACATAGTTCTGGAAATTTAGCTATAGATGCCTATTGTTAAGCAATTACTGTATAATTTCCACCACTCCACTTGCCTTGTGACTGCATAACTAACTGTTAGCAAATAACAAAAAAAGCAATTACGGAAAAGCTTTGTTCGTATTACCCTCTTCATTTTATTCAGGCTATAATTATTGTCAGTGCTGGAGGCTTACTGTACCATGTAAAAGGCTCCAGGGAAGAAAATGGAAAAGATGGGGCATGGAAAATTGCAAATGTCACAGCTACCTTCATCATCACCATTGGACTTCCAAGATCAGAAAAAAAGAAGAGGATGCAGAACACTCACTGTGTATGTTTTACAAGATGTTTAACCTGAGCTCTTGATGAACAGCTGAAGATGCTGGGAAAGTAGAGAGACATGGAATATCTGACCTTTCTTGTCTGGAAAGAATAATATTAAAGAGTTAGGACACACATGGGGGAAATCTCCGTTCATATTCATACCCTACAATTTAGAGTAACTACGGGAGCACATAAGAGACATTACATGCACCTGTAGTTACTGCACCACCTAGTGAAAACCTATGGGAAATTCATATTGCAATCCAGAGTAAATTGTTCTTACACAGGAGCAAGGACTCCCTGTAGTTACTCTGGATTGCACCCATAATCTTCAGGCTGACATTCATAGCGGTGCAAATACAGGTGGGGTGTACCTCATATGCACGGATCTCGTATCCAAAGTTTTCACTTATCCTGGAATCCCCCCACTCTTTATAGTACCTTTGTTTTATTCTAGAAATGCTTGCAGCATTGCTTCTTATCTAGTGTCTTGCTTCTTATTTAACATCTTCTACTGAAGAACCTCCATCAGTCTTGGAAGACTATGGTATCATGCTTGGTGCTGCATACGCTGCATGTGAAGCATGAAAGCCTGGGTTAAATTGTTATGGAGGAGAGGCTGTTACCCAAGTAGCAAATCTCCCCTCTCCACGCCACTGAAAGAGTCCAATGGAAAGGCAGAGCCAATACGATTGGATCCAGCTGGCGTTGCAGGGCTGAGCTAAGGACAGGAGCTCACCCTGTCTTGTGGGGCTGACCCAGGTCTTGAACCCTGGCCTGCTGGTTAACAGGCACAGTGACTTAACCACTTACTGAAGAACCAAACTTTCAATTAACTAGCCTGCAAAGAAGCAGGACTGTAGACTCTTCCTATTAATTCTCAGTCACTCTGTAGTGCGCAGGCTGGTTCCCAAATGTTCGGTTCTACAGTACAGCAAGAATGTTACAAAAAGCCCACATGCTGCAAGTACTTGTAGACTAAATCAAAGGTCCTGTACAAAAGCGCTACAGGAATTCATATAGGGTTTCCCAGTATCCATAGTTTCCACATCCTCAGGGAGGGCTGGAATGGAAACTCTGCAGAGGTTTGTTTATTTTTGGTATATCAGCAAAATTCATACCTTTTAATATTAAATGGACTTGGGGTTGTAGTCAGTCATAGGATGCTTGCTTGGCACGCAGAAGTTTCTAAATATATGGTGTCTCCAGCTAGATGCTAGGGGGAATAGCTAAATGGGGGGGGCAAAGGTAGCAACTGGATCAGGCAAAAGAACTTTAGAAGGCAACAAACTGAGCTTGACACTACTAGTCAAAATTGTGAAAATCTTTATATGTATGAATAATACTTTCACGTACAGGTGCTCCTTCCTATCCACTAGGAATGGGAGATTTTAATCTATGGGAGGTTCGTGGTCCAGAATCTCCCATGAACTAAAAAAAAAGTTGAATTTTAAAAACTAGATTTAAAGACTCACTCACTTGCTCCTCCATACATATGGCTCTGTGTTGCTGGAATGGCTCTGAAATAGAGGGGCCCTTTGCATTTTTTTTGGCAATGGCCCCTATGCCACAGGTTTTTGAACACTTCAGTAGGTGCTTATTTTACAGTTGTGCATGTAAAAAAATTGTTTTCAGTTCTTGTGTGGAATGCATTACACATTAAATCCTTACCAAATGGAAGTCTAGCCTGGCAGATTTTTTTAATGTACTGACTAATATCATACCTCTTTGGGGGATTAGACCTATAATAATGACCAGTACTCAAGTCTTTTGTAAGAAACTTCTAGATCTCAATGAAGTCAAGACCCTGCAAAAAACATAAACCACAGTTAATTATCAAATATATCCTGACTGTTTAGCCCATGCTCTCATTTTCTCTCTTTCCAAATAACTCTTTTTTTCCTTTTGCATTTTTATTGTTAGTAATTCTCTCTCTCTTTTCTCCAAATAACTCTTTTTTCCTCTTTTCCTTTTTTATTTTTAGTATCTCTCTCTCTCTCTCTCTCTCTCTCTGGCCCTCTCTGGATCACATTGCGTTTGCAAATATCTCCCAAGTCCATTTAATTTCATCACATTCCTTACATTAAAAAGTAATTTGATTTATTGAAAAATGCAGTATGATGTCAGGAAGAATTAATATTTCCCATTGGCATACTAATAAACTCCATGACATAAGAACGTACTATTGTGCGCCGGAGGGACCTCCGCATTATTCCAAAGATAACATAACACAACCCTCGACGCAGCAGGAAACTTCCAGCGTCCTTTTAGATGTTTTACAGTGTTACTAATCTTTGAATTGCTTGGAAAAACAGAAAGGAAATGGAATCGTTTCCACCTGGAAGGGCTCGTGTGAGGAGGTGACTCCATTCCAACAGCCAAAGCCGCACTGACAGATTCGTGGCAATGTGTGAGACCATCACGACACCCAGGCCAGGACCTGATAGCATACTGGAAATCATGGCAAATCTGAATGGTTCTTGGAGAGGGGAGGAAGATCCAGCTCTGAACTGACCTAGGACTGAAGCTCTGAATTGTAACTACAGGCCACAGAACTTTCTTCATTCATCATGCAATTCACACACACACATGCACACCACAGGGGAGGTGCCACATCTCAGATCACAAGAGGTTAGAATATGTTATGCTGATAACATGTGGTCAAGCATGCAAGGACCACATTCTGACACTGTGCTTTCTGCTCCCCTTTCTGGTGTCTGTTACTATCTTGCTGTTGGGGAGTAGTTGTCCAGGGTTCCCCAATGTACAAGACACCACCTTGCATTCCACTGGTGTGCCACCACTTTGAAAATGCTGTGAAAGAACAAACCAGCTGTCTAGAAATAAATTACATATTTATATGGTTACTGAATCATTGGGTGTCAGGGGATGCAAGTGCACATGGCAGGGAGAAGCCATTCTCCTTTATGCCCCTATCTTTCCTTCTTGCTCCTTATCTCTCTCCCCCCATGTTCATCTCACCTTAGCCGGTGGTGTTCCTAATAACTGTCCTACCCAGGGCACACCTCCAGAGGTGCTGCACTTCACTTGGAGGTGCTACCCCCTGCCCATTGCTTCCCCCAGAGGTGTTCTGGAGCCAAGTGCAACCTCCCCATCCCAAAAGCATCAAAAATCTCAAAAGCATCACTTCATTTTTCTGAAAGTGATTTTTTTTTTTTGTCTTCCAGAAGGTCTTACAACTCCTTCTGAAGGCCACAAGTCTTCTCCAGCTCTCAGATCAATGTGCCAATTTGGGCACAATCACTGAATGCCATGAAAGGGTGATGCCAAGAAGGGGTGGATGCTTGCATGGCACCATCACCCCCAGGCCTGGCATCTGGGGCATTAGCCCCCTTCTGGTACAATACTGACCTCAACCTTTCTCCATTGCTCAGCTGTACTTTTTAAAAAAAAAATCACATCTGGAGCATCCTGATTAGAATCTCTCACAAATATCCACTCTTCCTTTTTGAAGATGGTAACTTGGCAAAGACTACAAAGCTTCCACCAGGTGCTCTTCCCATTTGTGTGTGTGTGTGTGCGTGCGTGCGTGCGCGGCGTTGGGGTGCTTGGAAGACATTCGCACCATTCTTGAATCCCAGGAGCCCAACTGTGCGCAATGTGTACAATTAATTCAACGTTCCACATGGATCTACCATTAGTGATCATTTGGGGAGCAGCTTTTTCCTTGGTGGTAATTTGATAGCAATATCCAAAAATATTAAGTGGAATATTTTTTTTGGAAGGGGTGCAAGGGGGGGGGGGGAACAAGTAATGGAACAAGTAACAGAACAATGTAACTTTTCATACATATAATGAGGTACATGATATTTTCCCCTTCTTTCTCCCATAAAGGAGCATTCCCCATTTTTCTTGACTCAGTCCAACATTTCATGCTGCTTACAGTTTTGGCGCATTCCTTTAGAACACGGCAAACATTCCCCATTCTTGAGTATCTTGCTGGGCCTGCGTTTTCAGCATGCAAGCCATATTCCTGCAAATGTTTCCAATTTTGGTGATCAAAGCGCTGCAGCAAAGAGGCTTGCTTACTTACAATGATGTGCCTGGATCAAAGGTTAACATTTTATATATGGAATATTCGGTCCGCGCATCGGTTTAACACCCTGCACACGGTGTCGTTGGGAGCCAGGACCGGAGGATATGCTTTCCCTCTTCATAAAACAAAGAAGGGAAACAATCCTTTTTCCTTATCATCCAAAGCAGGGGGATTCCAGCAACAAATGATTCTTGGCCGGGTGGAAGCAAGAGGTGGCCAGCAACGCAGGAGATGATGCGGTTAAAAGAGGAATTCAAGCAAACCTTCTTGAAGTAATTTCGGGGGGCCATTTCAGAAAGTGAGCAATGATTGTTGAGAGTAAGACACGTGTGCCGGGGGGGGGGGGGTCAGTCCTATTGAAGTTTGGCTTCTTTGGACAGGCACTAAAAATGTAAGCACATGGAAAAAGCTTCTTGCTGAATACAAGCTCAGAATACATACCTACCTTTAGAGGCAGGTGCAATAAATATTCCAAGCACCCGGGTCTGTTATCATTAGCTGTTGTTGTCGTCAATGTCTCCGCCATGGGTGCTCTTTGGAAGAGAAAGATAGAGCACAAATCAATCAATCAATCAAATAAACAAACACAAACAAACAAATAAATAAAAGTTATTTTGCAGGCATTTGCTATCCTGGGCACTTCTTCATTCTTTGTGAATGCAGTTCAGATGGAGGGTGCTTGGCTCCAGGGATGTCTAGCTAAATGAAGTCCACAAAAGGTTGCAGCTGTCAGGCAAAGGGGGCTTCATCCTCATCCCTCTCCCTACTCGTGTCTCCTTGTAGACTTATTATTACAAACCAACAGTAATACACCGCGAACAACTTCTCCACGCTGGTTTCTGTAACATCACAAGTTGGACCCTTCCCAAGTGTCTAGGACTGTGTGATGTAGCGGCATATAATGCGTGCAGAGCCTAGTAGAGCAGCCTTCTGCAGTTGACAGATTGATATTTATTTTATTTTAAAAATTTATATCCTGCCTTTCTCGGGCAAATTAGCCCGACTCAAGGCGGCTGACGTAAAACATAATTAAAAACATAAATAGAACAATTTGATAAAAACAATTAAAACATATGATGATGATGTACTATTTCATAGTTGCCAGGTGTTTAACTGGTATTTTCTCTATTGTAATTCGGTTCCAATCCAAGGAACTAGGAAGCACAAAGGTATATTATTATTATTATTATTATTATTATTATTATTATTATTATTATTATTATTATTATTATTATTATTAATTTTTTTAAAAAATTTAATCATTATTATTCAGAGAAGGGTTAAAAATGCAAAATTGCTAAACAGCACAAGCATCACTTGAAATGTGTTCTCGTCATAACATAGGACCAAAGACATTCCCTGTCTTCAAGGTTAGTAATCGAAATGGAAAGAGAAAAGGGGGAGAAAAGATATCCACTTATCCCAAGGGTCACTTCTGTGCTTGGAACTGTGGCTCAGCCCAGTTTCAAAGTCTTCTGCTCAAACAACGGGAGACCCAACACAGAAGGAAAAATAGTGAAACCCTGGAAAAAAAATGGAAAAGAGGCCTAGTTATTTATTTTAGAAATCTAACACAAAGTGAAACTCCAGTACATGAAAGCCCCCTGTTCTTCAGGCTGTTTATTCAAACAAGGCTTGCAACGCACAAAATAAGCACACAAAAGAACCCATACATTTGGAAGGCCCTTGGGGGAGTCCTCGGAGGGGCAGCCGACTTCGTAGGAAGCCGATTCCTTTATGCCGGCTTCTGAGATCTCTGAAGTGATCTCCTCTCTTTTCACTTGAGCTCCCCAGGCGAGGCCTTTGGGTCAGAGAGACCCACCAGCTCAAGCAGATGCTACCTGGCTTTAATGAAGGGGTCTGGCTCATTGTGACTGCAGGAGACACCTTGAAGGAAAAGGTCCCTTGTGGTGGGTGATGATGGGGGGAGGATTTGGAGGGCTCATTTTCATGAACAATTTAATGTGGTTGCTATAAATGTTGGAAAGCTGATGTAAAAAAATGATAAAAATTATCCACGCATATGTGCCCAGGGCAGGAATCCCTCAGGATGCACCCTAGACTATGGGAACCAGCTGTTCTATCTACTGTTATAGAACAAGATACATCATGGTGTAAGTAGGCATCTTTCCATGGTCCATATCAATGGTTCTTCAAGTGGGACCCCTATGGGTCACAAAAAACTGGGCACTGCCATCTTGGAATGGGACATATAGAGCACAGTCCTAACCACCTAACTTCCTGTGCATCATGGAAAGCACCATGATTTTCATTCTCAGAAGGAGCTGCTAAAAAAACCACTGATTCTGTATGCATGTTATGCATGGTGCATGTTATGGTGCATGTTATGTATGGGGCAGATCCAGTGATGGGATTCAAAAAAATTAGCAACAGGTTCTATGCCCTAATGACAGGTTCTACGTCCCATTAGTAACCGGTTCTCAGAACCAGGCGCTCATTAGCAAAGGGTTCTATAGAACCTGTGTGAACCCCCTGAAGCCCACCACTGGGCAGATCCCCTGGTGCTTTCCAAGGAGCCAGTGTGTACATCAGCACTGCCTCTTTCACTTGTCAGTAGGTCCTCAGTAACAAGGTAAGAGGTAGGTAAGAGTAAGAGTAAAGCGTCAGCGACAAGAGCTCTGTTGTCACAAACCCTGGGTTGTCTCATTTGCTGTCAATGTTGCATGACCCTTGCCATGTGGGTATGATTGAGATAAATGAACTGCCATGCACTTGGAAAATTATATATAGGTTTATATTTCTTGCCCTTTCATCAAGGTTATATAGAAGGCATACCCGGGGCTGTATGTAATCTCCGTTCACATGGCAGAATTGCTGCAGTACCAGTTCTAGCCACTGTCTGGGTAGTGCTGCAGAGTAGTAGAAAACAAGTTAACTCCCTCTGTTTGGGAGGTTCTCTGATGATGCAAAGAGCAGTGCATCTGAGCCTTGATGGTGCTCCTACACCAGTACCATTGAATATGGATTTGAACCCAGCCCTTTCTTGCCCAAATCTGATATTACCCACTCCTGATAGCCTGAGCTTGATGGGAATCAATCTCAACCAAGTTGGAATCACACTGGCAAGGCAGGTGTCTGTCTTCATGCCTTCACCCACCTCGGATCACTTCTTTTCCCCATATCAGACAAGCAATGACATAGGATATGTCACAGAGGATGACAGGCATTCTTGCCAGGAGCTCTCATTTTTTTCCCCTCATTGATTTTCTGTACAATATTGGGGTTGAAAAGCTTTCAGGATTAAGACCACTTTCTATTCATAAAGATTTTTATAGAGACGAGAGCCCTGGGCAAACCCCAGCTTCTTCCCTCTTAGAAGGTCAAGTGTTTTTGCAGTCCAGGGAGGAAACATTTGTTTTAATAAAAATGGATTTATGTTCAGAAGACTGAAACTGCATTAGACAGACTCTCTGCATGCGGTGTTTTAAACCAAGCAATTATTCTGCTATGATCTAGTCTAAAGCCCACTGAGATCGTTTCCAGTGGTTGAATAGGCTCTCATTCCCCCCACCCCAAAAAGCCTTCAAGCCCCTGGACCTTCCCAAGCTGAGAATGTTTCGACAGAGTTCATTTGCTCCAACTGTCCCCATTCAGTAGGTCCCCTGATAAATCATTGTCCCTCTTTTGGCCTTTGGAGATGCCATGCTCAGTTGTAGGGAAAATGTCTTAGGGATAGAGTTTAGGTGTGTTCTCACAACCTGACTACAATCCTAGCATTACAATCTCCAGGAAGAGCAAGAAATGCACCTTGATTCTAGTTCACATTTATGCAAGGTTTTACTTGAAGTTTCCTTCTGATGAGTCCGTGTACCTGAGTAATGTCCATGCCAGAGGTTCTCAAACTTTGAGCCATGGTTCCCTGGGGAGCCACAGACACCAACCAGGGGACCTGTGTAATGTTTACAAAAAACCAGCCATCCTATAAAATGTATGGTATTGTAGCCCTAATGCTAGGGTTGCCACAACTCCCTTCCACAAAACTGGGACAGTACAAAATCACTGCAAAGCAAGACAAAACCACGAATGGGGCTTACTCCTAGGAACAATGTGCCTCTATGGGAGCATCCCTCCATGTCCCCCTCATACCTGGGGCACCAGCTGAAGTCAGCATTCTTGAACTCACACCCACATCCACACCCCTTTTCCTCAATCCAGACAGGACCAAACCCAGGATTTGGACCTACTTGTACAGGACAGGATCCCCAAAACTGAAAATGTCCTGGTGTTCCAGGCATATGGCAACCCTACCTAATGGGAAGCCACAAGCAATAGCCAAGTAGATCCAGGGATCTATGAGTAAAAAAAAATTGAGGACCACTGTGCTGAAGGGCACCATGAAATGCAGCCCCCAAATACCCCTTCTTGTCTCTGTTACCCTTCCTACCACCTTTTCCAATGCTCAACTCTTGCTTGTGAGCCGTCACTCACATACCCTTTCAGGCCTATGCAGGGATGGTTTTCAGTGGGACCAAGCCAGGCCATGCCCTGTGCCAGGGCTGCCTGCACTCAAGTAACAGCATATTTGTGCAACTACAGTGGTGCCTCACATAAAGAGCTTAATTTATTCTGGAGGCATGCTCTTTAAGTGAAATGCTCTTTAAGTGAAGCAGATTTTTCCATAGGAAATAATGGAAACTCAGACAATTGGTTCCACAACCCCCAAAATATTCATATAAAAATATTAACTGGATGTAAAAATGATGACAAAACACTGGAATTGAATTCAAAACATGCATTCAATATGCATGATCCTATGAAGCCTACTTAGGCTGCAATCATAAACTTTCCTGGGAGTAAGCCCCATTTAACACAATGGAGCTTACTTCCGGGTAGACATGGTTAAGAGGCTGCAGTCAAAGACACTTTCCTGGGAGTAAGCCCCATTTAACCCAATGGGGTTTACTTCTGAATAGACATAGTTAGGAGACTGCAATCAAAGACACTTTCCTGGGAGGCTTACCTGGGCTGCTGCTGGAGGTTCAAGGTGGTTGGTGGGGGCACTTGGGGGCAGCTGCCTCTGGCACCTCCGGGCGAATGCCCTCAAGTTGGGGGCAGTTAGAGGCAGCAGCGCTGACCGGCAGCCCTTTTAAAGAGGCTCCGTGCGGAGCGTCAGGGCTGCATAGCACATGTGCCCATAGCGTTCTTGCTTGTTAAGTGAAGCAGAACTTGTTATGTGAAGCAAGATTTCTTGGAAATCTTTGCTTGTTATGTGAAACGCTTGTTAAGCGAGGTACCACTGTATTTGTTTATGACATATTTGTGGTACTCAGGAGCTACTGACACTACTTGACCACGGATTGCACCCTAAATGTTCACAGGATCCTTGCAGTACAAGATAAGATTTTGCAGTTTGAAAAAAAAATATGCACCAACAAGATCTGGAAACAATGCCAAGGAAGGCTGCATTTTGTGACATACTAAAGAAGGCAGGATACTGTCTCCAGTGCTTGCCTATGATTTAATCTGTTACTTAAAAATAAATCTAGTGTTGGTTTTTATTATTCTGTTTGCCAGGAAGGCTGCTATAAGAGCAGACAAGTAGATTGAAGCAAGCACACCCTCTGTGAGAACTTACACTTTTCTGATCATGATTGACAGGTTCCCTCTCTCTAGCTGTTTGACATGCCCATGGTCGAGCCGATGTGACTGATAGATCTTCAAAGCAAGGGCCTGTCAGAAATTATGTGTCAAAGCATTTGATTCCAACAGGTTCTAACCTAATCAGAAGAGAAATATTATCCTGGCTCAGACCCTGAAGCAAGTTCTTGAATAACACTGTCAGGATGAGAACGGCTTCCGGGGCAGGGCAAAAACATCAGGAATGGTGTGCGCTGCCCTAACAGACTTGCATTTTGTGACATGCAAAGTCAGTCTCCCAAAGAAGCCCCCTTGCACTGACAGGCTGCTGCAGGACTTTGCAAATTGCAGGAGCATTTCTGGAAAAGGCAGAGTTGGCCCAGCCCAGTAGGTGGAAAAGTGCTTGCCCAGAGCAGTCTAACATCTGGGATGCCATGCACAGTTTCAAAGACCTGAGCCACCAATTCCATCAGAGGTTTGTTTCTATAAGCTAAAAAAAAGATTGTCCTAGAACAAAATCAAAATATCTTCTTCCATTGCTTCTTGTTTCCTGTGTTGCCAGAATACAATATACCTTCCACCAACCAGTGTTTACATCTATGCAGAACATACCCTATGAGGATCTTTGCTGGCTTTGGGTCCACCAAGAGCCATTGGATGCTTTGAGAAGAGCACAATAAAAATGTAGGTTTTTCCTCCATAGATGCAGGGTGTGCATTCACAGGGGCCAAGCACTTGGGTGTGTAACGATGGTGCAGCCCAAGCTATGTTGTTGTTTAGTCATTAAGTCATGACAGATTCTTTGTAACCCATTGACTACAGCATGTCAGCCCCCCCCTATCCTCCACCAGCTTCTGATGTCCATCCAAATTCATGTTCATAGCCTCAGTGACGCTATCTAACCACCTCATCCTCTGCCGTTCCCCTCCTCCTTTTGCCTTCAGTTTTTCCCAGCATCAGGCTCTTTTCTACGGAGTCCTCCCTTCTCATGATGAGGCCAAAATATTTGCACTTCAGCTTCAGTATTTGTCCTTCCAGTGAACAGTTAGGGTTGATTTCCTGGAGGATGGACTGATTTGATCTCCTTGCAGTCCAAGGGACTCTCAAGAGTCTTCTCCAGCACCATAACCCAAAGGCATCTATTCTTTGGCACTCAACCTTCATTATGGTCCAGCTCTCACAGCCTTACATTACCATAGGGATAACCACAGCTTTAACTTAAAGGAAGTTTGATGGCAAGGTGACATCTCAAATTTTAATTAAGGTGTCTAGCCCTGTCATAGCTTTCCTCCCCAGAAGCAGCGTCATTTGATTTCTTAGCTGCAGTCACCATCTGCAGTGATCTTAGCCCAGAAAAATAAACTCTGTCACAACTCCTATTTCTTCTTTTTCTACCCTGAATTGATGGGACCAGAAGCCATGATCTTGGTTTTTAATTTTTAGTTTTAAGTCACATTTTGCACTTTCTTCTTTCACCCTCATCAAGATGTCCCTTAGTTCCTCCTCACTTTTTGCCATTAGGGTGGTATTGTCTTCATATCTGAGGATATTGATATTTCTCCCAGTAATCTTAATTTTGGCTTGTGATTCATCCAGCCCAGCCTTTTGCATAATGTACTCTCCATATAAATTATTTAATGGTGACAATATACAGCCTTGTCATACTTCTTTCCCAATTTTAAACCTCATAGTTGGTTCTAACTGTTGCTTCTGGACTTGCATACAGGTTTCTCGGAAGACCAATAAGATGTTCTGGTTCTCCCAACTTGTCACAATTTAGATGCAATCCTGACTTTAGGCCAGAGAGACTGGCCCAGTGAAGCTGGCCTAAGGAGGCCATATCCTGAGCTGACAGGCCAAGTCCACGGGGCTAGGAGGTCTCTAAGTCTCTAAGTCTGGCCTATCTGCTGCTGAGGACCAATTACTAGCTTGCTGTCTCCTTCATCTAGCATTCTGGCTGATGTCTCTCATTCTTCTTCTAGCTTTTAGGCTGTAGTGGAAAAGTCAATCAAAACAATTAATCAGAACACCACAATAAATCAAAACAGGGGGAGCAGAGAATTATGGTTAGTTTAGGCTACAATCCTAAAGACACTTTCCTGGGAGTAAGACCCTTTGAACACAACGGGGCTTACTTTTGAGTATACGTGGTTAGGAGTGGGCTCTAAGTGAATTTGCAGACGATCCACAAATATAGGAGCTGCCAGTATAATCACAATTGCATAAAGCAGTCCAAATATAGGTTTACCTATGCCCTTTAGGATCCCCCATTCTTTCACAGTTAGACCAATCCCTGCCATTTCAAGGGTAGGCAGAAAAATAGGCAACTAAGCAGAATTGTATTTACAAGGTAACTTGGAGATTTATCAGACCAATTGTGGGAGGAAAACAAATTACTGTATGTACAAAGCAAACATCACAATTTTGACTCAAGTCTAGAGAGACAGCTATCTTGGGATATTTATATGGGCTGTCATTCCTGTGTTTTCACTAAGATTTGGGTTTCAAACCTTAGGCTCTCAGAGGAATCACTCAGCAACTCTTGTGGTCGGACTCCTGCCTCCTGATGGGCAAGGAAGATGCCTTTCCGAGAGGTAAACATGTGGGAAATCTGTTCACCATGTGTGTTGGTCCCAACATCAGCCCCTTAGGTAAATATCCAAATCCACTTTCTCAATTACCTTCGGCAAGCAACAACTGCTGACATTTCTTCCTTTTAAGCTTTATCCTCCCTCTGTTGACCGTAACCTGAGTGTCCCAGTTGACATACATATGAAGATGTGGGATGATAATTTGGAGACTGCAGCAAACAGGTCTTTCCAACACATGATGTTGAATAGGGTGGCCACCACTCCCCAAATTCACCAACCCATTTGAAATCTTGGCATGAAGGGAAAGGGTTTAAAACCTGTATATCAAGATTCTGATGGTGATCACCACCTCCACATATACAAACACAGCAGTGCTATTTTAATTAAAAATATTTTTTAAAGATGGAAGCAAATGACCCATTTAGCATCATATGTAATTGAACTAAAAAGATAAACGTGTCCCCTGCAGATTATATTGCTAGTTGTGACCAACTGTGGGGTGCAGTGCTCATCCACGTTTCTGGAGCCATAGAGCCAATGTTGTCCGACATGTGGCTCACATGCCTTCTCAGCGAAGTGGTACCTATTTATCTACTTGCATTTAGATGCTTTCAAACTGCTAGGTTGGCAGGAGCTGGGCTAAAGATGGGAACTCATCCCATTTTGTAGGACCCGGGTCTCAAACCCTGGCCTGCCGGTTAACAGGCACAGTGTCTTAACCACTTGCGCTGCTCACAGCCCCATTAGGGGGTAATTGAACTATCTAATCCTAATTCCATAAGGTTGGCCACAAGTGAAGGAAAACCATTGGTTTTATGGAACTGCCTTTCTAGATCAACTCCAAAGCAAGAACAGGGAGTATCCCAGACTCAGAGCCACTCTCTCAAAGCTCTAGACATTTGTACTTGTCTATAATACCCCCTTCTCTGTCAGCGCAGTCCTAACCCCTCCCGCATAAGTGCCTTACAGCCCAATCCAGAGCAACTAATCTGTCCACATAAGAGCCCTTAGGTTGCCCTATCTAACACTAGGTTGGAGCAACTGCAAGATGCTCCAGCCCAGTTACTCTGAAGGAGGCTTAGGGCAGAGCAAGGCAAGATAGGGTGCCCTAAGAGAGGTGGACCTGCTCTGCCCTAACTGGGGCAGCCTAAGCAGCTCAGGAGAGGCAAGTTGAGGGCATGTTGAGCATTGCCTAGGGCAGAGCAGTTACTCTGTATCCAGAGCCTGTTTCCAAGGCAGAAATGCCCTCTTCCAGCCCTCAGAGTTATACCACCTCAGGAGCAGGTATAGTAATGAGTAGACTCATAGGGGTCCATGATAAGGCCCGAGTAAGAATGGCAGTGCTGACCAAAAATCTGAGTTCTTGGCCGGCCTAGCTGCAACCCCTTCCTCTCAACCTCAGGATATGGAACAAACTACGGCTGCCCACAAACCTCAGGATACAGCAGGCCACTCCAAGAAGCCCCTTGTATTCACTGTAGAATGTACTGGCATCTCATCAGGGACTCCTTATAAGGCAGGCACCCAGTGGCGTCACTAGACTGGTGCGGCCGGTGTGAGCTGCATTGGGGATGCGCTCCGTATGGAGTGATGTGCCGGAGGAGTTTGACTGTCCTTTGGCAGGCCCCGGGCGTCTGCACACCCATTCAGGCCTGCTCCAAGGCGGAGAATCAGCCAGAAGCTGACACTTGTCTGAGGAGCTGGCCTGAACGGCCATCTGAGATGCACTGCGCAGAAACACACTGAGCATGCCGAACAGCTTCAGAGGAGACTTCCTTAGAGCAGAGAAAGTCTGCACCTCTGCACAGCCATTCAGCCTCATTCAGGAGGCGGAGCGACAGCCGAATGGCTTCAGAAAGAGTACTGCACAGGCACCAACTCTGACGCCTGCACAGTCTCCCCCGAAGCCAAAAGGCTTCAGAAAAGTACTGCGCAGGTGTCAGAGATGGTGCCTGCGCAGTACTCTTTCTGAAGCCAGTTGGCTTCAGAAACAACTGCGCAGGCGCCAACTTTGGTGACTGTGCAGTCCAGGTGAGGGGGGCGCACATCCCAGAGATGACGCACAGACTTCCGCACCAGGTGATGTGCAGAGTCATGTCACCACTGTAGGCACCACAGCTGTTCCTTGTTCAGTGTGATCTGAGGGGTGTCTCCTCAGGAGCAAGTCTTCCCCTTGTGTCAATTACTTAGCATGCTCTGGAGCAGTTAGGGCAGCCCAGGCTTCCTGACTCTCTGGATTCAGCATAACTTTCTGCTCTGGATACAGAATAGTTAGGAGAGTGCAGTTAGGTCAGAGCAGGCTGAATTTGCTCTGGATTGCAGCCATACTGGCCCAAGGGTGTTGCAAATGTGCTGTAAGGCACTTCGGTAAGGCTACTGTAAGGTCTAGGACACAGTGGCTTCCACTGATCTTACCATCTTCCATAGTGGAGGCTTCCATTGATCCTGCCATAAAATCTGGCTGGCAATTTTACATGGGACTTCCTAGGTTTCTGTTACCAGTTTAACTGGTGCAAATCCCATAAGCCCCATTAGGCACTGGGTCTTTATCCAGCATAAGGGAACAAGTGTCCCCTTGCCCCTAAAAGACCTCCTTTCTCCTTCTCACCTGCACAGGTTAGGATTGAGCCAGTACAAGTTAGGATTGGGCAATGCTATTAGTGGCTCGGGAATCAATGGCTGCAGGAGATCACTGACACCATGCAAACTCTTTTTAAAAAATCATACAGCATTTTAAAAAAAAGAAGAAAAATTAGAAAAAAGAAATCAAATGCAATGTTGGCTGTGGCTCCAATATCCAAACCAATGGATCTCAGTAACTGTTTTATAAAAAGAGTTCAAAAGGAAAAAACGAAGAAGTCAGTGTCCAACAGTATCAAAAGAACTGATCAAAGAGTGAAAAGGGGATTAACAGCATCTTCAACAGAAAAAGGAAAGGAAAAAAAATGAGTGAATTAGAAAGGAATGGTTTTTTTCCCCTTTTTTCTATATTTTCCTTCTTTTTTCTGTTTTTTTGAAATGGTAATAGGCGGTACCTGAGCTGAAAAGACAATTAAGATAATGTGTTAATTTTTTTATGGTGTCTGGCAGTAATATTTTCATCCTGTTAATTACACCGCAGACAGCAAATGTATATAATATGATAGCTCCATGCTGAGAGGACATGTTTGCTGCCTAGTTAAGTGGCGGCATTTATCCTATAATTAGCTTGTTGGAATGTGATTTGCATTGCATGCCTAAGAGTATATGATATCAGCCACTGCCAAGGCAGCCTAAAATGGAAACGGGCAATCTCTGACTGCTGACCTCTGGGGATGGCCAGACGACAATCCCTGTGACCTTCCAGTTCTTGGAATCACACATGCACGTGCGCCCGCACACAAACACACACAAAGACAAATCAGTAGCCAGTTCAGAAACAAGAACATTGCAGAAACAGGAGATCATTGGGGACCTTACAACTTGACTCCAATATTCCCTTCTCCAATCTCAGAGTTAAGACCTCAAGGTCATGCTGAGGCAGGGAAGATCCAAGGGGGACACAGGTGCATGCTTCCTCCCCCCACAATATTGCACCTACTGGAATGGGGAGTGAAGCTGGGCACCTGGAAAATGCCACTGTGTGGGATGTAGAGGTGAAATCACAACCAGCTGATGCTCTCGCTAGCCTCATGAAACACTAGGGTGGGCCATGTGGCCCGCAGGGATGGGTCTCCCTGACCAGGGAAGATCATCCAAGGGGAGCCTGGGTGCTTGCTCCCCACTATTGCATCAGCAGACAAAAGCACCCACCAGGATAGGTAATGAAAGTGGGCACCAGGGAAATGCCCATTGGATGGGTTGTTAGATCACACCCAGCTCACGCTGTGGCTGGCCTGAGGTTTCATGAAATATTGGGTGGGCAGGCCATGTGGCGGTGATGCTTATAAGGAGCAGGGCTGCTGACAAGGAAGGTTACTTCTTTGGGAGCTCCAAGGAGGTGACCTCGGGAGACTTCACAGAACTGCAACTGAATCCACCCGTCCTCCACACCATGACACCTAGTGCAGGCCCGCACTGCAAGGCACCTAAAAAACTTGGCAACAAGAAGGATCTTGTCCCTCCTCCCACTGAAACTGTAGCATCTGGTCAATTTTTGCCAGCAATCTTGATCCTTGAACAAATAATTTCATTTTGGGAGGTGTGATGTCACACAGATTGCAGAAGAGACCTAGATGAAAAATCAAACGTAGGATGAAATCTAGAATAACTATGGGGAGTCCAGGGTTGCCAGACCTCCGGAATTTCCAGGAGACCTCCGGAAAATAAGCCCCCCCTCAGGGAAAATGTGGCCAGCCTCCGGGAAAATGGCCGCCATTTAAATTTGGTGTGCTGCAGCCGTGCACGCCTGTTTGGCTGTGTCTGTGGCATGCGTTATCTTTGGTCCTGATCATTGGGTGGACCATCATGCAGGAGAAAGAGTGAGCGGGAGAAGGAAGCTCCTCCCCCTCACCACTTCACTGTGGCTCAGATCACTCTCAGCCAGCAAGCTGGCAACTGCCTCTGGCGTGCTCTCCTCACGGGGCTGCAATCGCAGTCACCCGCCGCCTTCGCCGCAGCTGCCCACCCCATGAGTCTGTGGCCTCCATGCTTCTGCCTCCATGCTCCATTGCCGGCCTCCTGGCATTGCTTGCCTGCTATTCCTTGATAGTCTGCCTACTGCTGCCTCGCTCCGTCACCGCAGCTTCAACCTCCCGGCTGCCCCAAGTGAGGTGGAGGAATTGGAAAATGTGTGAGCCCCATGCTAATTGTGTTGTGTCTACCCAGAAGGAAACTCCATTATACAATGGGACTTCCTCCCAGATAATTGTGCCAGTATAATGGAGTTTTTGTCTCTCTCAGAGCCACAGAGAGTAGAGAGTTCCATCATTTTTCAATTTTAAAAGGGGTAATATAGCACTGAAATTAAATACAGGAGAGAAAAACAAGTGTTTTTAGCTTATTTTTGCTTGTCTTACATTTTTGGGGTGTTCTACAATTTTTTTAATTGCAGGAATTTATGCAGGAATTTTGGCTTGGGGGCTAGGAATTTTTGCCTTTGGGCAGGAATTCTGACCTTGCCGTTCAGGGATTTTGCGTTTGGCATCTGGTCACCCTGGGGGAGTCCTTGCTCCAGAGTAAGAACAAGTTACTCTGGATTGCAATATGAATTTCCCATAAGTTTTCACTAGGTGGTACAGTAACTACGGGGCATGTGATGTCTTTTATGTGCTCCCATAGTTACTCTGGATTGTGCACAGAGTGTCTGATCAACCAGGTTTCACACCAGGTTTCAGAAATTCTAATTCTAATCTTGGCGTTGTCTGCAAAGGCACCTTTATAAAATAGTTGTTATTTAATCTCTCTCTCTCTCTCTGAAACATACACATACACCCATTAAAAAATTTAGATTTTTCTTTTTAGAGGGGAAATGGCATGAAATAACTAGGGCTTTCAGATCACGTCGTTTAAACAAACATTTGTGTGTGTGTGTGTGTGTGTGTGTGTGTGTTTGTCTTTAGCAGAAAAAAACTAATGAAGTGTCCCACTTATTCTGAATAGCTAAAGGGTTATACCAGCTAATACCAACATCGCCTCAAGGTCAAGAAGCAAGAGCTCAGAAATTGCCTGTTAGTATTCACGACCTGTTTCTTAAAATGAGAGGGGAAAAAAACCGAAAGCATGGAAATCTGGGAAGCTTCCTCAGCTTGCTTTTGACCTCAGCATTATTTGCAAAAGAACAGTGTCTGTCAGGGAGGTCGGAGCAAAACACATACAGTAAGTTTATTCGCCTTGACAAACAGCATAAATATATGTACAGTGCTGAAAAAACTGGGATAAAAATGCTTCATTGTATTTTTTTAACCTGCCTTAAATAATTTCCAAGCCAGAGATCCAAAACTTCCTAATGCTGAGGAAGGTGTTCAAAATGCATTATGGTTCACCGTGATTGTCTTAATTTCCAACACTACCATCTATTAAGATGTTAAGAGGATTGATCATGGAATTTGTCCAAATAGATGACTGTAGATCAGGGGATTCCAAACTTTTCGGCCACAGAGTCGCATCAAATACCTGGTGTGGTGTATTAAAACTAAAAACAGAATATTTAAATAACTATATTGGAGATGGAACTTATTTTTATAAATAAGTGCGCTCAATAAATAAATAAATGCGCTCAAACCCCAGTCCCGGGTTTGGAGACACCTGGATTAAATGGAAGGCACCCAGTGGTAGAAGCAAGTCCCTTTTTACCGAGACTCTTCCTGTATTCAACAAGGTTTTTTTAAAAAAAACCTTTGTAATTTATACAAATTCAAGAATTGAACAAAAATTGAATTAATGCAAGGGACATGAATGTGTCATCATAGTGTTAATTCTTTAGTGTTATCACCAGATAATTGAGTACCTAGAAATACAGACAAAACCCGCTGCCATTCCAATTTCCAACATAGAGCACAATCCAGAGTAACTATGGGGATTCTTTGGTCCGGTGTAAGAACAATTAACTCTGGATTGCAATATGAATTTCCAATAGGTTTTCACTAGGTGGTGCCATAACTATGGGTGCATGTAATGTCTCTTATGTGCTCCCGTAGTTACTCTGGATTGTAGGGAAAGGCTATATCAGAGGTTTTCAAGTATTTCAGCCGAGGACCAGCTTCTGAGAATGGCAATCTGTCCGGTACACCCAGAAGTTATGACATCAACCTGGAAGTGATGAATGACCATAAATGAACTCACTGTGACCGCACTGTGATGCCAGAGCTCCTCCGCATCTACTTGGAAGTAAGTCCCATTGTATTCAATTAAACTTACTCCTAGAAAAGTACGGATTGTAGCCTGAGTGCCTATTCCAAGATGGATGCACCCAGTGCCAGATTCCAGGATGGCAGCTCCCATATTTTTGTGACCCCCCTGAAATGGTTGTGACCCTCACTTTGAGAAACTTAGGGTGCAATCCAGAGTAACTACGGGGAGTCCTTGCTCCGGTGTAAGAACAATTTACTCTGCATTGCAATATGAATTTCCCATAGGTTTTCACTAGGTGGTGCAGTAACTACGGGTGCACGTGATGTCTGTTACGTGCTCCCATAGTTACTCTGGATTGTAGGGTAAGTGAGCCAAATGCAAACCCAAAAGAGAAGTCATGCCATGGGTTGACTCTGCAATGCTTAAGGAACAGAGAAATTCCCAGTGCGCCGTTTCCAAGCTTCACCAGTTGGGGAGCTCGTGCATAAAAACCTCAGAAGTGCCTTTGATCTCAGCAAAATTAGGAGATAGGATTGAATTTGGGTCAACCATCCTTTCTTTGCACACCCCATCAAAAAGGGGAGGGAGAAGGACGCAAACCCAACAAAGCTTGGCATTTCAGCTTTGAATCTAGACAATGGAGGTGTGAGTCTCCAAAATAAAGATATTGTGATTAGCTTTGTACCATCTCTCCTTTTTTTTAAGAAGCAGCATTAATTTTGATTTATATTTAAATAAAAATGATTAAATTTTATCTTCTAAGATGGAAATGTTGTGATAAATACTGGCTGGTGGCCAAAGTAATCTCTGAAGCCTACAGCTTACAGCCCCTGTTGTCTTGTATGGATATTTGAAAGGCAATGGGCTTTATCAGTATTTCTAAAGGCGCTCATTTAATTATGTGGTTGTAAGAATTTTCAAAACCCCAAAGAATTAACACTCCCAATACATATTCATGTCCCTCGCATTAATTCAACCTGAACACTTGAAAAAAAATTATATATTAAAACACACACATACACATTTATTTTTATATCTGTAAGCACTGCAGAGCTGTATTTGGGTCTCATTTGCGCTCTTGTTTTATTTGTGTATAATTAAAAATAATGAGATGTTATCAACCTTTTTCTATGTCGAGCAGAACAGTAAAGGAAACCTTGATAGCTGATAGCAGAGCTACAATCCCTAATCCAACAATTTGTTTCAAGTGCCATTCCAACAGCCATATTCAGCTCTGGCTTTCATTTTGAAGGAATCAGATCTATGCCCATTGCTGGTACCTAATTGTTGGAGACCACAGGGTGAAGCTTTGTATAGGCCAGGGATGGTGTCAGGGGCAGGTAGATTAGGCTTCTGGGGAAGGGATTCCTAAGTGTGGATTGTGACATTTTAGGGTTGCCATTTTTATCCACTGTCCTGTGGCACACTGGTGTGTTGCAAATGGTATGCAGATGCATCATGGAGTTTGAAGGGGTCATGCGAAACCCCCAACAACATGGTGTGCCGTGTCAATTGTCAAAAAACTGACGGTATGACTTGACAATTTTAATACTGTGGCAATGTACCATGAGACCAAAAGATTAAAATAACTGTCTTAGACCTCTCACAAAGGGGTTGAGGGATGTCCCATTGCTGATGACGGTTAGCAACTAGTTTGATATCAGCTCTCTGATTGCCTGGGTGATCCCAGTGTGTAGCTCTATAGAAATATACAAGGGGTGGCAGACTCTCCAGGGGGATTGGTGGATGCAAGGCTGGGGGCAGCAACACTGTTCCCCTTTTTAAATTAATGTCAGAAGAACATATACAAGTAAAAATTTTATGAAGAACATTAAAAGGAATTTAATTTGATATCATTTGGGCTATCTCAATAGCTTTTTCCCTTGCCAACATAAGATCTGCCTCTGTGCTTATAGAAGGGCACCATATACCAGGAGCATATTTGGGGTGGTTTGTTCTTCACTTTCACACAGTCCATTTTTCATGGTGTATTCCCATCTCTTCAGGTTGTCCTTAGATCAGTGGTGGGCCCCGCCTCAAGCAACAACCGGTTCGCCGGAAGTTGGGGCGGGGCCAGGGGCAGGGGCAGGGTCGGGTCAGGGGCAAGGCCGGGGCTGGGGTGGACCCCAACCTCGACACACTGCGCATGCGCCAACCCTGGGGCACACGCACTGCACGCGCACGCCAGGGGTCGGCGCATGCGCATTGTATCTCCTCCAGCAGGAGACCACAGCGCACATGCCGAGGTTCGTCTTCTCCAGCAGAAGGAGACGCAGTGTGCATGCGTTGAGGTCGGCGCACGTGCATTGTGTCTCCTCCCGGCGTACCAAACCAGTATGCTGGGTTTTCTGGCCACCCCGCCGCTACTGGTTCGGTAGCGGCGGGGTGGCGGGAACAACCAGTTGGGCCCACCCCTGCCTTAGATCTTCCTATCACAGCATGCAGCCTATGATTTCAATAGAATATGGAATGTGATGAGGAAAAATACCAAGCAAATTTGAAAACACAAGCTTAGTCAATAAACAAGCAATATAAAAGAAATCTGATCCTTTTTGGGAGAATGGAGAGTCATCAACTGCACCAGAGCCCTTCATCAATGTTCTGGAAGGACAGGTTTCAGGGTCCTTAAGGCTGCAATCCAAAGAACACTTTCCTGGGAGTAAGCCCTGTTGAATTAAATGGAACTTACTTATGGGTAGACACGAATAGGATTGCACTGAAAATGGATATTATTCAACTCTGTTCCGATCAGTGAATAAAACATTTGAAATTCCCTATCTGTTTTATTAGAGTTCCATTGTCTATAATTAAACCAAATACATAAAACAGTGGAATTGTGAAATTATTCCTAGTTCTCACAAATAATGTGAATCTCACCTGGCCACTTCACCACCAGGAGATGCTCACAAAAGTTAGGAGTTTGCCATATTATCTGATGATAGAATACCATATATGATAGAATACCATATTTACTCAAATTTAATGCTTATATTTTTCAGCTGAATTTTGTCTCCAAAATCAGGGTGCACATTAGATTCGACGGTTAATTAGATTCGAATAAATGTGGTAGTTTGATTATAAATATAGGATGCACATTAGATTTGATGGTGCATTCGGTTCAAGTAACTATGGTAATTTAGCATTTGAACAAACAGGCACAGAAAGGGTATTTATACCTGACAGCACAGATAACAGTACACATTTTTTTGTAACTTTGGTGACTTTGGGGGCGACTTTTTAAAATGACAATACACAAAATTCAGGTAAAGCCAATCTGGGGAGCTGGTTCCCTGAAAAATGTAAAACGCAGATCAGAGGGACTGCAGAACGTGTGCTGAATATAACTGTGCATGCATGCATCTTACAGTCCTTTGTACACCACATTATTTTCCTTAAACCAGCTATGCAGAATGGATAAACTACGTGTGCAAGGAGAAATGGTTTGAAAATATGTATGATAATAGTGATGATCAACTATAAATATGTTTGATACATATGCCTATTCCACTCATTCCTGCTTTTATCAAACTACTGGGCCACCATATTCAGCCCTAAAAATCTTACAGTCCTCTTTTCAGAACCCTGATAGAAGTCTTCTAGCAATGACAGCCCATACGCTTAGCCAGAGAGCACTGGACCAGCTTCTCTGCATTCATTATAAGCAAGATAAATAAATATGTGTCCCTTTTCTTAATATGTCTATCATCTTCTACCCCTATCCTTTTATGCCAGCTAGCAGGGATGGGAGTCTCCGAATCTGTCCTCTCCAAGCGTGTCAATGCAATGCATGCTATATGTCTCAGTCTTATCCTCTGTTGTGTGTTTTTTCCCCCTGACTACCCCTTTGTTCTCCACTCTGCTGCTATGGTTTCAAATATCTTTTGACAGCAAAGTTAAAGCAACTGCAGCTTCCTTTACTGTAAGAGAGAGAGAAAAATGCATTATTAACAGAGTTGTCAATAAACAATACCAACTTTGTAAGGCAGGCTTGTTTAAAGGTGGGAGGAAGAGAAATCAATAATTAGTGGGACACTGAGTGCTAGTAAAATATATATTTCCGACCATATCTTAAGAGTAACCAGAAAGCAGAGCATTTAAATTGCATTTCAGACACTAATGCAAGCAGCTAATCCTATTTACATTCATATTAGTCCAGAGAATCTTTCTGGGCCCCCTTAAGATTTCCACATTTGTATGCTTGCATGAGTTTCAGGGCTTTTTACATGATATCAGAACTTTTGTAATTTAAATCTATAAAAGGCAATTGCTTTTAAATATACTTCCCAACGGTGGATGAAAAAAGGAGCACTAAACTTATTGGAGAGCTATACACATCACTAAACATGAGCACCGAAAGTCTGGGCTGTGTGCACTGTGAGAAATTAATCTCCGGCTGTATTAGCAAAACAGGGAGATTCAGAGGTTGGAAAGCATGGAGTTCTCAAAGATCCTTGTATTTCTTTCTCCACCTTCAAAATTGGCAAAATATATCGAGGGAGAGGTGTATGTATGTATGTATGTATGTATGTATGTATGTATGTATGTATGTATGTACGTACGTATGTACGTACGTATGTTTCAGATTGCAATTTAGAAATTTGCAGTCTATACTAACATCATGCAATTCTAGGAATACCTACTCAGAAGTAAGTGCCATTGACTTCAGCAACAATTACTTCCAGGTGAATGTGTATAGAAATGGTTCCCAAACATTTTTGACTGGCAGCTTCATTGACCTACTGGGCCATTGGCTGTGGCTCTCCTTTAGAACTACCATCCTATACAATGTATTATTATATTAAAATATTAATTATTATTAAGTTACATATAATAATATTAAGTATTATTATATACTAATATAATAATTAATATATAATCTTAATTATATATCTTAATATATTAATATATTAATCTTAATAATTAATATATAATCATTATATATTAATAATTAATAATTATTAATTATCTTAATAATCTTAATAATTAATATATTCGAATCTTAATAATTAATATATAATCATTCATTATATTTAAATATTATAATTAATAATTAATATAAAATGATATAAATTCAACAGCTTCTCCACACGGAGATTCTTTTCCTATACCAGGTAAGAAGGGCAGCCTTTTCCTGCTCTTGATTCCTAGGTGCTTCAATGCTGTACTACCTTTGAGGCTAGATAGAGTCATCACAGCTCTCCTCCATAAATGTGGGGCAGTGGTTTCGAAATTGGGCGTAGATCTGAAAGGTCTGGGTTCAAATCCGTACGCAGTCACAAAGCTTCCTTTGTTACTTCCTCAAAGTAATTGACACATGGGGAGGACTTGCTCCTGAGGAGACACCCCTTAGATCACACTGAACAAGGAACAGCTGTGGTGCCTACAGTGGTGACACGACTCTGCGCATCACCCGGTGCGGAAGTCTGTGCGTCACACCTGGGATGTGCACACCCCCTACCTGGACTGTGCAGTCGCCAAAGTTGGCGCCTGCACAGTTGTTTCTGAAGCCAACTGGCTACAGAAAGAGTACTGCGCAAGCACCATCTCTGATGCCTGCGCAGTACATTTCTGAAGACTTTCGGCTGCTGCTCTGCCTCCTGAGGCCGAATGGCCGTGCAGAGGCACGGACTTCCTCCACTCTAAGGAAGCCTCCTCTGAAGCTGTTCAGCATGCTCAGTGTGTTTCTGCACAGTGCACCTCAGCTGGCTGTTCGGGCCAGCTCCAAGGACAAGTGGCAGCTTCTGGCTGCTGCTCTGCCTTGGAGCAGGCCTGAATGGGTGCGCTAATGCCCAGAGCCTGCCAAAGGACAGTCAAACTCCTCTGGTGCATCACCCCATATGGAACGCATCACCCAATGCAGCCCACACCAACCTCACCAGTCTGGTGACACCACTGGGTGCCTGCCTTATAAGGAGTCCCTGGTGAGATGCCAGTACATTCTACAGTGAATACAAGGGGCTTCTTGGAGTGGCCTGCTGTATCCTGAGGTTTGTGGGCAGCCGTAGTTTGTTCCATATCCTGAGGTTGAGAGGCAGGGATTGCAGCTAGGCTGGCCAAGAACTCAGATTTTTGGTCAACACTGCAATTCTTACTCAGGCCTTATCATGGACCCCTATGGGTCTACTCATTACTATACCTGCTCCTGAGGTGGTATATCTCCAAGGAACTGGAAGTGGGCATTTCTGCCTTGGAAACAGGCTCTGGATACAGAGTAACTGCTCTGCCCTAGGCAATGCTAAACATGCCCTCAACATGCCTCTCCTGAACTGCCTAGGGCAGAGCAGGTCCACCTCTCTTAGGGCACTCTATGTTGCCTTGCTCTGCCCTAAGCCTTTTCCAGAGTAACTGGGGTGGAGCATCTTGCACTCCATCCTAGTGATAGATAGGGCAACACAAGGGTTCTTATGTGGACAGATTAGTTGCTCTGGATTGCACTGCCAGATCTAGTTCCTCTTTATTCAGCATTGGTCAGACCTCACCTTGTCCTGTGTTCAGTTGTGGGCACCTCAGCTTAAAAAAGATGCAGCCAAACTGGAGCAAGTCCAGAGAAGAGCGACAAGAATGATCAGTGGGATGGAAGGGAAGCCCTACGAGGTAAGGTTGGGGGAACTTGTGAGGTTCGGCCAGGAGATGAGAAGTCTGATTGCCCTCTTCAGATACCTGAAGGACTGTCATATGGAGGAAGGGGCTCATTTGTTCTTAGCTGCCTCTGAAAGCAGAACTAGAACCAATGGGTACAAACTGCAAGAGAGGAGATTCTGGTTGGATATCCAGAAAAAATTCTTGACGGTAAGGGCGGTTCGGCAGTGGAACAGATTGCCAAGGGAGGTGGAGGACTCTCCCTCATTGGAGATTTTCTAGCAGAGGCTTGATGACCACCTGTCAGAGTTGCTCGAGAAGAATTTCCTGCTGCAGGCAGGGGGTTGGACCTGATGACCTACTAGGTCCCTTCCAACTCTAGGATTCTCTGACCTTGGACCTGTCACTCTCAGCCTCACCTACTTCACAGGGTTGTTGTGAGGGCAAAAGAAACCACTTATATCACCTGGTGGAAAAAGAGTGGGATAAAACTGTGAGAAATTACTGACATCATGTATCAGTATGCATCAATATATCATATTACTGAGAACTGAGAAATCCTGGTATCATGCAAAAAGCCCTGAAATTCATGCAAGCATATACCATTTCACTTCCTCTGTAAACCACCTGGATTGCAATCCTAAACACACTTTTCTGGGAATAACATCCATTGAACACAATGGGACTTACTTTGGAGTAGACATGGATAGGATCCTTGTGCTCTTTGTGAACTTTTTGTTGAAAAGTGGTAAATAAATACGTTTGATTGATTGATACTAAATAAAATAAACGGGCCTCCTCAGAATGTCATGTGGCCATTGGCACATCTTGATCACTAATTCCTTAAATCAACTGTGTGCTGTACAGTATGTGCAAACATTCTGATCTGTACTGAAACTACTCATAAGATGCACCACAAAACAATCACCAGCGAACAAATGCTCTAATAGGGTGAATAAAGACGTTTGCTCACGGGAGCACTTCTTTACCAGACAAGCAGATAATTCCCCATTGAAAAGTAATTAAAATATTTTAAAAATAAAACACTGCCCCTGTCATCAACACCATAACTTGATAAAAGGCCATAAGGATGTGAATCCTTAAAATCAACTTTATTTTCTCTTGCTGAAAACTTGAAAGTAACCAGTGCTTTTTTTCCAGGGAAAAAGGTGCCGGTACTCCCCACAGTGATCCCCATATAACTAATTATCATCCCCATATAACTAATTATAATTATTAGTTAATTAATTAATTTTAATTATTAATTATTATTAATTATTATTAATTATTAATTACTGGTAGCTGCTGGGAGGGGAGCAAATGGAAAAAGGTGCCAGTACTGAGTACTGGTGAGTACCCCCAGAAAAAAAGCCCTGAAAGTAACTGACACATAATGGCAATCATGTCTTGGGGGGGGGGGGGGGAATCAACCAGCTACAGGTCCTCCTGAAGATCCCTACTGAACATCAACAGCACATGTTTTCACGTGCCCCTCTTGATCACGATTCCAGGGAGAAACTTGCCTGTTATCAAGGTCTATAACGGCTTACCTTTGTGCAGCCTCCTCTCGTACCAAATAGTTTCAGGGTTGTTTCAACATGACCTCCTTTCTACACAGTAGGAAATCACTTGGCAGGGGTAAAAAAATATCTTTTATTTTTAAGCCTCTTGGCATTTTCAACACATTGATACAAGAGGCTTAGGCAGTTTATGCAATTCCCTCACCGTCCAATTGGATCAGGCAAAATTGATTGCCATTCTTTGAAATTAGTAAGTTGTAAAGTAACTCCTTTTGTACGTGACCCAATGAAAACTACTGATTAAAAAAAATAAACTTGGGAGCCCAATAAAAATGACTGATTTAAAAAATAAATAAACTTGGGAGCAAAACTATAGGTGGGGCACAGTTCATTGGTAGGATGTTTGCAGGGAGGTTGCATGTTTGCATCACAGGACCTGTGATCGTGGGTAAAGGACCACCACTTAAGATAAATGATTAGATAGATAGATAGATAGATAGATAGATAGATAGATAGATAGATAGATATACATACAGTGGCGCCTCACGTAAAGTATGTTTCACGTAACAAACAAAAATTTCTCTAGGATTCTGCTTCACGTAAAGAAAGTGCTTCATGTAAAGAACACATTCGTTGGCAGTTGGGGCAGATGCGCTGGCTGGCAGCCAGTTTAAAAAGCATCAGGGCTGCCTAGTGCTCCTGCCCATAGTGAAAGCAACACTTCCATGCTGTTCCTCCTGTGGCTGGAGGGAGAGAAGAGCAGTGGAGAAGAGGAAGCAGCTCAGGGCTAGCCAGAAGAGAGCAGGGGAGAGAGAAGCTCAGGATGGAGAGAAGGAGAAAGTGGGGAGACACTTTGAAGTTGTCTTGGATTGCAGCCTCCTAACCATGTCTACCCAGAAGTAAGCCCCATTGTGTTAAATGGGACTTACTCCCAGGAAAGTGTCTTTAGGACTGCAGCCTAAGTAGACTTCATAAGATCAAGCACATTGAATGCATGTTTTGAATTCAATCCCAGTATTCTGTCATCATTTTTACATTCAGTTAATATTTTTATATGAATATTTTTGGGGTTGTGAAACCAATCATCTGAGTTTCCATTATTTCCTATGGGAAACTCCACTTCACGTAAAGAATGTTTCACGTAAAGAACATGCCTCCGGAACGAATGAAATTTGTTACGTGAGGCGCCACTGTAGTCAGAATGGACCACATTGAACCAGACTCGGTGATTCTCAAACTGGGTCAGGTTCATGTTAGGCTGAGTTCAGCCAACACAAACTTACCATAAAAGGACTGGATCCTGCAATTCCTTGCACAAGCTTCGCTGACTCTCAAGTCAGTATGATGGGTTCTTCTTTATTTTAATTTTTTAAAATTTATACTTATTATATAACATTTATGTAATTGATATGATCACAGGGGGTGCTAAAAAATTTTCCTGCTTGATGATTTCACTTCCAGCCATGACCTCACTTCCAGAGGGTCCCAAGAAATTGTCATTTTACAAAGTGGGTTCCAGTTCTTAAAAGTTTGCGAACCAGTGATCTAGATAACTCAATGTAATATAGCATTGCATCTTCAAGTATATGTGCATACCAAAAATAATGGATGGACAGGTTCAGTATCTATCAGTCTGCAGATAGGAAGATGCATTGTTGTGGTTTAAAACCTGATTTTGTGACTTCCTTTTTCCAAACAGCTCTCTGAGACCAGTAGCAAACTTAGCAACTTCAACTTTAGTTAAAAAAGAACTATATAAGGCTCTGAAATGAATGTATAAATAACATGCAACTGTCTAGACAGTATAGGTCACTTGCAAAGAGACTGGGTCAGGCAAAAATTGTCCATCAGCCAGACAACCATAACTGATTCTGATGCTAAGTAACAGTTTAGATATTCAGTATTCTATATATGCGAAAGGCTTCACTGAGCATTGAATCTCTCCAACCAGGCTAACCTTCTACTTATACATATCTTTATGCAGCCTTAGAAAAATGTGCACACTATTTAAACATTAAAATTAATGCCAAAGGAGGAAGGCGGGGTCGGGGGAAGGAAACACTGTTTTAACAAGGGATTGAAACCAACCTGTGTAATTGGCTTTTGGTCAAGCAAAAAATAACGATCGTTTCCCACCCTAGACAAATAACCTCTGCTTATGACACCGTCAGAATCTTAAAGATGAGAGGGTATTTAAAACTTTCGGTCTAGCATAACAACAACAAAAGAAATCCGTTCCAGCACTTGTGTGTGTGTGTGTGTGTTTAATTTTGCGATGGCTTTTAGAACGCAACATCTTATGTTTCACTTCCTGCTAATTCCTGGCTGTCCTAGGCATGTCCCCAATCACATATTTGTCTTAGGATTGATTTACTTTGACTGTTGTACAATGGCACGGTGGCAAAAACCGAAATGTTTGAAAACATTCTGGACATGCTACAGTGTGAATATCCAGGAATATTTGGAATTGAGGCTTTCAGTGCGACGAGAAAACCTGTTGAAAGCCAACATTGCAAAGAGGATAACCTCCCCAGGTGACAAAAACAAGTTTCATTATTCCTATAAAATGTGCATATCCAATGGCATCACTAAGGTTTGTATCACCCAGTGCAGGAGGCCAGCATGTAATCCCCATGATGGACCTCCGTAGGCAGTGCCATGCCATCATTAGCATCATCACCCCTGTTGGTTTCTTGGCTATAACATTTGATAGAATAGGGGTATTTCAACATGGTTTGTTTCATGACATTTTGCAGTAAATTACAAAACATTACGCATAATTGCATAATATATTGCATAATATATAAGATTATGCAGTGGTGGGCTCCAGCAGGGAGCTGGACTCTATAGAACTGGTTGAGTCCTACTCTATAGAACTGGTTGTTAACCAGTTATAAAGTTATAAAGTTTAAAAACAGCCATTTAAAAATGGCTGCCAGATGGGCATAGAAACGGTTGTTAATTTCTTTGAATCCCATCACTGACATTATGGTTTCATTCCTAAAAACCACAATTTTAACCATTTCACCAGTAGTGGTATCACCCCCATCCTGTGCATGTCACCTGGTGTGACCAACACACCCTGGTAATGCCAATATCTCACCTTCTTGCCTGCAGGTAACTATGAAAAAGGTCATCACTCAGCAGTCAAAACATGCCTTGCAGGGATAAAGTCTCAGGTTTAACCTCTGACATTTCAATGTAAATTTGGAAGAGACCTTAAGGAAACCCTGGAAAACTGTTACCAGTCAGTGTAGAAAATGTTTGGATAGGTGACCCATAAGTTTAAAGGCATGTTCCTATCCCCTAACTCAATGTAGCTTGTTACCTGCAAAATGCATAAGAAAATTAAACATAAAATAAAAATAAATCGAAATGTAGTTTGTCAAACCACAAATTAGAACGGATTATGAAAAATCCAACTATGATCATCCTGTCGCCACCACCTGTAGGAAGAATATCATCTGTTTCCAAAGCAAAATGAGAATGTCAAACCTTCATATGTCACGTGAAGATACAACCCAACAGGGCCTTGGCAGAGATGTACAAAAGTTGGTGCTAACTCTGTTGGTTCTGTTCCTAATGGTGGACTCCTGATGTGTCTCAGAAGGCATGTTACCCAAAGTGAGGTCTCAGATGCTTGGCAGGCCATGCCTCGCACACCAAAATGTCCTGTCCCACACCTGCAGAGCAAACTCACTGAACTTGGGATGAATTTCTGCTGGTGTTCTAGATTTCTGGTCATTCAAGCTTCCAAAATGTGGAAAGGAATTCTTCCTAAGTTAAGCAGTTGAAAGAGAAAGGGGTGTGATCACAGAGTATGTTGAAGTGATGGGTTGTAGTTAGCTGGCACACTCTCTTCCATCATGTACTTAGGTTCAGTTTAAACACCAGAAGATGGCCATCAAAATGCATCCAAAGCCTTCATCACCAGAAGCATCATACGTTCATCTTATGGTCCTCATATGGTTACTGGACAGATTCTGTGGATCAAGAATCACAAACATCTCCCTTTGAGAACACTAATACTACCTCTATCCTGCCAGCTCTGAGGAAAAAAAATGCATTATATTTGCTCGCTATTAAATTTTCATAAACATACTGTTAGAATTTTTTTAGAAGACTCAATCATTACTATGCAGATGTCTATTCCATCTTCATGTGTGTGTCATTACTATTTCATTACTTTTTTTCTTCTACTTTTACTAAAATTCTCTGCCACATTAACGGGCTTTGAAATCCACAAACATCCAGTTATAGCTATTATTTAGCCTCAGCTATGCTCTTTGGGAAATGGAGGACATTGGCACAAAATCTGTGGTTCCCAAACTGTGGGTCGGACCTTCCAGTGGGTCAAGACCTAATTTTTGATCGGTCACTGAATTCTAAAAGTTTACATGGAAAATGTGTCACCTCTATAAAAACAAGCACATTTACTTGTAAGCAGGCAATCGCACCCTGACTCACTTTGGAAGGGCAGACCAAAGGGAACACAATCCAGCTGAATAGTCCCAATCCGATGAACTCAGGCTCCAACAAACTCTCAGGATGCAAGTTCTCTCCTCCACGCTGGCAAGGAAAATATATTGACAGTGCAATCCTAAGCATGTCTACTCAGAAATAAGTCCCATAGTTTACAATAATACTTACTCCCTGGAAAGCGTGGTTAGGATTGCAGCCTCAGCCCTGTGAAAAATGAAACTGAGAGGTTACAGTCCTACCTACACTTTCCTGGCAGAAGATCAGTGAGATTAAACTGGGACCTACGTCTGTGTAAACATGCATTGATTTGGTTTTGAGTAGGATCAGGAGTCATCAGGAGTAGATGACTGTGCCCCACTCTTATTAGCAGCCGGGCGAAGGAGAACTCAGGGCCACCAGAACAGTCCCAATCCAATGAATGTAGAGCTCAACAAATGCTCCAAAAAGCAGTAACTTCACTATATAAAAACGATAAAAACAGAGGGTAGGTGGCTGGTGGAGTGAAACTTTAAAAAACTAATATACAGAAGAGCATATGAAAACTCGGGGCTGTGGGTGGCGCAAGTGGCTAAGACACTGTGCTTGTTAACAAGCAGGCCAGGGTTCGAGACCCAGGTCGGCCCCACAAGACAGGGTGAGCTCCTGTCCTTAGCCCAGCTCTGCAACACCAGCTGGATCCAATCGTATTGGCTCTGCCTTTCCATTGGAATAATTCAGTGGCGTGGAGAGGGGGGATTTGCTGCTTGGGTAACAGCCTGTCCTCCATAACAATCCAACCCAGGCTTTCGTCCTTCGCATGCAGCGTATGCAGCACCGAGCACGATACCATAGTCTTCCAAGGACTGGCGGAGGCCTGCTTTTTTTAATATATGAGAACTATAGAATCTGGCTAAAGGTCCATCTTGTTGAGCTTCCTGCATCTCACAATGACCCACCAGATGCTTCAGGAAGAAATGTGACTGCAAGGTATTTTCATATTGCTGCCACTTCCCTGAAAAAAATTAGGTGTGTCCCGACAAAGTGTTGTTTTAAAAAAGTGGATCATGGTGTAAAAATTTTGGAAACCATTGCACTGAGTGGTTCTCACTGATAATGGCAATGGAAAGTAGAGTTGGACTCTGGAACACAATTCAGTCCCTTAAATTTCTCAATTTTGGAAAATGGGTGAACTTCACCATTTGGCTCCAAGCCAGGTCCTTTGTTTACTGGGCAGTTTGGGATGGAGATGCTCTAACTAACAACATAGGAATAGCAGCTCCTGTATCTGCATGACATAGAGCAATCTCTAAGGGTGATGAAGCATCACAAAGCCAAAAGGATTATAAAAACCTACTAATAGGTGAAACGTCAGGGGAAATGATGGTTTCCCCCCCCCCCCCAACAACACTGTACCATTCTAGGAATTTTACTGAAAGGTGGTTAATAAATACAATAAATAGAGTCTTGATAAAAGAATCAAGGTTCTTTTTTTAGAAATGTGTGACAATTCTAATGTCAATAGAATTGAACAGCTTTCTGTTCCCGAATTTCCCCTTCCGTAATACTCTGTAAAGATCAGAATTGAGCACTTGGATACATATCTAGTCCTAGTAATCTCTCAATTAGGGTTATTTCTGCAACAGCTGCTCTTCCCAGGACACATCAGGAACAGCTGGTGTCTCAGCCCCGTTCTTGGGAGTCAGGAAGCTGCTGAGTGACGCTTATGGTCCACCTCGCTCAATCTTGTCTATATTGCCTGGATCTCCAGTTTACAACGTGCAGCAGAGTGTCCTATAGAGATCTCACAGGGGATCCTACAGTCCTCCTCCTACAGTCCTCCTACACTCCCACTATTGCTATTTAAAACAAATGATAGAAAGCAAGGTCCACGCAGACAGACAGACAGACAGACAGACAGACACACACACACAGAGAGAGAGAGAGAGAGAGAGAGAGAGAGAGAGAGAGAGAGAGAGAGAGAGAGAGAGAGGATGAGGAGCAAGTGTAATCATGGAGTTCAAAATGTACAGAACCAGGCTATAGAAATAAAATAAAATGGCTATTGTTTCAGTGAAAGGGCTGTGGGTGGCGCAAGCAGTAAAGATGCTGTGCCTGTTAACCAGAAGGCCAGGGTTCAATTCCCGGGTCGGCCCCACAAGACAGGGTGAGCTCCTGTCCTTAGCCCAGCTCTGCGACGCCAGTCTGGATCCAATCGTATTGGCTCTGCCTTTCTATTGGAGTAATTCAGTGGCGTGGAGAGGGGGGATTTGCTGCTTGGGTAACAGCCTATCCTCCATAACAATCCAACCCAGGCTTTCGTCTTCGCATGCAGCGTATGCAGCGCAGACCACGATACCATAGTCTCTCAAGACTGACAGAGGCCTGCTATGTTTCAGTGATGGCAGTTTATAGCCAAGTGGACACCAATCCAGTTGGGCACCCTGCAATGCCTTCTTGGTACAGCTTATAGCTACAATCTTTCCTCAAAGGAGATTTACCATGATCACGGCATCATTTTTCTATGGTGCCATAAGAACATAAAAATATAATATGAGCCCCACTGGATAAGGCCATCTATTCCAGCTTGCTGGATCTTACAGTGACCCACAAAATGCTTCAGGAAGTGCACAAGACAATAAGAGACCTGAATCTTGAAGCCCCCACATGGATTTGCATCTAAAATAAGATGGGTATATGGGATGCGTATACCCATCATGGCTTGTAACCCATTTTTGCCTTCCCTTCCAGAAATTTGTCCCTCTTAAATCCTAATCCTAGCAGCACCACTGCAGGAGATCTTTCATGCTATCTTGGCCCCACAAACTGGATAAAAGGGTCACTGGGAATGTCCTGCAACATCTTGGTGAGTACACCACAGAGCCTTGTGCATACAAGTTGGGAAACAATACCATAAGACAAGACACATCAACACAAAAGCGTAGCGAAACCCTTCTTTTCCAGCATCTTGAAGAAATATTAAATCTTGATAAACGATCCTGACAGGCGGCTTTAATACTTTATTCTCAAAGCTGTCTTTTAAAATGGATCTGTGTTAACATATTTTCTTTTTTTCATTCATCTGACGGTGAGATGTAGCGAAGGGGGCTGCCCGCCCTCAAATTGCATGATTTAAAATAAATAAATAAACTCCAGCAACCGACTTGAGCCTAATTGGTGACATGCAGAGTTTATGCGGCTGATTTAATGGCCCTTGGGATGTTTTGGGGGGTATCCTGTCCCACTTCAGAACGTGCCAGCTTGACAGTGGGAACTTCAGCATGTGAATGAGCTGAAATTGAATCTACGGTTGCAGTTATTTGGATAAAACTCTGAAACATTCACAGACACTAAGCACAGCTGAAGCAAATCTATAGTTAAGTTTGCATAAATGCCCAAGGGCCTTTCTTGCCGTATTAATGCCAAGCTCGCTCACTCCCAGCCTCGTTCTCTCTCTCTCCTTCCATTTGCCAATGTTGTGCGATCGTCGCAGTAATTATGGATGCCTTAGGAATACTGGTGGAGTTAGATGAGAATGATATGCCATAATGATAGCTATTTTGCCAGATTTCTAGGGAAATACTCCTCGGGCTCTTGGATTCACTGTTTCCATCTATTTGCTTATGAATTTATGATGGAAATTCCAATTCCCTTGCAAAATACAGAACAGCCCTATGACATTCATTGGGGTCGCCGAAGCCAAGAGAGAGAAAAGCATTTTGTGAAAATTGGAGCATTTTGCATTGCAGAAGCGCTGGCATCAACAAGGCGTTTAAAAAGATCCTTCACTTCAAAATGGTCATCAGTCACTGTGAGATGACGCACAGCTGTGGACCATCAGCGCATACCAAGAATTCCCATGCAAGAGGTGAACAAAACTGGGGCTACAGGAGGACAGGGTATGCTGCAGGTAGAAGCCAAAAGGGAAGCAGAAGCACATGGAGAGACTGGAAAGAATCAGAGAAATCAACCCATTTTAGAGAAGGGTATTGCTGAGAAAACAAGATTTGCGTAGTGCAGTGGTACTCAAAATGGGGGTTAGGACCCCCTTAAGAGGGTAGTGACTTCAGTTCAGGGGGGTTATGTAAACCTGGGCACTACCATCTTCGAATCTGGCACTGAACAACCAACTTGGAAAGGGGCACTCAGGCTGCAATCCATACTTTCCTGGGAGTGAGTCCTACTGGACACCATGGGACTTACTTCTGAGTAGAAATGGAAGAGAACTGCCATCACAACATTGTCACCACCTCTTTGATGTCACTTATGGCCATGACATCAATACCAGGTTGATGACATTTCTTGGGGGGTGGGGTGTCCTGGATAGATTGTCATTCTCAGAAGGGGTCCCAATGCTTCAGAATCACTGGCATGGAGGAAGCTTCAGGTTTGATCCTCAGCACTCCACAATTAGGTAGCAGGGATGGGAGATGGGGAAGACTTCTGTTAGAAAAATGGAGGGATGTGACCAGTCAAAACTGTTCTTTCCTCCTCTTCCCCAACCCACCAGGCCCCATCAGGACTCCTGTGCTGGTTGCATGTAAGTTGTTACTATAGGGAGGTGCCTTAGAAACAGAGATGCAGAACCTGGAAGAGTCCCTCAGAAGCCGGATCCTGGAAATCAGAGGAGGCAAAGACCATAGGATCATAGAGGTCAGTGTGTCATGCGTAGGAAAATGTTGAAACTCACTGGACTGAGTGCCAAAAACTTCACTGAAATCTTGTTTTTTGAGGATGGATTTCAAAGAAGAAAGAGATGGGTCATTCTTCTGATGATCAGAAAAGGAGATGGATTACCACGATGGAGCCTTTGGCCATTCTCCACCTACACTTAAGCCATTTTTGCCTAATGTTGCAATTAAACAACAGGGATCAAACATGTACACCTCTGGACTGGGCAAAAATGGTTTCAATAAAACCTATTGGGTTATTTTGAGTCAATTGGTCTAACCATTACTAGACTGCTGTGAGTACTTAATTGTAAAAAACATGAACCTCTGAGCTGCTTGGGGGAAGGATACAATAAAGAGTGAAAGAAAGATACAATAGTGAAGACTGATTTACAGGTGTCCCTCATTATCCACTAGGGTTCCATTTCAGAATCTCCTGTGGATAAAAAAGACCAGTGGATAAAAAACAGTGAATAAATATAGCCACTTCCAGGTTTCTTGTTCCACCATTGCTCGTAGCTGATTAAGGCAGGGGGTTGGACTAGATGACCTACTGGGTCCCTTCCAACTCTATGATTCTAGGATTCTATGAAGTCTGTGCCTCAGTAGCTGCAGGGGTTTACGCTGAGACTCCATAATGATACCAAAAAATGTGCTGAATAAGAGCAGTTTTAAAAAATTAAAGTGTGTACAATTGTTTAAAAACAGCTTTTATTGCTGTTGTAGAGAAGCAATCAGCACTGTAAAACGTAAAGATCCACCTGTCTTTGTTTGGCTCAACTGAAGAATGGAATGATTGCTTGCATGACTGTCTCTCTGCAACAGTAGAAAAGCAGTTTTTAAAACTGTGATTTGCAGGGGGCCATTCATCTTGAGTCAAATCCATGTTTTAAAAAATCAATGTATGATAAGGTTGGACCTGTACTTTAAAAGCCTGCACTTTCCATCTCAAGGATCTCCTATAATGGAGCTCCTAACCTTTGCTAGCAAAAGCAAAATTAATGATAAGTGTAGTGCAATGGTTGGAATTACTGGGCTTGAACCAGGGAAAACTAGGTTTGATTTTTTGCACAGTCATGAAGTTCAATGGATGATTCTGGGGTTAGATGCTAGAAAGGAGGAAAATACTCTCAGACCGGGAAAAACTGAATTATTTTGAATGCCAGACAATAGCATGTTTGCTTCCTTGCCCACCTCACCCTTGATTATGTTATCATGAGTCTGACAGGGTCTAATCCCTCTCCCAGCCCTTCCCATGCCAAGAGTACTGGCAACACTGCACTTCCAAGCACCTCTAGCACATGGCACACAGCCCCAGCAGTATGCCAGGTATCAGGGATGCAAGAAGCAAGTTAGCCCTTCCTTGCTCCCCTATTGCTGCAGGAGTGAAGGCAACAGGATGTGGAAGGAAGGAGAGATCTGAAGGGGATCTGGTTTTCCCTAACAACCCAATCCTACCCCAACTGGCATGGCACTGATGCTGCCATGCCAATAGAGTGTACAGCACAATCCTACCCATGTCTACTCAACAGTAAGCACCATTGTGTTCAAAGGGTCTAACTCCCAAGAAAGTGTCTTTAGTATTGCTGCCTGTGTTTTGTATCCTGTAGGTTTAGGGTTAGAGAACATGAACTTATCGAGGTCAGGGAATGGTTGTTCCCTTAATCTTGGACCTGCATTGTGGCTGTTTTGCACAATGATGATAGTCTGAAAAACTGGACCCTAAAACGTAGTTTTGAAAAAAACTTTCAGGTCCATCTTGGGGCAGCAGACAGGCAGGGAACATTAAAAGTGGTTCAAAATGGGGTGTATTCCCACCAGTCTCACAATCACCCCCAATTTCAAGCAACCACTCAAATGCACATCTCCAGAACCTGGAAATATGAATTTATGAAATACGGTATATATATATATCCAATGCCAAATTTTACAGCTAGACTTGTCTTCTTAGCCTCTCCTATGGCATAAAATGGGAGAATCCCATTTGAACCTCTGATAACCAGAAGAGTTTTTCACAGCCATCATTTGTTTTAGCAAATACAAAGTACTCCCAGGAACATATTACAAGGGGAGTTAGTGCCTCCATGTCTTTGTAATTCATGTTCTGTCTCACAGCCGTTTCCGAGATCGCATGCTTCTTCTCTAAGGCTGCCTTTTCCCAAACTTTATAGTCTATGACAAAGCACAGTACAAAGAATGAGAGGGCTGAAGTTGTTTAGCTTAAAAAAAAAGTTCTCCGAACCCAGTAGGTATCTACAACAGCAGGTTTAATTTAAAGTGAATATCGCTTTCCTGGTTTTAGCCAACTTCAAAGCCAATGTCCTAATGCCTCTCATTTTGTATGTCTGTTTTACATCAGTCACAATTTCGTATCACCATTTCACTTCTGCCCGATACATATCATAATTTTTGTAACTGGAAAGCACACTTAGTATATGGATTAAATTAAGAACAGTTTTCCAAAAACTTAAAAAAGAAAAAGAGAGTGAAAGAAAAAGGAAAAGAAGATAGATAGATAGATAGATAGTGGGCATTTACAATATTAACTTGCCTTTTCTTCCCCTTCATGTATCTGATGATGTGTTGTCAAGGGCATGTTAAAAAGGTTGTTGGATAATCCACACCACATACATCAATAAGATTTTTAAAAGGAGGGGGACTCCCAGTGGTTGCAGAAATCAGGCTTTTTAGAAACTCAGTTTAGATAGGTTAGAAAAAAATCTCAGTGGGATGTAGTTTTCTCAGCTATCTCGCATCTTCAGGAGTAAACCTTTTCTTCTAGTTTGCCTACCTTGTGCTATGGATCACATCAAGCTCATATCTTGTATTTTTGGTGTGGTCACTCATGACTAAGGCTGCATTCCTAACCTCCCGTTAGGCCAGCTTAAGCCCTGGCAAAGTCCTTTGCTGACCTAGGGTTGTCACAAAAGTGCCGTAAGGGACTTCTGCCCTGCTCCTGGGGTGGATTAAACCAGTGCATGGAAATATGGGACCTTCCAATACCACCATGGGAAGATATGCTCTTGTGAGTTAGGCCAGTCTATACTGATTAGGACTGTGCCCCTGGAAAGCTGGTTTCAGAAAGACAAAATTCCACATCCTATGCACATTTATCCAGAAGTAAGATGCATTGTAATCAATGGGGATTACTCCCAGCAAGTGCACATATGTTTCCTATCTCAGTTATGACTAATAAATTTAGAAAATAAATTCCTATCTCAGTTATGACTAATAGAGCACAAAGCACATAAAGCAGTTTTTTACAGTCAAAAAGTGAGACCATTAATGCTAATTTATTGTCGTTGTTATTTGTGTGTCATGGACCACTCAATGTTGTTTGGTGTTTTCTAAATATCAGTCACCATCAGGTGGGATGATGATGATGATGATGGTTTTACAAAGATTTCATACCAGGTTGACTTCACATCTATCCCTACAATCCAGAGTAACTACGGTAGCACGTAAGAGACATTACGTATACCCACAGTTACTGCACCACCTAATGAAAACCTATGAGAAATTCATACTGCAATCCAGAGCAAATTGTTCTTACACCAGAGCAAGGACTCCCCGTAGTTACTCTGGATTGCACCCTAAGTTATCTCCTGGAAAGATTCATGTACAGGTCAAACCTTGTTATACACTGATTTTTTTATACACGGATTTGACTCAACATGAATTGCCACTGCAAATTACAGTTTTTAAAACTGTTTTTCTACTGCTGTGGAGAGGCAATCATTCCATTCTTCAACTAAGCAAGGCTAAGGCAGGGGGTCCTTTACATTTCTTTTTTAAATCCTGTAAGGCTGAGTCCTGATAGATTGTTATTTTAACAGATGAATCTCTGTATTAAAATATTTGGGAACCACTAGTCTACTGTAAAAAGGAAATGGCACAAAGGGAAAAGGGCAATCCTCAACGCTGCTCACCCACCCTGCTTCTTTGACATTCAGAAAAAGAGATTTGAACACAGATCACATATGAAGCTGACTTGGGACACAATTCTAACCAATTTACGTTGGTATAACTCACCTGTCTCCCATTCCTGTGGTGGTGTGGGAGGCCAGTGCATATCTGTGCACTGGCCTAACCCCCTTTTTATGCAGCAGTGGTGCAGAAGTTGTGGCACTCCCAGGCCAGGATGGGACTTGTGCCGGGATGTATGCTGGTCTAACTGGGCTTTAGGATTGCAGAAATAGATTCTTTCACTAGCTAGGTTAGTATTATAAGCTTTATAAGGCTGTGTCAGGGGATAGAATAATAGAATCTTAGGAGAAAATCCAGAGTAACACAAGGGAGTCCCTGAACCGGTGTAAGAACAACTTACTCTGGATTCCAGTATGAATTTCCCATAGGATTTCACTAGGTGATGCAGTAACTATGGGTACACATAAAGTCTCTTACGTGCTCCCATAGTTACACTGGATTTGGGGGATAGAGTTAGAAGGGACCCAGTGGATCATCTAGTCCAACCTCCTACCTGTAGCAGGAAATCCTCATCTTGTGGGGACCTGAGTCTCGAATGAACAGTTCAGCATGCAACTTTGGTGTACAGAACATGTGCTTTATCCCTAAGTTATGCTCCCATCTGCCACGTCCAGTTTGACCCAAAGTCACTCTGAACGATTTTCTCTGAAAGTCACTCTGGTGTACCCATTCTCCGGTTTTGGGTTCTCAGGGAGTTGAGGATGGGTTGATTTTTTTTGTGCTGCAGCATTGAATGCCTTACAACAGAAAACAGAAATTACTTTTGGCTTTCTGCTTGCTGTGGCTCAGGGTGACCCTATGTAATAACCAAAAAAAGAGAAGACCCCCAAAATGTAGGACATCCAAGAAAAATGTAGGACATGACAAAATAAAAACTAAAAATAATCATTTATATTGCTTTGATGTGCTTAATTTAAACACTATATTACTTATTATTTAATTTAAAACTATTACATATAATTTATTATATTACAAGAAGGCTACATGCTGCCTGTTTACAATGAAATTTTTTTCCAGGATACAAGTCTAAAATCCAGGACGTGTCCTCAGAAAACAGGATATATGGTCACCCTGGCTGGGGCTTTTTCTGAGAAACATAGTTCTCTGTGCATCAAGTGCTGCAAAGCTGTTTCTTTTGGAGAGCAATTTGGGATGGATAGTTTATTTGCCAAAATATGGGAATGAACTTTGGAACTTCAAGACTGGTGTCACAGTTCTGGCCATTTATTTTGATTTCTTACATTCATCATCTTATAAAAATGAAAAGGCACACTGAATTTTGGCTTATGTAAAAGATGATGTAGCTAAATGATCCTGTAGAGATGACATTCCTTTGCCACATGTACAATCTACCATCATTTCCTGCCTGGCTTTGCTGCACTTCTGGTGCCCATATGCCATTTGAAAACACCGCCCCAGGACCTCTTTTGTTACACATACAAAATCTATCAGTGCTAGTACTGCTAGAAGGATTAGCAAATATTAAGATCAAACATGGGGTTCATTAGGACAGCAAATAGAGACAAATAAAAGTTTAAAGTCCTATCAGTAGACAACAATCACTGAAGTTGGTAGAATCTTTTTATTTTGTCCACCTGGAAAATTACCAGAATGAACTATTAATTCCATCATTCTCAGGATTCAGGCAGGGACAGTGGGCTTCAGGAGGTTCTCACAGGTTCTATAGAACCAGTGATGGGCTTCAAAAAATTTAAGAACCGGTTCTCTGCCCATCTGGCAGCCACTTTTAAATGGCTATTTTTAAACTTTATATGTCCTATCTCTTGTTAAGAACCGGTTCTATAGAGTAGGTGCGAACCTGCTGGAGCCCACCACTGTATAGAACCCTTTGCTAATGAGCACCTGGTTCTGAGAACCAGTTATTAATGGGACATAGAACCTGTTGTTAATTTAGGTTATTAGGACATAGAACCTGTTGTTAATTTATTTGAATCCCACCACTGGACAGAAGAACCCAATAAGGTCTTCTCTGGAGAGGAGGAAGTTCAGATCCCATTAAACTTTCCAGAAAGAGAAAATCGCTGAAAGCATTGAGGAGCAACAGTACAGAGCAGACATAAATCCCTGAGGATCTAAGACAGGCCCAAATGAGTAAGACCCAAATGAGACGCAAGATTTTATTTGATGATGAGCACAATCCTAACCATGTGTTCAATGGGTCTTACTCCCAGGGTCTTTAGGATTGCAGCAGATAAGGGTAAAAGCAAGTCTGGGACAGCTGGTATAAAGCCATTTTTATGAGTCAAAGGAGGTCAGGGGATGGCATCAAGAAACAGAGTCTTCTCAGTAGTGGCATCAACATTATGAAACTCTCTTCCTCTTGACCTAAAAACTGCTCCCTCCCTAGAAACCTTCGAGTGAGACCTGAAGACATATCTATTCATACAAGCCTTCTGAGCAACTTGCCTTTTAAAAAACATTTTTATAATCTGATTTTTTTTAGAGGATCATGGTTATATCTAGATGCTACGACTTTTACTGCTTTCTATTATTATTATTATTATTATTATTATTATTATTATTATTATTATTATTATTATTGTGTGAATTTTATTGTGATTGTTTTATCTTATTCTAATCTTTTAGGTGTTTGAACTGCTGGATTTTATATGAAGTTTGTTGTCAAGGTGTTTTTAATATCAATTTTAGGTTTCTAATCATGTTGTGAGCCGCTTTGGGTCTGTTAGAGGAAGGTGGGACAGAAATATTGGAATGAATGAATGAATGAATGAATGAATGAATGAATGAATGAATGAAAAATAAATAAATAAATAAACAAACACACCTAACACTAATGTATGCAAATTTCTACTCCAAAAGACAAGAGGGAAAAAAATTGTTTAGGAAGGATCATATAACAAGACTTTTGGAAAGAGACCTGTGGATTAAAAAACAATATGCTATAATTGGTTTTTTTCAAGCTGGATAAACACAAATTAAAGTGGATCTTAAGAGAATAATGAAATTAAGTTTGAAATTAAACAAAAGATAAATTAAGCAAACACAAGGTGCACTGAAGTCCAATCAGTTATTGAATCCGTTAAGATCAAACGGAATTTTAGATCCGCTGTTGTCTATCACTCACCTCTTTCGCTTCTGTGATCACAACTCCTGGGCTACGGCAGCCTCTTCTGTTGCACCCACCGTTTCATCTCCACGCCAAGCTTCATCCGTGCCTCCGTGAACTGATCGAACTGAGGAACCCCACTTCAGCACATTTACCAACATGTTCCGTGTCTTTGGAAAAGCCAAGGCTGACAAGATGCCTCAAAAGTTTTCAACAAAAGCTGACAGGGCTTCTTTTGTTTCCACCGTCTATTCCTGCTTCACAGGTTGCCGGAGCCTTATCAAAGGCCCAAAGCTTGAGGATGACAAACTTTGTTCCTTCCTACACAAAGAATAGGACAAGGTATAAAAGGCCCTTTCAAGAAGACGCAACTCTCCTTAGCAGTAGTGTGGACTCTGCCAGATACGTGGATTATACGTATATATTATACATCAAGGGTACAGTTCACCAAGCAGCATATTGTCCCTTGGGATCATCATACTGTAGTGTCCAAGAACATGCTCTGAGGACTCAAGTCACCTTGCTTGGGAAAAGCAGAGCTAGATCTATGGCTGGGGTCCTCAAAATACGGTCCACGGGCTGGATCCGGCCAGCCAGGGCCCTCAATCCAACCCGCAGCCTCCCCACAGCCTGGCGGGGATGCTCTGCCCTCAGCTCTGTGGGAGGCGGAGAACCAGGGCGTGTGGCGTCTTTGCACGCCCAGAGCCTCCTCCTCGCCGGGGGGCTTAGGGGTGCCTGTGTGGCACCACCCTGCAGCAGCAGCCTCTCCCCGGCTGGCTGGGGGGGCTCAGGAGCACCCGCGCAGCACCACCACACAACAGCAGCCTCTCCCTGGCTGGCATGGGGGACTCAGGGAAGCCCGCGTGGCACCACCGCTCAGCAGCAGCCTCTCCCCAGCTGGCTGGGGGGCTCAGGGGTGCTTGCGTGGCACCATTGCGCAACAGCAGAATCTCCCCAGCCAGCCGGGAAGGAGTTTAAAGCCATCCACGCTGGTCCTCCGCGCCTCTGCAGCCTCTCCCCAGCCGACTTGGGGGGGGGGGGTTTAGAGACACCAGAGACTCCAACAGATCCCAAAGTTAAGCCCCCAGGGAGTGTTTTTAAAATGTAGGGCAAAATGTAGGACATCCTACATTTTTAAAATTGTAGGACAAGGTTCTCCAAAAGTACTGATTATAGTCCGACCCCCAACAGTGTCTGAGGGACAGTGAACCGGCCCCCTGTTTAAAAAGTTTGAGGACCCCTGATCTATGGCATAGGACATAAATAAAGGTAAAATTGTCCCCCAGAAGTTGCCCTGCTAGTTGTAACCAACTTTAAGGAACAGTGACATCCCCGTTACAAGGCCAAAGATCCAGTGTTGTCCAAAGATCTCTGTCATCATGTGGCCAGCAAGAATGCTATAGTGCACCAAACACTGTTACCTTTCCACTAAAGTGGTATGTATTTATCTCTTTGCATTTACATGGTTTCAAACAGCTAAGTTAGTAGAAGCAGAGCAAGAACTCACAGTACTCAAGTTACAACCCACTGGCCTGCTGACCTTTAGGTTGACAAGCACAGCATCTTTAACCACTGAACCACTGCAGGGCTATACAGTGATGCCTCATGTAACAAATTTAATTCGTTCTGGAGGCATGTTTGTTACATGAAACATTCTTTACGTGAAGTGGATTTTCCCATTGGAAATCATGGAAACTCAGACGATTGGTTCCACAACCCCAAAAATATTCATATAAAAATATTAACTGGATGCAAAAATGATGACAGTACACTGGGACTGAATTCAAAACACGCATTCAGTGTGCATGATCCTATGAAGTCTACTTAGGCTGCAGTCCTAAAGACACTTTCCTGGGAGTAAGGCCCATTTAACACAATAGGGCTTACTTCTGGGTAGACATGGTTAGGAGGCTGCAATCCAAGACACCTTCAAAGTGTCTCCCCACTTTCTCCTTCTCTCCATCCTGAGCCTCTGTCTCCCCTGCTCCCTTCTGGCCAGCCCTGAGCTGCTTCCCTCTTCTCCACTGCTCTTCTCTCCCTCTGCCCAGCGGACACCCGGCCACAGGAGGAACAGCATGGAAGTGTTGCTTTCAGTATGGGCAGGTGTGCTAGGCAGCCCTGACGCTTTTTAAGCAGGCTGCTGGCCAGCGCGTCTGCCCCAACTGCCAACAAATGTGTTCTTTATGTGAAGCACGTTCTTTATGTGAAGCAGAATGCTAGAGAAATTTTTGTTTGTTACGTGAAACATACTTTACATGAGGCATTCTTTACGTGAGGCGCCACTGTACAGCCCTATACATCCTATGCCAAGTGGCATGAATTTTGCAGAGATATACCACTGCAAAATGTGGAGGTATTGCATGGCCAAAAGGACTTGTATCAATTGAATTTGTTTTTAAAGCCATCCAAGCTAGAGGCTATTTATTAGCATTAAGACAGCAAACAACCAGTGAGACACAGGCATCAGAAACAGGAAAGCTGCAATCACAGGTAGTCGAGTCAGTGTTTCTCAGACATCATTTCCAGGTTAATGACATCAGTTCCAGTGGGTCCCAACATATTGTCATTCTAAAAAGTGGGTCTTGGTGGTAAAATGTTTGAGGATCACTGAGCTATTGGGAGATTTATGAAACATAGATATTTGAAATCATGGACATGGGATTTTAGGTATATGGAATACATGTGTGTGTGTGTGTGCGCGCGCGTGCATGCGTGCACGCATGTGTGTGTGTGTAGGCATCCCCTGCTTATTGGATGGGTTAGGGACAGAATATACCATCCCAAAAGTGAAATCTGTTGAAAAGTAGAACTCAGTCTTTTTCTGCTTGCAACTGCAAAAATGGCTATAAAAAATGCCTAAATAACACATAGCCAAATACAAAACAAATTACATTAACATAATGACAAATTACATTAAAATAATGAAAGGCCTAAGTGGGAAATGGATATATTATGTATTTGAACGATTATTATTTACTGAAGAAAGTCATAAGGAAATGCAAAAAACAGTTTGATTACCATGTCACGTGGAAATCCACATCGGGAAAGACAATTTTAGCCTTTAGAAAAGCAGAGAGAGAGAGAGGTTGAAAGAGTGGAGCATGTGTTGAATGAAGGAGTCCTGGGTATAACTGAAAGATGTTTAAAAAGAGCAGAACTATCAGAAAGTGGGGGATGACTGTATCTGCAGTGAATGCGAAACACTCTTTATGCATGTGGTGTAAACAAAATTGTAAATATACAGTACTTAGTGAGTACATTAAGGTCACACACACACAGATGCCCAAACCTCAAAAGGAGGACAAGGTCTTTGATTCCTCTCAGCCTGGCCTTTCCAGCGGACAATGGCATGTTTGCCTACCCACGAGTAAAGCCACAATATTGGGCAACTTCACTTTGCCAAAGAGCTCAATGCATATTTTTGATTTTTAGTTTATTTACCATAACTTTTGATAGGAAGGAGATATTTCAAAACCAATTTTTTTGCATTGGATTCTGCTCTTCAATATGAATCCAATGACGTATGACATGATGGGGTACTGCACACCATTGCAAAGTTCCAAAATGAAGCCAAAATGGAGGACAGTGAAGACCTTCTGGAGGACACCCAGACAGAAGTCTAAACAAGAGGACAAATCCAGAAAAATCCAGTCACCCTGCAAAACGCACCTTTGAGGATGAATTTTCACCCAATATGAATGTCGTTTCCCATGGGCTCAATAGATTTCCAGGTATCAGGCAGGTATGTGCTTCCTCTAAAGGCTCCGCCAGAATGTGCTTCAATGAGTGTGATGAGATGGGCAACAGGAGAAGCACCAAGAAAGATCCATCTTTGTTTTAGTATCACAAATTTTAGGTGGGTTTTTCATTTCCCCCCATCAATTCGATGTAGTGTTGAGACCCGGGTCGGCCCCACAAGACAGGGTGAGCTCCTGTCCTTAGCCCAGCTCTGCAACGCCAGCTGGATCCAATCGTATTGGCTCTGCCTTTCCATTAGACTAATTCAGTGGCGTGGAGGGGGGGGATTTGCTGCTTGGGTAACAGCCTATCCTCCATAACAATCCAACCCAGGCTTTCGTGCTTCGCATGCAGCATATGCAGCGCCGAGCACGATACCATAGTCTTCCAAGACTGACGGAGGCCTGCTATATATGTGCAATTGTGCTTTTTTTTCTTCCCCTCTTCTTTTTGCACCTGAGTGATTTGAAAGTTGTTAACTGTCCTGCCAGCAAACAATTAACCACAAGAGACAGTTCGTCTGCCTTTCAAAGCCTCTGGAGATCTTTGCAGACACCTAATCATTGCTTTAAGAACTATTGATGGCTCAAATCCATGTTTTCAATGATCAGAAAGTGAGCAGTCAGCCTTGCAAGGAGATAACATCTCCATTTCTAATAAAGCAAGGATGTTGAATAGCTGTAACTCTGCAGAGACAGAAAACAAGGCCTTCGCTCCAGCAGGTTTGCTCTGTGCAAATCTATGGAGCTAATATCTGGTCCATCTCACAGCAAGGAATCATGTGGGGGAGATCACAGGAAGCACAGGGTGTCTCTCTATGGTCAAGTCCCAGGAAGCTAAGGGTCCCTGAGTTTTGTAGCTAGAGCTGAGTTTTGTAGCAACAGATAGAGCTGGAGACATAGCTTAGTGATGCTTGGGGTATTTCAGACCCCTGGAGGGCCGACAAAGCCCACTGAGTGCTCTTGGACCAATCACTTTCAGTGACTACCACATGGGTTGTTACCATAGTCAGCATGAAATTTAGTGTTTGATGGTGTTCCTTCCATGATGGAGGCACCCACTAAGAACCGGTTCAGAAATTCCAACCTGAATGGGGTGGAAATGGGTGCAACACATTTTCCTCCCTATACTTTCCATTGAAGAATCCCTGAGTGATGGACGCTGTGCCCCCAATCCCTGGACCTAGAAGCATGAAATTTGGGGATGGTATTCCTTATGTGACATGAACACCCAAGAACCGATGTTGAGAAATTTAATCCTTAAGGGGGTGAAAAGGAGTGCAACGTAAACCTTTAAGGGGGTAAAAAGGGGTACAATGTCCTATAAACATTGCAGACTGACTGATCAACATCCAGCCAATTTGGTGCTCAGTGCCTGGTGCACTGAAGGGGATGGTGTTGTGCATGGGGGAAACGTGTTACACATGGGGGGATGATGCACTAGTGGGATGATGCATAGAGGGAGGTGATGAACATGGGGGAAGATGTGCACAGGGAGGTTGTTGTGTATGAGAGATGTTCTGCATGAGGGGATGATGCGTATGGGGAGGTGTTGCGCATGGAGGGATGATGCTTATGGGGGATGATGATGATCATGGAGGGGTATAGTGCATGGGGAGGTGATGCGCATGGGGGGATGATGCACATGGTGTGTTGTTGCACATGAGGGGATGATGCACGTGAGGGATTGATGTGCCTGTTGGGTGATGCACATAAAGGGGGACTGCACATGGAGGGGTGTTGCATATGAGGCAGATGATGCACAATGGGGGTATTTTCTCCCGCAACAATGATGCATATGGGGGTATTTTCCTCCTGCAACATGAGTACGTTTTGCTAGTTTAATATAAATGTGTATGAGAGAGCCACCAAAATTATTACTGGGCTTAGGCACCTCCCCTATGACTCTGGAGGAAAGTCTACAGCATTTAGGGTTCTTTTAAAAAAGGCACCTGAGGGATAACAGGATTGAATTGTACAAAATTATTTGGGAGACAGATAGAATGGATAGAGGAATGTTCTTTTCCCTCTCACACAACACCAGAACCAAGACACATCGACTAAAATTGAGTGTTGAGAGCGTTTGAGTAGTTGAAAAAAAAATTATTTACCTACCACGCAATTAATCTGCAGGACTCCATGCCACAAGATGTGTTGATGCCACCTGGCCCATGTGTCTTTAAAGGAGATTGGACAGATTGGTGGAGGAAAAGTCAATGTCAAGTTACAATCCACGATGGGTACATCCAAAACTCCTGGTTTTAGAAATGGGCTACCTCTGAATATCAGGTGCAAAGTGTGGAAACAGGATGTATGTGTTTTTCATTGTGCTAGTGGCCTAGTGGCCCACTTGGTGGCCCAGATGGCCCACTCATTGCCTAGATTTTAAATGCTTCTAAACTATTGTTTAGAATTTAGAATAAACTCTCAACATCTGAGTTTATTGTATGTAGCTCTTACCTAAAACAAGTTTTAAATGCAAGAGTTCCCATGTTCAATCTCTGGCATCTCTGCATTTTCTGCAGTCCTGGAAAGCCACTGGCAGTCAATGCAGACCAAGGATTTGATGGTATAAAACAGCTTCCTTGATGGTATAAACCCATATGCAGCACCCCTATTTCCAAACTTCATACACAGAATATATCAAAGAGGAACTCTGGAGGTACAGATTCTCATAAACTCGCCACATGTAGACACTGTCATCGGGTAGATCGGCTTGACGGGCGCGCTTGCTGTTAAAAATCCTGGCAAAGCGGGTGCCCTCACATCTAGGCGAGCGATTCCATTTTGCTGTCAGTTGTGCAGCTTGAGCTACGCGGTTCCTAGCCATGCGTAAAAGACAGCGCGTAGAGGGAGGGGAATTCTGCCCGCTGCGTATGACATTGCACTGCGGAAGTGAGCATTAAATTAGAGTGAGAGGTTATAAGTCTGACAGGAATCTGATCTGTATTCCCTAATTATAGAGTCTCCCTTTCACAAAACTGACACAAAAAAATGTTAAGCCAAATTAAATGTTGTCTAATTAACCATCATATACAAGGCTTCAAAAAAAGAAAGGAGGAAGGAGGAGGAGTAGAATGCCTTACATGTTATTTAGCCTGGTAGCTCCAATGCAGAAAACTTCCAAACTATCACTCAACACTAAACTCACCATGTGCAGATCTTGCTACGAGGATCTGCAATTCTATTTCCTAACCTAGATGCCCTTATAAACCCAATTTGCTAATAATTACTCAAGAGCAGTGCAGATTATTTTCATCCGCTTACCCCTTCACTCTGCAAGGTAGGTTAGGCTTTGAGAGACCAGGACTAGCATACTGAACTTCACAGCTGTGGAGGGATCTCAATGTGGGTCTTTCCATTCCTATTCCAACCCCCTAATCTCAACATCATACTAGGTACTCCAGGGTTGTAACAAATGATCACGTAGCCCGGTGCAAAGCTCAAAATGTTGCCCCAGAAGTGATGTCATCCCCAGATGTTTTAAAAAGAAAATTGGGAAAAACCAGCTTCTTCCTTCTCAGCAGTTCACCACCCATTTGCTCTACTAGTGGCATAGCTAAAGCACCTATTTGCTATCCAGAGTTGAAGAAGATTCTGTTGTTGTCCCCCACACTCCTCTGCGACAACAAAATCAAATTTAATTAAGTAAAAATTAAAAATTGTGTCACTTATTGTTTAGGGAAACTCTGCTGGGGCAAAAAGGAATGGTTATTCTTTCCTTGCTAAATATAAGAGGAGCACAACTTGGAAGTGCCTGTATACCCAGTTAGCATAGGGAACTATTTTATGATATATGTACTGTACAGCTGATTCATATTTACACCTTATTAGCTCCATACAGCATCAGAATTACATCTCATAGGCTATCAGAGCAATCAATATCATGGGAAATTTGAGTTAAGAAAATCCACTTTTTGTTCCATATGTTTTTCTGTTCTCATTTTCTGGTTAATTTTCTGGTTAACTTTTGATAGAATATAGATATTCCAATTGAATTCTGCATAAAATTATCTTTCCAACGTTATACAAAACGGTGGTACAGTGGTTCCTCACATAAAGAGCTTAATTCATTCCAGAGGCATGCTCTTTAAGTGAAATGCTCTTTAAGTGAAGCATATTTTTCCATAGGAAATAATGGAAACTCAGAGGATTGGTTCCACAACCCCAAAAATATTCATATAAAATATTAACTGGATGTAAAAATGATGACAAAACACTGTAATTGAATTCAAAACATGCATTCAATGTGCATGATCATATGAAGTCTACTTAGGCTGCAATCCTAAAGACACTTTCTGGGAGTAAGCACCATTTAACACAATGGAGCTTACTTCTGGGTAGACATGGTGAGGAGGCTGCAATCAAAGACACTTTCCTGGGAGACTTACCTGGGCTGCTGCTGGAGGTTCAAGATGGTCAGTGGGGGCCCTTGGGGGCAGCTGCCTCTGGCACCCCAGGCATCTGCCCCCAAGTTGGGGGCAGTTAGAGGCAGCAGCGCTGGCTGGCAGCCCTTTTAAGAGCCTCCGTGCGGCGCGTTGGAGGCATGCTATGTAGTGTGCAGGGCTACATAGCATGCGTGCCCATTGCACACTTGCTTTTTAAATGAAGCAGAACTTGTTATGTGAAGCAAAGCTCAAAGCTCTTACAAATTTTTGCTTGTTATGTGAAACACTTGTTAAGCAAGGCGCTTGTTAAGCGAGGTACCACTGTATTATCATTCATACATACCCCATTTTTCACACTTTTAGCCAGCAGTGTCAAGCCTAGCTTGTAGCCCCCCTAAAGCTTGTTGACTGGTGCAACTCCACCCCTTGCACTTCCATAGCTACATCGCTGAGGTACTCTATAGTAAGCTCACCAGGTAGCAGGAAAGGTGGTGGAGGAACAGTTCAATTACTTTGGACTCTAAAGATCGGCTGTTCTGGGATGTGGTAAAAAGCTAGCTTACTCATGAAAGGTGCATGTGCATGGGAAGATGGAAAAACCCCTGCAAACTGGGCAAGAGGCAGTCTTTCAAGTGGGTGTTCCTCCTTTATTTAGCAGGGGTAGAGTAACTGGCCCTCCTCACCCCAACAATGTCTGTCCAAGTGGTTTCTGCAGGTGTTCTTTTGCATTTTAGATTGTGAGACATTTTGGGACAGGGACCCATTAGCTATTAATTAGCTATTATTTTTTCATTTTCTTGTAAACTGCTTCGTGAACTTTTTAGTTGAAAAGCTGTATAAAAATACTGTAGAATAGATAGAGAGATAGAAAGATAAATGGCAATTGCATCTCTCTAACTTCAACAGTCATAAGAGATCCACAGCCGGAGAAGAGTTTGAACTAGTTGGAGTCCATCTACCACAGACAGAAAGTGCCATCCCAAATTTTGTCAAAACAAATGAATTTCTCAGCACGCCTTCCATACAGAGTATAAGACCACAAAATTATTTGGTAGAAAAATGGATCCCGTGGAGCCTTTTAACTTTTGACAGAGGAAAAGGGGCAAGCTCTTTCACGCTGGATTTTATGAGTATAGTGAAGCTCCTCATGTTCCTAGAAGTCACTCTAGACTAGAGTCTAATGCTTTGCTCTGCTCGATTCTTATCATCCTTTTCCTTCCTTCCTTCCTTCCTTCCTTCCTTTAGTTAGTTAGTTAGTTAATCTACTTACTTAGACCACATTCCTTTCCATGTCTACTCAAAAGTATGCCCCATTGTATTCAATGGGTCTTACTCCCAGGAAAGTGTCTTTAGGATTGTGATCTTAGCCACACTTCCTTACGCATTCTTTTACCCTGCTTTTCTCATCCCAACACAAATGCTCAAAGTGGCTTGCAAAACTTTAGTTCCTCCCTTCCTGCTTTCCTCACAACAACCCTGTGATGTAGGTGCGATTGAAAGTGAGAGACTAGCCCAAAGTCTCCTGGGGATGCTTCATGTCCAAGGAGGGATTTGAACCTGGATCCTCCACAACCAATTTTGTAACCACTAAACCAGTGGTCTTCAAATTGGGGATTGAGACCCCTTGAGGGATCACAACCTCCTTCCAGGGGTTGTCACCAGAAATTCAGATGCCTAAGACAGGTGAGGAGACTTGGGGGACCCTGTTTTCCCTCCTCCTCAAGGGAGACCTCAAGGGGAAGGGAAGTGGAAGGAGCCCTTACTCTGTTTTGTGTGTGTGTGTGTGTGGGTGTGTGTGTGTGTGGGAGAGAGAGAGAGAACATGTGGGGGTTTGGGGCAGTGGGAAGGGTGCAGAGTCTGGGGCCTTGGAGACCATGGGGGTAAGAGAGGGGCTGGGGATTGAGAGCAGTGGGGATGGGAGAGAGCCTGGGTGCTTGTGAGTCACGGTGACCATATGTCCTTTTTTCTAGGACATATCCTCTTTTGTGTCCTGAATTTTTGGTAGCAAGTTTCACACTGGGGAAGGGGGGGGGGTCCCATACTGATTCCAAAGGTTGAAAGGGACTCCCAGGCCAAAATGACTGAAGACCACTCACTACACCATCCTGGCTCTCAAACGGCAGCAGAAGCATCACCTTTCAATGGCATTATGTGTCAGCTTCAGGAATGAGATAACCCTGGAAAGAGCTGAACTTCTCTGTTATCCATTGGGGATCACTGGAGTTGGAGGAAGGATCCTGTGCCAGAACATGGTCACAGCTCATGTTCTTATCCTGGAGCCCTATTACACAGACTGCAGTCCTGAATTGTCTTCCCTAGAAGAGGCTCAAGGGGTTTGAGGCTGTCATTTGCCCTGGGAATAGCCTGAGAACACTCTGAACTTTGAAACACACAGTGAAGGATCAGAGTCAAGTAGATGCTTGTAAAATTACTCATTTACAGCCAATGCTATTACTTTAAGTAATTGCAGACATGGAAAAAATGGCAGAAGTCTTTTAATAAATGCACTTAAAAACTCTGTTCTTTTCCAAAGTCTTTCATTAACGAAAATTGCTACATTCACTTAAACCACTGATATTACTTCATTTTTAAGAGATGGAGTTTTTTTTTTTTTTAAAGAAACCTCAACAAATGTAAGCAGGCTTTCAAATGAATAGAACAGAGGCATTTGCTGATCATTAAATGACAAGGGTCTAGTCCTCATTGAGGTGGCCAAAAAGCTAAAATTAATTCAGACTCTAGGTGAGAGATGAAATGATCCAGGATTTTCTTAAACCAGACCACTTGATTTTGTAGGCCCCTGGGATATAGTGACAGAGAAGCAGAGGCTGGTATATCACCAGGTATGGGAAGCAACTTTTGGCATGTTGCCTCATGTACCCGGTGATCATGGGCCACCCTGTTCTCAATACAAACAAATTTTGAAGAGTGGTCTGATAGAATGGGAAGGCCTAGTGATGCCGTCAGAAATTCTAAGTAGCCTCCATCCCTATTATTGGGAACTGAGATCTTGTAGAGAAGGCAAAGCTAGGCTAAATAGGTCATTGGTTTATGGTGATGCAACCTGGCCTAGATGCCTTTAACATTTATAGACAGATGGATGGAAAAAAGGTCATCACAGGTTATAAGCCCTGACAGATATAAATTACCCCTGCAAACTGGGAATCTCCAGATTTGTCCTCTTTTGTAGTCTCCTGTCTGAGTGTCCCCCAAAAGGGCATCATTGTCCTCCATTTTGGCTTCATTTTGGAACTCTGAAATGGTATGCAATCCCCCATTATGTCATATGTTGTTGGGTTTGTATTGAAGAGCAGAATCCAATGCAAAAATCAGTTTTGAAATATCTCCTTCCTATTAAAAGTTATGGCCAAAAAACTAAAAATAAAAAATATGCATTGAGCTCTATGGGAAAGTGAAGGTGCCTAATAATGTGGCTTTACTTGTGAGTAGGCAAACATGCCATTGTTCACCAGAAAGGCCAGGCTGAGAGGAATCCACGACCCTGTCTGCCTTTTGATGTCTGGGCATCTGGTCACTCTTGCTGGCACCAGGATGAAGACAATTTATTGTTTACATGCCCTGATGTATCTGGTGGCCACTGATATAGGAAGCTGGACTAGATTGAACTTTAGAGTGATCCAACATGGTTCTTCTTCTGCTTTAACATAATTTATGCTTAGAATTCTAACCTCCAGTTAGGCCAGCACAAGCCCCAGTGTAAGTCCTGTGCTGACCTGTAAGTGTCACAAAAGTGATGTAAGGCACACTGCTGGGGCAGTTAGTCCTGTGTACTGACATACACTGATCTCTCAACACCACCACTGGAAGATATGCTAGCTGAGTTAGGCCAGCCTAAATTGGTTAGGATTGCGCCCTATATCCTTAATGCTGAATCTATATATATAAAAGAGAAAAGTCACTGACTCACTCACTTACTGACTCACTCTCTGACTCATCAATGCCCTGCCAAAACCGCTAGAAGTGTGACATTTGGGGTGGGTGTTCCTTCAGTGACCGAGAGGTGCACTAAGAACTGGTTTTCAGAAATTCCAGCCAGAAGGGGGTGAAAAGGGGAGCAACGCGTTTTCCTCCCTATACTTTGCATTGAAGAATTGATGACTCATCAACATTCTGCCCCAGTCCATGGACTTAGAAGCATGGAATTCTGGGAGTTCCTTCTGTCACCTGAACACCCACCAAGAACCCACGTGAAGAAATTTAATCCTTAAGGGGCTGAAAAGGGGTTCAACATGTTTTTTGTCCTATACTTAACATGGGAGACTGACCAACATCCAGCCAATTTGGGGGAGGGATGTTGTTCAGAGGAAGAGGTTGCACTGGGGAGGATGCTGAGCATGGGGGGGGTTGATGCGCATGGGGGATATTGTACATGGGGAGATGTTGCGCATGGGGGATGTTGCAATTGGGGGATGTTGCAATTGGGGGTTGATGCACATGGGGGAATGATGCGCATGGAGGAATGATGTGCATGGGGGATGTTGCGCATGGAGATGTTGTGATTGGGGGTTGATGTGCAAGGGGGAATGATGCGCATGGAGGGTGTTGCGCATGGGGATGTTGCGATTGGGGTTTGCTGCGCATGGGGGATGTTGCGCATGGGGGTTTGATGTGCATGGGGACTGATGCGCATGGCGACTGATGCGCATGGGGAGATGATGTGCATGGGAAGATGGTGCACATGGGGGGGTTGATGCGCCTGGGGGGAAGTTGCACCTGGGGGGAAGTTGCACGTGGAGGGATGTTGCACATGGGATGGATGAACATGGGGGATGTTGCACATGGGGGTGGATGCACATGGGGGGTTGATGCGCGTGGGGAGATGACGTATGGGGGAATTTTATTCCCCCAATGCGGGTATGCTTTTCGCTAGTTATTTGTATAATTCAGCACATCATCTAATCCTAGTCCTAACACACCCCAGAACTGTTTTTGTTGATATTTTTTCCACTGAGTGGCTTCAGAATTCAACTGAAGAGGTTTAAAGTTCTGGCGTGACTATTCAAGGATGATTGACTGGAAGACAGCTTTGCTAGGAGATGATAGCTGGGATTAAGGTGGCATTGTAGCTTTGTCATAATTTAAGCATCCAAAAATGAAAAATTACTAGCAGTCATAAGCCAAGCAGAGAACGGCCCTTGCTTAGCCTTGTTTAGACCTGTAAGGTCACATCTGAACCAGAACTGATACTTGTTCCAAAATAATTTGGTGGCTCTATGAAGGAACACATTAGATGCAAACGCCATCTTGAACAGGTTTCTTGGGGGTGGAGGGAATGGATTAAAAATAATAGTCCATTTTGCTTTCAGATGAGATCTGTTGCCGTGATCATCAGCACTGGCACTAACCCTTTGTGGCTGGTTCTCATCCCTGTTGGTGCCTTCACTATATTTAAAAAGCAGGTAGAATGGATTTGATTTGCAACCTGTCAGATCTCATTTCTCTGATGTGCTCATTGCAAGAGATCACTTTTGACAGATTACACCAGCCTAGGACATGATTCCAAAGTAAGAAGTCGTGCCAATACAAAATTACTGTGATAGCACTTAAAAGCTACAGCCACCCGAATTGCTAAAATAGTGTAAGCAGTTGAGAAATATCTAGAACTACAAATGCGTACACTGAATTTCCCCCCTCATTCAATCACCTTTGGAGAGATCAAATGTGCAACCCATCACTAAGTTGAGCATATAAGAAAAGCATTGCTACATCAAGCCAAGGACCTTTCTTCTCATAGCTGTCTCTAGGAAACCCACAATCAGGACCAAACTTCTCCCCTGTTAGTCTTCCTCCAACTAGTTCCCAAAAGCAGACTGAATCTGGTTATAGCACTTAACCACCATCACTAGTAGCCTTTGACAGACCTATCTTCTGTGAATTAATCCAATTCTTTTTTGAAGCCATTGAATCTTATAGACATCTCCATATCTTGTGGTAAGGAATTCCTCAGGCCAGTTATGGTTGGATTTTTTGGTGTTTGGTGGTAGCTACGGAAGCTTTTCATAGTCTCCATCTTGTAATAGGCTACCTGCAGCTCTGTGCAACTATATCCCATCATCTCGGGTACACCAGCTGTCCCAATTCTACCCTGTAACATATGGCTGTGTGGTTCTCAGGCATTTCAAGCTGGGACCCCCTTTGGAATGTGCCAACCTGGAAATAATGTCATAAATCTGGAAGTGATGTCATGACTGAACATGACATCACACTGGAAGTGACATCACTGTGATGTCAGACATCTATGTCTACTTGGAAGTAAGTCCCATTTTGTTCAGTGAATATTACTCCCAGAAAGTTATGGATTGCAGCCTGTGCCCCATTGTCTCATGTGTATTTGGAATTAATTCCCCTTATGCTCTTACTCGCAAGAGAGAGTGGACAGGATTACAACCTCCTGGATGGTAATGCCATCCTACCTAGATGGGATGGGGTTCTGAGGTTGTAATCTTGTCCACAGTCTATTGGGAGTAAGCCCCCACTCGGGTTATCATATGTCCCGAAAAACAGACAATCCCGATTTGGGGGGATTGTGTTCACGTTCTGGAAAATGGGACATAGAGTCCTGTCCTGTTTCTGGGGAAGAGAATTATGAACTCTATCCCCATTGAACGTAAGGGGACTTCCAAGTAGGACTTGGGAAGCAGGAGACCCCAGGATCCACAGAGGATGAAGCAGACTGTAGAATTCTAGTGAGATTTTGTGACATCTCAAACAATTTGGATCTCATCACTATCTTGGATCTCATGAGATTGCTCGATCCTGTGCAAGTTTGGGGCTGCTGCTGCACTATCAAGGGACAAGAGTAATCTTTCCCCTTATCCCAGGTAGCACTACAACAGGCGCAATGGGCTTGCTCCTACACTGAGCAGACCAGAGCAGACTCGAGTTGCTCCACATTGTCTTAGGAGCAGGACTTGGACTGAACACACACTTTCATGCACCAACCTATCTCCTCCAAAAGTGGCACAAAAGTGCTTTGTAGTAGGGACTTGTGCAAGCCTGGGCAGAGGAATTGGATTGCGCTGTTAGACCAGCCTAAATTGGTTAGGCTGGCCTAACCAAAGACCTGTCACTAAAATATTGTATTCAAAAAACAAAAAAGCCAGCGCACAAGTGGCTCCTATTTGAATATTCCTCTCCTCCGTCCTTTACCACTCCAGCAAAAAAAGCTGAATCTGCTGTAGGATAGTAACATAATACCCTTTGACAAGCTGAACAGTTGTAGCAGGCGGTTGTTTAAAGTCTCTACATGGCCTGTTTAGAATGAAAAAAGCAAAGAGAGACACAGCTCCAGGACAAGGGTTTAAGCCCAGCTCTGCCATCACACTGTGCCTTAAACCAAGAGCTTTTATCCCATTAAATTAGAGAATAAATCCCTCCGGGGTTTCCCTGCCCATCTCCAGCTCATTAGAGCCCCATATCCGACTTTTCATGTTGCTCCACCGAAATTATGTTTGTACTTAAAATGTAATTAAACTTTAAAAGACAGACACTTCCCCCTGCCTTCGCTTTCTCTGTTGTCTCCACACCCTTTGGAAACTGACACCAAAAAAAGAAAAAGAAAAAAAAGAAAGAGATCTTAACTTTTTTGAAGGTCCGTTTGGGAAAAAGTGCTACATTTCAGTGCGACTTTTGCCCGACCGCTTTGGCGGCTTGCAATTAAAAGCCTAAATACTTGGAGTAATGGGCTTCTAGAGGGATTTTGAGACATGCAGATCCTTTGCAAACAATAATGTGGAAAGACTGGCTGTCCAATGAGGTGTCTTATTGAAATATCCCAGGCCGTTTCACTTGTCACAGCTGTCGTCTCAACCGTTTGCACTTAGTCTGTGTTGCCTTCATTACAAAAATAGAAATTTGTGTCCTTTCGTGGCGTTACATTACTAATGCTAAATATTTAATTCCCCCGGGTGCTAATTATGGTTGTGTAGTGGCAACACTGATTCTACTTTTTAATAACAACTGTAAAAGCAATTTGAGCATTTTTTTCAATTAATTAAATACATAGTCTACCAGTAACCTCTTGTCATTCTGCCCTCCAGGACCTGCGCTAATTTGTGTGGAATAAAAATGTTTTGAAAAATTAACGGATATGCTAGTCTGCTCCCTGTTATTCTATTAAATTAAAAGGGCTGTCACATCGACACGATAACCTAATAGTTACAGGCGCAAGTACACTGCTAGCTTCCAGAAAGTTAGAGGTATGAAAAGAAAAATAATTTTGAAAAAAAATCTGCTTTCATAACTGCAAATGTTTATGAGAACCCAATTAGCAGGGATGAGAGGCAAAAGGAACAAGGAGCAGCCTGTGGTGAGATATTAAAACAACCTCAATCGACAACTGCAAGAGTTTAGGAAACCTCTTAAAATAAAGATCTTAATAGCTTGAATTGGTTACCCTCTGTACTTGATCTGCTTTGTCAGAAATACAGGCAACCAAGATCATTTAAGCAGATGTGTCAGTTTTGTCCACCTAAGTTCACCTCTTCCACCAACCAACCACTATCTTCCTCCTCTACTTTTTGGCCTCGCAATATCACATAACTATCTGCTCTATCCTCCCTCACGTTCACTGCATTTGAAAAAAGAAGATGATCTGTTGCAGGAGAGCAGTGGTGGAACAGCATTCATTCCCCATCCCTGCCTGCTTGTGGACTTTCCAAGGGTAGCAGGTGAGCCAGTGGGAAACAGAATGCTGGACTAGATGTGCCACATGCCTGATCCAGTAGGGCTTTTCTTGTATAGGATGGAGAGACCAGGAGACAATAGTGGCCTACAGACTTTTCTAGAATTGCTTATGGTTTCCAACCTCTAAATCACTGGTTTCTAGACTTCTGAGCAGCACACCCCACCTCCATGGTGGGTTGCAACCCAGTGCTCAATGGTGTGCTGAAAAGTCTGGGAGCTCCCAGAGGCTGTTTTCAGGTCATACTGACACATGTCTTGATATATACTCATGATGGGCCTCAGAATGCTTCTCAGATGCAACAGAAGGCTACTTCTGGTGGGCAGAATATACTTTCTATTTACTTCTGGGTTGCTTCCCCAATTTCCAGTTGCATCTTGGAGACATTCTTTCAAACTGCTAGGTTGGTAAGAGCTGGGCTGACAATGCAAGCTTACCCCATCTTGTAGGACTTGGGTCTCAAACCCTGGCACCTGCTGGTTAACAGGCAGTGTTCTAACCACTTGCACCACCACAGCCCTTAGATCATGACCTATAGTTTGGAAAATGCCTTAAATTTTTTATTCACATTTGACTTTTCTGTCACATTTACAACTTTGGCCTCCATCATTGGGTGACAGATCTAAAACAGTACAGGTATCCCCTGATTTCTTGACAGTTCATTTTCTGACAATTCACACTTTCAACACCTTCCAATTAGATCAGTGATTTTCAACCAGTGTGTCATGGTACACTGGTGTGCCTTGGGAACTTGGAGATGGACATTCATTAACAGGAAAATTGGGGAATTTGAACAGTCTGGTGTGCCTTGTCAATAGTAAAAACAATTAATGGTGTGCCTTGACCATTTCAGTGCCTTGTTAAGTGTGCCGTGAGATGAAAACTGTTAAAAATCACTGAATTAAATCTCATTCATTCAGTGCATGTTCTGCTCTTCCAACCTCTCTCCGCTGTTCTAAAGGCCAAAATTGCCCTCCCCCATGTTGTAGCTGCCTTACCCTACAATCCAGAGTAACTACGGGAGCACGTAAGAGACATTACGTGTACCCTTAGTTACTGCACTACCTAGTGAAAACCTATGGGAAATTCATATTGCAATCCAGAGCAAATTGTTCGTACACCGGAGCAAGGACTCCACATAGTTACTCTGGATTGCGCCCTTAATCTCATTCCTGACGTTTAATGAGAATCCATTAACATAAATCTTTGTGTGGCAGCAGGAATTTGCAAGATAAAAGGGTCTAGTTAAAAAGCTTTTTAAAAGGTTTTTTAAAAAAGCAATTTGCTAGTTAAAAAGCTTTGGAAGCAATATTTATAAACTAAAAAATTGGATTCCACTTTTCAATGGTTTTCACTTTTAGATAGTGCTCCAGTCCCTAACCCATCACATAAGCAGGGGATGCCTGTATCTGGAAAGACCAGTTATCTCCCTTTGCAGGACTGACCCAAGTCAGCCTTGTTCCTGAAGAGGTGCTCAGGGTGGCCCTAGGAGGAAGAATAGCAATGATGATTGAACCCCACTCCACACTGCTGCCCTTAGGCGTTCCAGTCCTCTCTGTTCCTCAGACTGCATCTAACTTTGTAGTTTTGTGCAATCACAGCACAGAATTCCAAATTAGCAACTGCTCTTTCTATTTAAGCGGCTTAAGTGGATTCCGCCTTTTGCTGTTCAACCAGTCCCCCAATGCAATTTGCTCACATACTCAGGACTTAACAGAACATCCTCTGCATGTGAGCTTCAATAAATGTGGTGAAGTTCTTTAATTACTCCTTCACTTGGGAACTCATCTGAAAAGTTTTTTCCCCCAGAGTAGAGAGAGAGAGAGAGAGAGAGAGAGAGAGAGAGAGAGAGAGTTAGAGAGTTTCCTTTTGCTTTTTAAACACTTAAAGTCATAGAGTGCTTGGTATCTAATAACAATGTCACAGTGAACCATTGTGTTGTTCCGTTGTGAACCACTGTGTTGTTCACAATGGGCAGCTGAACTATTGTGATTACAGTCAGCTGTCAACTGACCATTAACTTGTTCAACAGCCGTCAACTTGATGAACGCTCAATGGTCAACTGTCAGTTTATGGTCGATGATCATCTGAACCATTGTGTTGTAGGAACACTGGTGTTCCTAGAGAGCAACCCTCAGTGCCCATAAGGCACTTCTATGCCATCTATGTTCATGCATAGAAGTGTACCAACCTAGCTGCACCACCATGTCACTCCACAGGCTCTTGGGCTTCAGGGGGTTCTCACAGGTTCTATAGAATCCTTTGCTAATGAGCACAAAGGTTATTAATGGAACATAGAATCTGTTGTTAATTTAGATTATTAGGAAATAGAACCTGTTGTTAATTTATTTGAATCCCACCACTGGGTGGGAGGGCAGGAAGCAAGAGTTATGCTGGAGCCTAGCCTTGCTTCCCAGGCAGCTGGGAGTAACCTTTGCTTCTTCCAACTCAGCCTGATGACAACAGTGGCACAACCTTCTTTTCTGGGACAATCCAGAAGGAACATTGCCACATATATGGCATCACAACATCTCTGCCATCTAGGAACACCACCAATGGCTTCTCTTTATTACCAGTTTATTAGCTGTTCATTAGCTTATCCAACCCATGTCTAATGATACATCAAGCAGTGACACCAACCACTCTACCTAATACTGGATCATCAGCAAATGTTTGCCAAGGTGAGAGCTACTTTAGTGAAGGCTATCATATTAAGTAGTGTTTCTCAAAGTGGAGGTCTGGACTGCCTAGGGGGATCATGCCTTCATTTCAAGGAGGTCATGAAAAGCTGGTTGCCACCATCTTGGAATGAGGCATTCAGGCTGCTTTCCTCAGAGTAAGTCTCACTGAACACACTGGGACTTACTTCTGAGTCAACATGGAGGAGCTCTGGCATCACAGTGATGGGATTCTCTGTTCTGCATATGACATCACTTCTTGGGGGTTCTGGACAGATTGTCATTCTCAGAAGGGGGTCCAAGCTGAAATGCTCAAGATCCAGTCATTTAAAGAAGCTTTATATGGAAATGATGATGTCCAGAAGAGACCTCCATGTTTATACTCCACCATATTCCTGGTACAAGATACCTCTGGGATATGGCAGCTCCAGTACATGAACTTTGCCCTCACCAACTTAGCAAGGCAGACTTTATGACCCATCCTGAAGAAGGGACAGTGATGACTTATGGCTGTCTCCTTCCTTGCCTTGCGTGCATGAGAAGTTTGCTCACACTGAGCTTGAATTAGAACAGTGCTGAGATGGAATTTATAGCCCTAGTTAAAAAGGTAAATTGTGGGTTCTGTCCAAACATTTTTTGGTGGCAAAAATAGACTCTTAAAAACACCACCAAGTACAAAATGTTTGAGACCTAGAAATATTCACACAGAATACGGCAATCACTGGTAGAGTCAGGAAGTCTGCTTGAGAGCAACCTATTATTTGGAGTAGTTATTTAAAAAATGAATTCTGTCTGCTCCAAGATTACATTTTGTTTTCTATCTTGAGTGTTAAATAAACAGTGTGGCAATCCTAACTCTTAATGCCTGGTTATTATGTGCACTCAAAGGTACACTTTGCGTGCTGACCTAATATACTGTATACACACAAACACATATACATACAGTGCATATACACACGCACACATACATATCTTGTGTGTGCGTGTGTGTGTGTGTATATATACACACACACATACACACAGTATCTATCTACAATATTTATATACAGCTTTTCAACTAAAAAGTTCACAAAGCAGTTTAATACACACCAACACACATAAATACATGAAAAAGTTGCTGGTGCTTACCACAGTGATATAGCTAGTCATACCCATATGACTGTTAACTAGCTGCTTGGGGGGACAGGTGGAAAAAGGTGTGGAGTACCATGAGTAACTCCACAAAAAAGCCCTCTGTATGTTTGTGTGTTTGCTGTCTGTCTCTGAAACACATAGACTTCTGTGTGTGTTATGCTGATTTAATTAGGGAAAGCTACATGGTACTGGCTGTGATAATTGGGGGAACCCAGGCATTTCCCAGCTCTGCCTCATTCCAGTCCATCCAGTAGACTCTGCTTCCATTACAAGGACAAAGCCAGGCAAAGATAACAGTCCTCAAAGGCCTCGCTCTTAGGTACATGGAGAATTCCTCCAAAACCTCTCTGTCACCAAGGGCTGAGGAGGTCTGGGGCATACAGGGCTCTGCCAACCATAGGCAGCTTAAGAGTTAAAATGTAAAGAGTTTATTAAAAATACTAGAATCTGAGGGCGCAATCTAGAGTAACCACGGGGAGTTCTTGCCCTGGAGTAAGAACATTTTACTCTGGATTGCAATATGAATTTCCCATACATTTTCACTAGGTGGTGCACTAACTAAGGGTGCATGTAATGTCTCTTATGTGCTCCCGTTGTTATTCTGGATTGCAGCCTGAGAGATAGGGGCTAATACATACCTACACACATTTTGCTGTCTTAAAAGTTATAAGTTTTTTTGGGTATGTTTGGGGTACCGAATCCAAAAATATTCAGTACCTTTGCCTGACTGGTTCCTGTTCAAGATGGTTTGGCATAGGCACATTATAAAATTGATTGAAGGAGCTTCCTCATGAGAAAGTCTGACTTCTCAGGCCTCCTAATGCCTTACAAGTGGTGATGGGCTGTAACCGGTTCAGGCCAGATCACCTGAACCAGATGTAACTTCGCCCCCGCCCCTGCTAGCAATTCGCTAGCTACGGGGGTGGGGGCGGAGAACCGGGCATACCAGTTTGACAGCCCGGGGACTGCACATGCACCAACAGACACATGCGCAGTGCCTGTGCTAACCTCAGCACACGCACAGTGCACCCAGGTTGGGGCCTGCCCCTTGCCCTGCTCACCTGCACCCAAAGTGTGCTGGGGTGGGGTTCCCTCCCCGGCCCTGCCCCTGACCCTCTCTGTCCCCTTACCCACCCCTGACCCCAGCCTGGCCCACCTACTTCCGGCGAGCCGGTTGTTGGGCCAGGCTGTGCCCATCACTACCTACAAGACATTAAAAACATCATTTTTAAAAAAACTGGAAGTTGCTTTTTTCAGTATCCAAACTGAACCCAGCAGAGGCTGTGGGCAGACACATGCAGCATCTGCCTATTTCTGAAGATCCTCAGGGAGGGAGGCGGGAAGGGCAGAGCACTGCAAACTTAATATACTAGTACCTTGGATTATGAGCATAATTTGTTCTGAAAGCATGCTTTTAATTGTACACTTGTACATCAAAGCGAATTTTCCCATAAGAAATAACGGAAACTCAGACCATTTGTTTCAGAACCAAAAAATATTCAATACTGTAATATAATGCAAAATAATAAAGAAAATACAAAATATATAGAAAAAGAAAACAAATTAACCTGCACCTAAGGCTGTAGTCCTAGCCACATTTTCCTGGGAGTAAGTACTATTGAACCCAATGGGCTTACTTCTGAGTAGACACACTTAGGATTTAGTCTCTTAGGTGTCTCAGGCTGCAATCTGCCCCCTTCCCTTACACAGGTGTGAGCCCCACTGATTATACTAGGGCTTACTTTAGAGTAGACATGCAAACCTAAGGCTACAATCCAGAGTAACTACAGGACCTTTTACACCAACGTAGTTATGGTGCCAGCTTTGGGAAACCTATGGAAAATGCATAGAGCAATACAGAGTAAGTGCCTGTAATCTTCCCGTAGTTGCTCTGGATTGTAGGGTAAGTCTCTCAGGCTCTTTTCCATTGTCACTCATACATAGAAGTGAGACCCACTGACTGTAATAGGCTTACTTCAGAGTAGACATGCACAGTTTCATCTCTCAGGAGAAACTCGGGGGGGGGGCTAATTTTTTGCATGTTTATCAAGGCAATTGCATGTATATCAAGTCAAAGTTTATTAGAAATAAATTTTTGCTTGTCTTGCAAAGCACACTCAATCCTAGGTTATACTAGGATAAGAGATCCATGGATACATGGACTTTGCCATTTCCTGTTAAAGCCTTGAATGTTCCTGATACAAGACAGGCAGGTTGTACTGACTGTCTTACTCTTGTCCAGCAAACAAAGTAACTAAAGGAAGGTCCTTCTAAAGGACACCAAAATAAAATATGACAGGTTAAAGCAGCGTTTCTCAAAGTGGGGGTCGGGACCACTTTAGGGGTCGTCTAGAGCTTTCCTGGGGGTTGCCTAAAGACCTCTGGTGCAGGGGGCCAGGTCAGGCTTGCAAGACCTCTGGCTGTAGCTGTGCGCGCACTGCGGCTGACTGACAGCCTCAGGATCCAATCCTAAGCATGCCTACTAGGAAATAAATCCCATTTTAGTCAGGGAGCCTTTACTCCCATGTAAATGTGGATAGGATTGCAGCGTCAGGGCCCAATCCTATGCATGCCTACGCAGAAATAAATCCCATTGTATTCATTGTGTGCATAGAACACACATTTCATTTGTAACAATGAAAATACATCCTGCGTATCAGATATTTACATTACGATTCATAACAGTAGCAAAATTACAGTTATAAAGTAGCAACGAATATAATTTTATGGTTGGGGGTCCCCACAACATGAGGAACTTATAAAGGGGTCACGGCGTTAGGAAGATTGAGAACCACTGGGTTAAAGCAATGAACAGATCAAATGAAGGCAAACTGAACCGCAGGAAATGAAATGTAGGCACACAGTAAACAGAAGGGGGAATTCACTTTATTTTTGAATTATGCAGGAGATCTTTAGCTCCAACCCACAGTTGCCACTGGCCCCCAAACATCAGCTTAGATGGGAAGTAGTGACTTTCGTACACAGGGAGGGAAGGACTGATTTAGAAAGAAAAACCTTTTATATGTGGAGGAGAATAAACCATAATTATTTGCTTCCTAAAAATGCAGAGGTTAGAGAGGAATATACACAGCATATTCACCTATTTTTTAAAATGTCAAATGCTTTGAAGCAAAAGTGAATTAGACTGGTGTGCTGAAAAGTGAGGAATACATCTTAGGTATTTCATATATATGTTTACAAATCTGTGTTTAACAGGCATCTGGCCATCCCAGAAAGTGGAAATTCATTAATCTATGGAAGGATTTGTCTCTATTAGCTAGCATCCTTAGAGGAAGAGGGAGCAGAATTTGTTTACTGAATGAACTTTAGCGGACCCCTATTAACATGTTGATTTAATGCACATATTGTGGGTATATAAAGACATGCAACTGTTGATCTGTATGTCAATATTCCTATGGGGTGCAATATGCATACCTCTTGTGTACTGTAGCTTTACATTTCCCTGATCCAGTCCCTGCATCAACTTTTTTAAAAGGTGAGTGACAGTGAAAAAGTGCATAAACACCTGTATGCATGTACAACAGTGATCCTCTAAGTGGGGGTCAGGAACCCCTTAGGGTTGCAAGAGGGTGGGATCCATCATCTTGGGACCGGGCACTGTCCCAGGCACTGGGCTTTCCTGGGAGTAAGTCTCATTGAACACAATGGGACTTACTTTTCAGGAAACATGGAGGAGCTCTGGTATCATATCTCAGTAAGTTTGACAGGGGTTCTGGACAGATTTTTAAGTTTGAAAAGGGGTTCTGGGCTGAAATGCCCGAGTACCACTGATATACAATATAATGTGTGAAAAGCAAAGGGTGTTTTAACTCTGTTGCCATAACCTGCCCAGCATGACTGAATGTGTACATAGAAGGGAGGAGAATTTCAGCAGCGAGTCCCAATCTCAAACTAGACAGAATCAGTCTTATGTCTGTATGGCATAAGACACATAGGGTGACCATATGCTGGCACCCAAAAAGTTGGACAGGGTCCTCGAAAAGTCCAGATTTTCCACTGAAAATCTGGCCTTAAAATTTTTTCCATAGGACCCTGTCCTCCTTTTTGGGTGCCAGCATATGGTCACCCTTTACTCAGGAGTAATCCCACTGACTCAATGGGTTTCTGAGTAGACATGGAGGACGGGGGCTTACCTGGGCTGGAGGCTTGAGGTGGTCGGTGGAGGCCGGTGAGGGCAGTTGGGGGCCCTTACAAGCAGTAGCCGCAACACTGCGGCTAAGACTTGCTGGCTGCGGCATCCATGTTTTTTAAAATGTGCACGCAGCCTCTAGGCTGCATAGTGCATGCATGCTGGAAGCAACACTTCCTTGTCCGGCCGTGCGCGCCTCCATCACTATGTCGAGCAAGGTGCATGCCTCCTGATGACCCCCCCCCCCAAGAATTGGCCAGACATGGCCCTACTGGACCGGACCAGTCTGGTCCAATAGCTAAAAGCTGGATATGTCTGGCCAATTCCAGCTTAAAGGGGGCCCTGAAGACACATGTCTGGCATAAGACACTGTGGGTACAATCCTAACCCATTTAGGCCAGCACCACTTGCCCATCTCTCCATTCCTGTGGTGGTGTGGGGAGGCCAATGCATGTCTGTGAACTGGTCAAGGAGTGGGGCAGAACTGTCTTATGGCACTTTTGTGACACTCCCAGGCAGGCAAAGGACTTGTGCTCTCCTAACCAGGGGTTAGATTTGTGCTGTGACACACACTCTCTCTCACACACATGCACACAACAGACATGCACACAACAAACACACAGAGCAAAGAAGCACAGTGTCACACCTAGCAGTCATTCCCAAAACAGTGCCCTTTACAAAGAACTGGGGAAGATTTTAGGAAGATGGGAAAAGAGGAAAGAAAGGTGTTATTTAACTCTTTCCTGAAACTTTCTTTCCCGCCTTTCACAAGCAATTGCAAGATACTAGGCCCAAATGGGAGTTGTGCAGGTAAAACAGGAGACACTGACATTTTTTGTTTGCCCCCTCAAGTGTCATTAATATCACCACACATCAAAGACATGAAATATAAAAGTCCAGCCTTTACGCAAACTTTTTATACACTGATTTGACTCAACACAAATGACCACTGAAAATCACAGTTTTAAAAACTTCTTTCCTACTGCTGTAGAGACAGACAGCAACCATTCCATTTTTCAGTCCCAGAAAAAACCCCAACAGATATTAAGGCACTGTCTTATTCAGTAAGGTGCAATAGGGGAGCAAGAAATGTGCCTACTTTAAACCTACTTTTCCATTGTTTTCCATTGTTTTTTATACAGTGGTACCTCACGTAAAGAACGCCTCACGTAAAGTATGTTTCACGTAACAAACAAAAATATCTCCAGGATTCTGCTTCACGTAATGAAAGTGCTTCGCGTAAAGAAAACATTTGTTGGCAGTTGGGGCAGATGTGCTGGCCGGCAGCCTGTTTAAAAAGCATCAGGGCTGCCTAGCGCACCTGCCCATAGTGAAAGCAACACTTCCATGCTGTTCCTCCTGTGGCCAGGCGTCTGCTGGGCAGAGGGAGAGAAGAGCAGTGGAGAAGAGGGAAGCATCAGGGCTAGCCAGAAGGGAGCAGGGGAGAGAGAGGCTCAGGATGGAGAAGAGAAAGTGGGGAGACACTTTGAAGGTGTCTTGGATTGCAGCCTCCTCACCATATCTACCCAGAAGTAAGTCTTTAGGACTGCAGCCTAAGTAGACTTCATAAGATCATGCACATTGAATGCATGTTTTGAATTCAATTCCAGTGTTTTGTCATCATTTTTACATCCAGTTAATATTTTTATATGAATATTTTTGGGGTTGTGGAACCAATCCTCTGAGTTTCCATTATTTCCTATGGGAAACTCTGCTTCACATAAAGAAAGCTTCACATAAAGAAACTGCCTCCGGAACGAATTAATTCTGTTACGTGAGGCGCCACTGTACATGGAACAGTGGATAACAAAGGGCATCTGTTAATAGCTATTCTCCCCAAGGCAGGATGTGAGGACTAGTTTTAATCGAACTTTATTCAGTTATTTTAAATGTTGTTTACCATCTTGGGTATCCTTTCTTTAGGAATTATGGCGAAATAAAAATGAATGAATGAATGAATGAATGAATGAATGAATGAATCTACAGATATGTTCCTGGGTTTCCAACATCCTATATCTTATTGGATGCTAACCCTTTCCTCCTAATGTTTTTTGTTTTTCTGAGATGAGGAATTCCTCCCAGAAGTAATACCCTAATCACAGCAGTGCCTTGCCCACAGCAGTTGCAAAACCCAGGGTTTATTTCCTCTGTTGTTTAACAGTGACTTGTTTATAATGTTGTGTATTTTTGGCAGGCAGCCATAGAGAATGAAAAGCTACTTTGCAACAATCGAGAGAGAGAGAGAGAGAGAGAGAGAGAGAGAGAGAAACCTTTCCCCTTCCTTCCCTTGAAGAGCTCATTTTCACATTACTCAGGCTTCATTATGCTAAATCAATATTCGTTTAGTCAGTGAGGTTATTGACATATTTTGAAATAAAAGTATACCCTTTAGCTACTGCACTCATTACAGGTAATTTGTCTTGTCAGGGACCAGGGAATATTATCCCCAGTCTTTCAGAAGCCGACAGCCCATGGAAATACATCCCCATGGTTACAACTGTAAATAATTTTAAGGTAAAAATATTGAAAAATCAATGGCTGTTTCCTGCAATCTGTCACAAACAAATTAATCATCATCCATGCAGCCGGCGGAGTCAGGATTCAAAGGAGCAGGTGCAATGCCAGGGCTGGGATCTCTCATTTCAGAGTTGGTCCACCTAATGGCGTCATCATTTAAACACTTAGCAGCCGCTACCACACTTCTACCACCACTTGCCTCTCCGGGATGGTCCAAAAAAGTCACAAAGGATGGGAAGAAGGCAAAGGAGGAAGGCCAGGAAAGAGAGCTATTTGAAATGCTATCTGCATGGAGCCCGTTTTTGCCAGTCGAAATGCCAGCTCTTGGAGCTGTCCGCAAACTCAGAGCAGATCAATGGCTCCTCTTCACCATAAAGATTCTCTATAAATTGCCCTTCTGAAGATGGATTATGCTCTAAAGTGTAATCAAGCTTGCAATTTAGATATAGATATAGATGCACATTCGCATTTGACCAGCCTCATGTTCCACTTCTATTTTCCACATAGGATCCATTTCCAAAACAAGCTACAACAGAAAAAAATTGCCCAAAGTACATTTTTAAAAATTAAAATAAAGTACAAAGACCCAGGGAACCCCTGGATGCAAAATATTGGCTCACATCAGGGAGGCACTCAGAATTAAGGAACTTGAAGAACACAATCCTAACCATGTATACTCAAAAGTAAGCCCCATTGGGTTCAGTGGGTCTTACTCCCTGGAAAGTATGTTTAGGATTGCAGCATTGTTGAGGAATTTTGAATATAATGAGTAATATAAGTGTATGAGTAATATAATGAGTAATATAATGAGTAATATAAGTAATATAAGTGTATATTTCAAGAATATGCTTGAAATATAAGTGTCTGCAGAAATGCAGCAGTCAAATCAATAATTACTGACTCCTTAAAACAATAAATAATTTGTACTTTGCAGAAGAGCAGTAATTTCCAAATTGGTGTGCTGAAATACTCAAGGGCGGGAGTCTCTAAAGGTTTTGGCTAAAGGTCCACATCAAATATCTGGCACAGTGTCGGGGTCCAGATAAAATAGTTTAAATATAAAATTTAAATACATTAGAGATAGATTAATGAATAAATGGGCTCAAATTTCCAGGATTTCTGCAAGCACCAACACAGAGCACAGAAATAAAGCACACACTTAATAGGACCCACATTCTCCTACCACACCATCACAGTTCCAGTTGTGGTTGTACAAGTGATCTAGAGGATCTTAGGGGACTAGAGGCTGGCCATGGGCCAGTTAGAGGCCAGGTATCTGGCTTCTAGGCAAGAGTTAGGAGTCCCCTGCTCGAGGGCATCACAATATCTATTTGTTCAAGTATTATTTAACTAAAGCCTCTCTATCGTAGAAGAGGTTGCCTGCTGCATCTCTGTACGATTCACTGATCTATGTTCTGTGAAAAAACATGTGGTTTGCTTACCATGATATATAAAAACATTAGAAGAGCCGTGATGGATCAGGCCAAAGATCTATCTAGTCCAGCTTCCAGTATCACACAGTGGCCCACCAAATTCTTCAGGGAGCACACAAGACAACAAGAGACCATTGTCCTGGTGCTCGACCCTGCTTTAGGGATCTAAAATAAGGAAGTTGCACATACTCATAATGGCTTGTAAACTGTGATGGACTTTTCCTCCAGAAATATATCCAATTTTCTCTTAAAGGTATCCAGCCTAGATGCCATCACCATATGTTATGATAAGGAGTTCTACAGACTAATTACACTCCGGGTAAAGAAATACCACTCCTGAACTACCCACTCTCAGAAGAGGCTGTCAATTGCATCTCTGGGTGAGTCATCATTCTGGGCTTGCTCTCTTTTTATTGTGATCATGTTCCACCCACTCATCTCTGCAGGTGAGTAAAAGTACAATCCTAACCATATCTACCCAACAGTAAGCTCCATACAGTTCAATGGATCTTACTCCCAGGAAAGTGACCTTAGGATTGTAGCCTATATCTTCCTTTCACAAGTTTGTTGGGCCAAAATAAATGATCTACCGATACCTATTTGATGACTGAGGCCCATATCCTAAAGTCAAATTAAGCCTTTTTCTCTGGAGCAGTTAAGGTGATTTTCCATAACACTAGAAGGTGACGTAACTGCGTGGACCCGTAACTGCTCTGGATTTTGCCCTGGGTTTTTTTTCTTCTCCCGATAGTACATGAGGAACACAATAAGGCAAGCTTTTAACATTTTAACTTCCATAGTTCTGACCTGGATCAAGCCTTGATATCTGCTATTCATCCCATGAGAAAAATTTCCAACTAGTACTAACAGCAGCTACAGGGAATGGAGGTACAATCCAGATCTGGACTGGGATGGTAGCAAAGGGTTAAAGACATATCATCTTGTTCAGCCTTCAAAGAACACTTTTTCAAGTGTAAATGTGTTCTAATAATAATTCAAGACAAATAAAAGCAAGCTGCATCTATCCGGAGTTTGGGAAACATTGCCTTAGAGTACAGTAGTCATTCATCAGCCAAAAATATAAACGAGTTCATTTTATAGTGCATCATTTTAGTACTTTGCGGACTCATAAACCATGAAGAACTAAAATTGTAAAGTTGCAGGACTTAAAATAGGCCTGGAGATGAGTGCCAAGAAAGTGGTATAACACAGCCCAAGCTAGGGTGGTGAATATCTTTGGATAGCAAAGCTTTATGCCTCACCTCCAAACCACAGCATCAATGAAGTTGTCATGTAAGGTTGAGCCATAAATTCTCAGTTAACTCAGCATTGGCTCAAAACATCAATGGGGTTGAGGGGCAAAAAAGCAACTAATATGCACCCCAGTTTGTTGGGTGCCACATTAGCTTATATCCTAAAATGAAATTAAGCCCCTTGCTCCGAAGCAGTTAAGATGACTTTCCATAAGATAACACCAGAGGGTGATGTAACTGCATGGACCCATAACTGCTATGGATTTTGCCCGTTGTCTCTACAGCAGCAGAGTTCCTCCAAATACATGATGGCTATTAGTATCTAGGGTACAATATGGTTCTCTTACCTGGGGACTTCCCAGGAAACATAGGCTGCAATACTAAAAACACTTTCCTAGGAGTAAGGCCCATTGAACATAATGGGTCTGACTTTTGAGTAGACATGGTTAGGATTGTGCTCAAAGTCAGCAACTGCCAAGAATGTTACCATCACCGGTAAACCCCTACCCTTTTGCCCTAACTAAAAATGTCCTCTTATTTTCACCATCTACAAACACTGAAATTTAAAGGGGAGCATGTGGTTCCTACATTATATCACTTTCACAATATAATGAATCTCATACCAGGAACAAACAACAGAGGGAGACTCTTCCCTTCTTAAACAGACATCTTTAAATTTTCCTATGGAACTTATGGAATATCCATTCCACAAGGAAATCAGCTGGGACTATGGAAAGGTGAGATAGAAATATTTTAAGAAGATCAACCACCCTTTGCTTTAATCCAACAAGACCATAAAACAGTGCTTGGTGAGGCACTTTAATTTGGAAGGACACAAGGTGACAGGAGGACCACCAACTCAGATTATTTTTAACAAATTCAAGATATGCAACCTGGAGTAGCCGCTGATAGTGTCTTGTGTCTGCCGCTTCTGGGCTACCTTAAAAAAAGTTTACCATGTTCTGTGCACACTCAGTGCAAGACTTCTGGTTTCATTTATAGAGGAAAGCACCAGATATCTGATTAGATTCAGCATACAAAACTTGTATTTCAGTGGTGGCATAGCTAAAGGGGGTGAAGCGGTCAGTCTGCAAGGGAGCCATTCCAGGTGGGGAAAGAAAAATGGAGCCATATGGCTCAGAATGGGGAGGGGGGCCTTCCACACTACCTCCAGAACTGTCCCTGCATTCCTCTAAGGCAGTGGTTCTCAAGCATTTTAACCTTGAACCCCCTTCTGAGAATGACAATCTGCCCAGGACCTCCCAGAAGTAATGTAATGAAGCAATATCATAGCTGTAATATCAAACAGAAACTGATATCACTGTGCCAGAGCTCCTCCATGTCTACTCAGAAGTAGTAGGCTTGGTAGTTGGGTGCCCCATTCCATAATAGTGGTGCAAATGCCAGATTCCAAGATGATAGCACCAGTGGTGGGCACCAGCAGGTTCGCACCTACTCTATAGAACCGGTTCTTAACAAGAGATAGTACATATAAAGTTTAAAAATAGCCATTTAAAAGTGGCTGCCAGATGGGCAGAGAACCGGTTCTTAATTTCTTTGATGCCCATCACTGGATAGCACCCAGATTTTTGTGATCCCCTGAATTGAAACAACTCCTACTTTGAGAAATACTGCCCTACAGAGTCAAGGTGGTGTTGTTTCTCCCCCTTTTATGCTCACAACCTTTGTGATGTGACAGTGCAAGCCAAACCTCCACTTAGGCCAGCACAAGTCCTAGGCTAGACTGGGAGTTTTGCAGAATGCACAACTTTGTGGGGGTTAGGCCAGTGCACAGAAATGCGCCAAACTCCACAGTTCACCATGGGAACAGGGCAAAGGGCGAGTTGTGCTGGCCTAAATTGGTTAGGATCAGGAGTGTACGCATGACATGATGACACCACATCATGATGTCATCACACACATGGGCTCTTCACAGCTGCCTAGAGAAATCCAGCTGCAAGGAGCACACACGCAACTCATCTGCAGCTGCACACACACCCTTTGCAAGCCAGCTGGACGGTTTCTTCGGCAGTTGAGTTACGTATGTGCCCTTCTGAACCAACCGCATTCCCCAGCTGGTTTGGAAAGGGGGCATGTGCAGCTCAGCTGGAGCCATACATGCCCTTCTGAGCCTGCTGGGGAACATTCTCTGGCTGGCACAGAAGGCGCATGTGCGGCTCAGTTGGAACCATGCACATGTCCTGCTGAGTGCTCTCCAGCTGACATAGAAGGGTGCTGGAGTGGGGGAAGTGCTAGGTGGGTGGGTGCACTTGCACCCACCAGTGCATATGTGCCCATGGCACAAGACACATCATGCTACAAAAACGGTACACCACTGGTTAGGATTGTACGCAGTGGCCCAACGTCACCCAGGAAGCTTCATGATGTACAGACTTGATCCTGAATCTTCCAGGTCTAATGACCCAAACCTATCCAACTTTCCATCTCCAATGCAGCCCTGAGGTAAGGGAACCAGCATTTCCTTATCTTGAAAAGACCTCCATGGCTTTCCCAACCACTACCACAGGATGCAGAATATACCTCATTGGCACAGCTACGTCAGGATTGGAAAGCTGGATAGGATTTGGCCCAGCATCCAAATCCTGAACCACCGCACCCTCTTGGCTCTTAATTGCACTTCAACATACAATCCCAGAATTGGCCATTATTGCTATGAAGATGTTGGTGACTTCACGACCGAGATGCCTGTGAAGTTTTTATAGCTGCACATTATCCAATGAAACCAGTCAGCAGCAGAACTGTAGCCATTCAACACAACTCTATAATACCAAGTCATGACTTTCATTTCATTTTTTGCTGCACCATAAGAAGGTGGATGGGATCTGTGCGTGCAGTTTTGGCACTTAATTGGAGCAGCCATGGGCTGAAATAATTATCCCCAGCTTTCAACATTTCAGATATCAGTTGCATGTTCATGAAAAGGCCAGGAAACCACTTAAGTTAGTGGTTCCATTTTCCCATGAAGGTCTTCAGCAAAAATGAACGTTAGGAAGAAAGCAGGCCAAAATCTGCAGAGACAGGGAGAGTGCAAGGCAGGGAGAGCCACTGCTGAGTGACAAAAAGCATGTTTTAGGGCGCAATCCAGAGTAACTACAGGGAGTCCTTGCTCCGGTGTAAGAACAATTTGCTCTGGATTGCAATATGAATTTTCTATAGGTTTTCACTAGGTGGTGCAGTAACTACAGGTACACGTAATGTCTCTTACGTGCTCCCGTAGTTACTCTGGATTATAGGACTAGTGGGCATAATATTGTAAGTTCTGCCCTCCATAACTCCACTTGAAACAACTGCAGGGAATAAGGCCTGCAAAAAACTTGTATTAGGGCCAGCTAGGCATGAGAAGTATGGTCACAGTGACACCACTCTGTGGGCAATACTGCTGCTTCATCCTCTTCTTTCCTTGTGCACAACATGTGCAGTTCAGCTCTTTGCTTGCCTGCTGGCTGCCAACGGCATGAATTCAACAATATCCTTGGAAACTATTTCCAGTGGAGAACTTGCAAAATGTCTGAAGGCAAGACAATTCAGCACCACGCACTTCCACGACAATTTAAATTTTTACATTGAACACAAACCAACATGCTAATCTGGATAAAGCTCTCACGAGATTATCAGAGACAGAAGGAGTCACTGTTCCCAGATTGGCCCACCTGAAACTGCTCCTGCTGGAAGCTTGGAAGGCATTCCATGATGTCAGATGTGATGACTGTACTATAAAATTCCATCTGGAAGGGAAGAGTGCTACAAGCTGGCCATAGAGCAATTACCCCTGGCTTGCAAATCACCCCTGATCCTAACCAATTTAGGCCAATGTTAACCAATGTTGTTACACAGGGATGTTGTTAAGGACAAAAGCTAATGAGCATTTTCTTTGGCATGGGAGAGGTAGGTGTAAATAAATAAATAAAGAAATTAAATAAGTAAATAATCTAGCCTATTTCACAAGGTTTGTAACACATGACAATAAGCCATGTATGCTACCTTGAGATTCTTGCAAAAAGGATAGTTTACAGATGTACCATAACTGTTTTTGTTAGAAATAATCTGCCTTCTTAGAAAGCTCGAGGAAGGTTTGCCCTGAACATTCCAAAAAAGAAGTCCCAAAATCTGGCTTTGGAGTATGTGAGTGGAGGGACCACTAAGGAGGATCCCAACCCTGTGGAAATGATTCATGTAGATTCATGTAGTTACAGCATCACCTAGTGAAAACCTATGAGAAATTCATACTGCAATCCAAATTGTTCTTATGTCGGAGCAAGGACTCTCCGTAGCTACTCTGGATTGCGCCCTACATGGTGATCTGAACCAAAATCCAATTTTCTAACCCAACTACTGTATTTTCAACTTGTATGCCATGAGTGGTCCACAGATATTCTGCAAGCATTGGGTGAGATTAATTTATTAGTAGGGCTGTTGGGAGTTGTGAGCCCTCACCTTAACCACTACCACATTCCTTGTCACGTGAAAAAATTGTAAATATAAAATCCTGATGGTGTGCTTTGGCAATTATACACCTTTTCTAAGGGCTGTGAGATTGAAAAGGTTAAATGATTGTTGCTCTCGCTATTGCACTTATTGGGAGTAACTCAAATCCTGAGACTTCAGGGACTTGGCAAGCCTCTCCTCTCAAATGCCAGGGGATTTAAACATAGCTCGCCTGCTACCCCCAAGATTTGTACTCAGGCACATATTAACAATATCTGAAGACATTAAGAGACATTCCTCATGGCTCTTGCACAATGTCTTCTACCTGTTGTAACAAACTAGTTGAACCGTTCTGGTCTTAAGGACCAGCCCTTCAACCCTGAAGTAGTCATCAAAGACATCGAAACCACTCCCATGAGAGATGAAACCTACAAGCGAGCTGGGAATCATAACTCTACACCTACTTCTTGGGGGTAAGATGTTTGATATACCCATCACTCAGCAACAGTCTTATTGATTTAATAAAGGCAGGACATCCAGGTTTTGCTTTCCAGCCCCAGAGATTTATGTTCTACATTGCCTTCAAAGAGAGAAAGCTCCTGTCTCCTTTCCAACCTGTTTTTAAGTAAACATTTTAGCGTGTTTCTCAAACAGGAGGACCTTTGTATCTCTGGCAACTCGCCTCTCGCAAGTTATTTGCATTTATTTTGTTGTTAAGACTGCAAGGAAAAGGAAGAGAGAGGGAGGGAAAGAGTGAGCTTCCAACAAAAGTCCATTAAAGTTAAGATTTTGTGGACGTCAGACTCTCTCAAGTATTCTCTTAGAGTGGTATAACTAAGTATTTTTACATACACTTCATACCCATAGCAGTCCAGAAAAAAATTGATATTTCCAAATCTTAGAGGTGGGAGAAAATGATTTTTTTAAAAATGAATTTCAGTGTTTTCCAAAGTTAGAATATTAAAAAAGTTTTTTTTAATTCAGAATCTAATTATTATAATAATTATAATTGCTTTAAAATCATACAAGGTAAGGGATGTCAGTAGGATAGTCAGCTGATGCAACCACAGGCATTGACCATGCACTCCCCATCTCATTATATTACTAAGGCTTACCCAAGGTTGTTGCTCAGTTAAAGAACTCTTTGGCTAAAATCCTGCATGCAAAGATTGGGGTGTAAGCCGTTTGAGTTCAGTGAGTCCTACTTCCATGTTACCTCGCTATGGATTATAACCAGCAAATCAACTAGAGGAGACATGGGGTCCAATCCTAAGCACATTCACTCAGACCAATTGAATTGAATTGTACTCATTCCCAGGTATACCTTGGACTTTCATCCACTTGACATTCATCGCTTTGCTCTTTAGTCTTTGCCTATTATAACCATATTTCCAAATTTGTTCACATGCTTTCCTCTTCTGCCCAACTTCATCCAACCTCTCATAACATTCATCAGGGTTCCTAGATTTATTTTTCTTTTATTTCTGATTGTTAAGGATTCACACAAAATTTGTGTACTATAGTTATGTATTAATGTGTTTTTTTTGGGGGGGGGGACAATTAAGATAAATTCACAAATAAGGCTATTCTTAAACTCATCAATTTTTTACTTTCATTCATGCCCTGGTTCCTATCCAGACAAAAGCACAAGGTATGTTGCCTATTACCTGTTACCAAAGACCCCCTTTCCCCCTGGAGAACTGGAGACGATAGGGACTGAATGGAAGACATTCTACATGCAAAAAAGAAGACATGGAACTACAAAGCAATCCTCCACTGGTACTTCTTACCCTTGGTGAAAAGAAAGAAAAGAAAGAAAAGAAAGAAAGAAAGACCTACTTCTCTGACACTGAAAGGCCTATGTCAGGACTATACCACTTTGGACACTGGGTTGTGTGATGGAACCCATACAAAATCATTCCACCACCTAGAATTCTAGCAGGTATATGAGAAAATTAGGGTAGTACTGCCCACTGTGCCATCTCACATTCTGCACATAGGGAACATTTTTCTATAGAGAGAAATATCATCACGCAAGCTTCTACCTGCAGCAGGTATAGTCTAGACACCAAGTTTACCACCTCAGGGAGAGCCACGCTTGGGTGTGCAGGGGATAGACTGTTGCTGCCCATTATGCAATCTCAGCATCGGCGGCTTGTCGCTCTCAGTTGTGGCTACATTTTCACAAGACTACCTTTAATGTCTTTCAAAAACAAAAATGCTGCCTTCAAAAACAAAAATGCCGCCTTCAAAAGAGACTTAAAATCACAGCCATCAAATGAAAGACGGCCCGTCCAGATAAGACGGTGCACGCAATGGCTGACACAAAGGGAGCCGCGCCGGGTGATGGCCGCAGGGTTGGGCTTGAACAAGGATGCATGGGTTCGGATCCGTGCCAGCCATCTGCTCCCTGGGTGGCCTTCGCAAGTCATTGTCTCAGCCTCAGTTTCCCTGCTGCTAACATAAGGAATATTACACAGCCTGTAATTAGAGAATTACAATATATTACAGCACACAGACACGCAAATGCCAATATTAATATTAATATGAAGCTCCAAGATATAAATGTTGGAAAAAATGAACAACTTTGGTGTTGGGAGCCAAAATATTTGAAATTGTTCAAATCCAATAACAGATGTTCAGAACTCAGCCGTGGGCAAAAAGGAGGGGGAAGAAATGCCAGATTCTTGGGGAATGATCCAGCTTCACTGTGTTGATGCCTGTGTAGGCACATAGACAAGGTGCCTGTGAGGGTACTGCATCCACTAGATTGCTATGGCCTGAATTAGAAACTTGGAGTGATTAAAATATGGAGAGATTATTGAAGTGTAAAGAGAAAAACCCCTGATATTCAAGAGTTCCTTCTTTGGTGGGACTGATTTAAACATTTATGCTTTGGGGATGAACCAGTCCCTTTATAGAAAAAAAAACACACTTATATGTGGGGAGTTTATAGATATATATTTACTGGGTACTGGATTGTTTCTGGGAATGTTTCCCAACACTGTTTGTATATACTTTTAAAGATTAATTTTTTAAAAAAACAACTTGCATGGATAAGATACCCTAGTGTAAAGAGATGCATGGATTCAAGAAGAAGAAGAAAAATAGGCAACTCCAACTGATCCATAAGAGGAAGCCAACTTATCAGCCAGGATGTTATGGTTCCTTCTGCATTTGCGAAGCTGTCTTCAAGATCCACAAAGCAGAAAGTGTCACAAAAAGCCTTGGAGTCAAGTTCATCTTTCCCTTTAATAAAAATAAGGAGAGAGTCAAAATAGGCACTACAAAAGGAGATTAGGTTGAGACGCATTCCCTTTTAAAGACATTCCTCTCCTCGCTCCTCCTGGTCATGCAGGATCTATCAATCTGCGGATAAAGCACAAAATAGAGACATCCTTAAAGAAATGAATCTGCAATTTGACACAAAGCGGAGGTGACAACCACAACCGAGGCAGCCGCGTTTAAATGTTTCAATACCTCCAAAAATTATCTGCAGCGCTTTTGAAAACTGCAACGTCTCAACAAAAGGAATATTGCAGTCCCGACGACGCATGATAAACATTTATCTTTGCAACGGCGCAATCCTCTTCCCCCCCCCCGACCACCACACTGTATTAATCAGAGCTTGCAAATAAAACGGAGAAAGAAAGAATCGCAGGAAAGTATTATACAGCAATCATCTTACCTCGTCCTTCCGAGCCGCTGACTGAAAGAAAGTGCTCTTAAAGCCGCCTCTTTTTATTTTAGCTACATTAAGCAATGAGTAAGAAACAAATTGTTACTCATTTGGCACTTACACCCACCCAGCCCAAAACATTAAGAATTTTGCAAGCTGATCTCTCTCACTTGCTGAACACAAGGTATTGTTGGGAGATTATGAGAGAAGCTCCTTTGAGAGTAAAGAGGAAAAAAACAACATCAAGATAGCTTTAAACCAATAAAAATTAACTCCGCGACAGATTTTCCTGCCACCAAGGAGTTGAAAACTGATGAAAGTGCACACCTGTGTGGATTGAGCATGTAAGAATGTGGAGAGAGCTGGTTTACAGAAATCCGTCTTCTGACTCCAGGCAAGGGCATGAGTGATCTCTTCAAGAATGCAGACTTTGATTCTGGGGTCTTTAAGAAAACAAGTCATATGAGAGAACGATCGGCGTCAATAATAATCACATGCAAAAAGAACGAATGATTTCCTTAGCGCTATTCCCGGGAGATTCTAGTTGATTGATTTAATTGAAGCGGCTTTGCAATCGCTTCTTCAGTAAGGTCCCGATTATTTGCAGTACGGTTGGAAATCATTTGGTACAATATCATCAAAGGTATAGTGCAGACATTACCCATGCAAAAACAAAACAAAAACTCATGCTTTAGCCACAGCAGTGGCGCTCTTATTCAGAAATTAAAGGAGCTTGAATCTTTAAAAGATTCTGCCACTAAGAATTGACCATAATAATAATAATAATAATAATAATAATAATAATAATAATAATAATAATAATAATAATAAAGATTTCCACAGAAGACCCAAACTATCAGTTGTAACTATTATAACTATCCACGCAATATTGATAATTCATTTTGTCAACATACCCCCAAATCCAGAGTAACTACGGGAGAATGTAAGAGACTTTATGTGCATCCACGGTTACTGCACCACCTAGTGAAAACCTATGGGAAATTCATATTGCAATCCAGAGCAAGTTGTTCTTACACCGGAGCAAGGTCTCCCCCTAGTTACTCTGGATTTTGCCCATAATCTGCATTTTTATGCACATGTTAATATGTAATTTTCTTGCTAAATACATCACTAACGTGAATCTATACAAAAGTGTTTTAACTACAAGAAGCCAAACTTGGCTACCTTCTCATGGGATTAGTATGAAATAAGCAAAATTACAGTCCTCATCCTCAGACCGTGGCATTGAGTGCTACACTGGAGAAAGCAGACAACAAGCATATCCCTTTTCTGTCTTCTCAGAAGACTGTTTCATTCTTTCCAGTAAGGTCTACCTGCAAGTAATTGGGTATAAGATTGCAACTTTACTGGTGTAGTCCTAGAGTCCATACAGGTATAGTCCTAGAGCACATACTTGGGAGCAAAAACAAGTTTGCTTCCAAGTCAACATACATAGGACCAGGCCACACAATTCTCTCCATGAGTAGATAAAGAAGGGAACAAAATTTTGTATAATGAAAAAGGAAACACCAAAATATATTTTATAAATATAAAGCTACAAGTGCATAAGGTTTAATTTTTATAATGCTCACTTTCAGTCATCATTTCAGTGTTCTGTGTCAGTGTTTATAAAGTTCTTTAAAATGTTTTCTTTAAAAAAAACTTCTGGCAACAAAAGTGAATATGATCATTGCCAAGTTACAAGAGGCACCCCATCTCTTCTGATATTTTTAGATGGCCCTTTTTTCCTTGATATACAACAGTATACAGACAATGTTTATTGATTCAGAGCAACTCTTAAGTAACATACTTTACCTAAAGTAAGGCTGGACTCAGTCACACCAGGTGTAAGCAGATTTGCTTCTCAGCAGTTTCCAAATGCTCTCTCTCTCTCTCTCTCTCTCACACACACACACACACCCTAGTTGTGAATCCAAAACAAGAATCACCTCCTATGCCATCTTACTGTCACCAACACCAGAACTCAGGAGAACATACCAGCCCACATGCTATCTTTGGCAAAGGGCAAAAGTCCAACCTACCAGGTCATTGGAGGGATTGAGGTACCCAGAAGGACAAACTAATTTAATCTGTGCACAAAAGGTGTTGATTCCCACTCAACATCATTGCCATCCAGCTTCACATGGGGGGGGGGTTAGAATACATTCAACAGCCCAATCCTATGTATGTATATCAGTCCCTCTGTGATCAACTAAGCCTTAGGGCCCAATCCTATACATGTCTAACAAAAAATGTACCATTATAGTTAATAGGACTTTCTTCAAGGTAAGTGTGGATTAGTGTGCAGGCGTAGTCTTCCATGGATTTCTAAAAGCAAGAGAGGCCAACTTTTCAATTTGGGGACTCTTGGACCTTTTAGAAGTAGGAATTGCAGCAGATGAAGCCTGACATCTCACAGATGAAAGATGCACCTGCTGAAATTTTCTGCTACACAATTATTAAATGTCCAGGAGCCGAAAGGTTGGCCACCACAGGTTCAAACGGTGTGGCAGGCTCAAATACAAGACATACCCTACAATCCAGAGTAACTACGGGAGCACATAAGAGACATTACGTGTACCCGTAGTTACTGCACCATCTAGTGAAAACCTATGGGAAATTTATATTGCAATCCAGAGCAAATTGTTCTTACACCGGAGCAAGAACTCCCCGTAGTTGCTCTGAATTTCACCCATAATGCCCAAAACAATATGTTATCAAGAATACACTTGATAGCAGAGAGGAGATGCTTTTTAAGTGCTAAACTTTCTCAATAAACTTTCCTATACAAAATAAAAGTTCTGCAATGCAGTAGATTGAAAGCTGGCACCAGCAACGAAAATGGTGAGAATTAGGTTGAATTAGCACAAGTTGACCATATGTCATAACCACAAAAGAACACAAGGTCCCCCCCTCCAAATGTATGACACACAACAAAAATGTAGGATGTGAGAAAATAAAAATGTAAGAAATCACATGCAAAATGGTATTGCTTTCATGTGATTAATTCAAACAATATAGTACTTATTATTAAATTGAAAATTATTACAAATGAGTTATTATGTCTCATGAATTAATTCTACAGTCTGCCTGCTCACAAGGAAAAGGAGGACAGTGAAGATTTTTCCGGGACACAAGGGAATAAACAGAAGACATGTCCCGGGAAAACTGGACATATATGCTCACCCTTTTTCCAGGACACAAGGTTTAAAAAGAGGACATATTTTGGGAAAATGGCACACTCTATTCACAGGACACATGGCCAAAAAAGAGAATATGTCCCCGGAAAACAGCACAGATACTCACCTTGTTCACACACACAGGACCCAAAAAAGAGGATATGTCCTGGGGAAACAGCACAGATGCTTAACCTGTTCGCAGGATACATGGCCAGAAAAGAGGACATGTCTGGAAAAACAGCACACTCTGTTCCCAGGACACATGGCTGAAAAAAAGAGGATATGTCCTGGGAAAACAGCAGAGATGCTCACCTTCTTTTGAGGACACAAGACAAAAAAAAGAGGACATGTCCTGGAAAAACAGCACAATATGTTCCCAGGACATATGGCTGAAAACGAGGACATGTCCTGGGAAAACAACACAGATGCTCACCTTGTTTTGAGGACACAAGACTAAAAAAAGAGGACATGTCCTGGAAAAACAGCTCAATCTGTTCCCAGGACACATGGCTTAAAAAGAGGACATGTACTGGAAAAGGAGGGCAGATGCTTACAATGCAAGGAGCAATGCCAGGGTCCAGGATCTGGTGCCAGTTATGTGCAAAGGGTCAATTTTTAAATATATTTTTTTTGGGGGGGGAGGAGGGTGATAGTGATTTTAAGTGGTTACCCCAAACCAGAGCTCTGCAAAGGGGATGCACAGCTCTTCTCCTCCCCCTAGAGGTTCCCAACCTGCCCAGCCCCTGCTCACCTTTTGCACACCTTCCTCCATCCTCCAAGCAGAGCCAGGCAAGCAGCAGCACCGCATCAGGCTGCAGCTCTCCATCAGCACCATAGCGCCTCCGCTTGCACGCCCTGGGCAGGTTTGCAGGGAGTCTCTGAGTGGCAGCCACAATCCTCCAATGAGAAGCCAGCACTGGAAGACTTGAGCCAATAGAAAGCGAGATAAGGCAGGTAGGCAGGGTCTAAGGGCAGAAAAGCTCTTGGGAAATGTAGTTTGGAAGGTTGCAGGACCACGTTTGTCAAAAGGATGCTCTTTGCTGCATTTGAGTTCCCATCCCTTGCATGCGCCTTTATTCCCATAATTCTTCCTTCTGTGGCTTTTTACTCCTTTTTTCCTCTTCCATATCCAGGATGACCAAAAAAGAGGACAAGGGCCCCCTGTTATGTAGGACACCCAAGAAAAATGTAGGACAAGTCAAAATAAAAACTGAAAACTTTCATATACTTTGCTTATATGTACACACATACACACACATTACACACATACACACACACACATATATATACACACACACATATACACACACACATATATATATACACACACACACAAACATGTATGTATATATATATACACACACACATAGACACATAGACACACAAATGTATGTACATACATATATACGGATACATATACATACACACATATATATACATACATACACACTTATATACATGCATAAATATATACACACAGAGTCATACATATACTTATTTATGTATAAGTATTTTTTGTGGTAATTTCATATTGTCACCCAGTTGACATATGAGCAGAGTGACCATATGTTATAACCAGAAAAGAGGACAAGGCCCACCTGAAATGTAGGACACCTAAGAAAAATGTAGGACAGGCCAAACCCTAAATCTTGCTTTCATGTAGTTAATTTCAACACTATATTATTATTACATTTTAAACTATTACATGCAATTTATTGCATATAATTTATTAATTAGTAGGAGAATACATGCTGCCTGCTCACAAGGAAAAGGAGGACAATGAAGATTTTTTTTTTCCAGGACACAAGGTTAAAAAAGAGGACATGTTCTGGAAAAAGAGGACATATTGGCTGCAAAACACTTTTCTGGGAGTAAGTACTATTGAACTCAATGTGACTTACTTCTGAGTAGACATGCTTGGAATTGCACTAATGGTCAATCCTAATTGCACTATGTCAATCCTAGTGCAATGGTCAATTGCACTGCCACTAATGGCAATCCTAGAATCATAGAAGTGATAGAACCCTACAGTTGGAAGAGACCCAGTAGGTCATCAACCCCTGCCTGAAACAGGAAATCCTCTTTCCACACCCCTTGCATCCACACAAAGTTGACCTATCTATATGATAACCTTGAATCCTAATGTGAACTCCCCTTCCTTGAGATTTCCCTCTTTCCTTCGCCCAGAACTACGTTTCCCAGCATTCCCATGATTGGGGAGTGTCATGTGACAAATTAAACTGGGTTTTTAAATTGGGTTTTCAGCTTCAGTGCAGATCAAGATGTCAGGCTGACAAATCTGTTCTGTGCACTCTCAGGAAATGTATATTGTCTTTTTTTCCCACTCCCCTTGTTGCTTCTATTCCTTCCCTGTAGACCCCCACCTCAATTCCTTCCCCTCCCTTTGTTGCCCTCCACTGGGTTGCTTTGTAAGGTCCTAGGGGCAGGGATCTCCTCTTCTTTGAAAACCCTGAAAATAATAACTGAAAATAGACAGTGTTCCTCCATTGAGAATCCCAAATTTAAATGTAAGTTAAATAAATTGTATCATCTTTATTTTTCTTTAGGAGTTCCAAAGGAAAAAAAATAAAAGATAATAAAATTGCAGAATATTTATGTATTTATTCTTATACCCCGCCTTTTCCATGCCAAAGTAAATACTTAGTTGCCTCACAAAGCATTTATTTTCAGTTTATGTACAATAGCCAGTGTGATTCTGTGTGGCTGATGGGTTGAATTTTGACCCCAACTTCTAAACCTGCATGGATTTCTGATCCTAGTTTTTATGCTGATCTTAGTTTTTATACATGGTGATCCCTACAACAACCCTGGTGTACAGTAGATTAGGCTGAGAGAGATTGAGAGGGATACAACTTCAGTTGGGGGGGGGGTCTCTCTTTTCTTCAACCTCCTTAGTGTGAGATCTACTAAAGGTCTGGTAGAAGGAAGCTGGTGTGGAGGATGTAGTAGTAGGAAGTTATCAGAGCAGCAGCAGCAGTAGTAATAGTAAGTGATCAAAGAGGAGTAATAGTAGTAGGAAGTTATCAAAGTAGTAGTAGTAAGTAAGTAAGTATGAAAGTAAGTCAGTAATTAAGTAGGTAAGTAAGTAAGTAGTAGGAAGTTATCAAAGAGAGAGAGGAATGCTGCTGAGGATGTTTTCAACTACAGTAAGTAAATGCTTTCTCCTGAGTTTGGTATCTCTCTCAGTATTACTAACTGGTCGTAGCTTTTGGGGGGTCCAGGACCAGAGATTGTCTTCTCCAACCTTTAGTCAGGGCTAGTCTTGGACTCAGGGTGTGCATAAAAAAGATGCTCTACCACTGGTGCTCCACCTTCTCCTGTGACAGATCAGTGGCATAGCTAGAGTGGAGTGGAGAGCACTAAGGCTGCAATCCTAAAGAAACATTCCTGAGAGTAAGACCCATTGAATAGAAGTAGACATGTTTAGGACATGTTTGAGTAGACAAGTTTAGGATTGTGCTCTAAAAGGGAGCCTGTTCCCCTGGAAGCCATTCGATTCCTGACCTTGCACCCTGATAAGTCTCCTTCTAAAACTTAGAGCTTTGCACCCCCTGGTAGCTACGCTACTGAGTAAAATCATTGGGTTTTGATCAACACGAACTGCCAGTGGGTTTCAGAATAGATGCGGGGGTTGAGTCTGGGTGTGTGTCTGTGTGTATGTCAACAGTGCACAATAACCCTAACAAGGGAGCTGCAGTTATATTTTTGTGGGTACTATTAGATCCTCCAGCTAGGAGTTCACTCCTCTGAGTTAAAAGGAATTAGCAGTAGTTATCAAAGAGAGAGAGGAAGGGGGATCGATAGATGGGCTGCGGGGGAGGAGGAATCCCTGGGGGTTGTTTGACTGCCTTGAATCAAGAGAGGGTCTTCAGATCCCCCTCTGCTTCCTCCCCCTTCCAGAGGAATTAACTACAAGCCCAAACGGGGTGGGGGGAGAGCACTTTTAGTTGGGAGTTATGTCTACTCAGAAGTAAATCACTTTAAAGCAAATAGGGTTTACTCCCAGGAATGTGTGGATAGGATTGTAGCATGAAAGCCCAATCCTATGCACGTCTAGTCAGAAGTAAGTCTCATTATAGTAATAATAACTCACTAATAAGGAAAATATGGACAGCATTATAGTTTAGGAGCCCAATCTTATGCACGTCTACTCAGATTTAAGTCCCATTACAGTCAATGGGGCTTACTTCAAGAAAAGTGTAGATAGGATTGTAGCCTGAAAGCCAAATCCTATGCATGTCTACTAAAAAGTAAGTTTCATTATAATCAGTGGGGCTTACAGGAAAGAATAGGATTGTAGTCTAATTTAAGATCCCAATCCTATGCATGTCTACTTGAAAGTAAGTCTCGTTATAGTCAAGGAGGCTTAGAGCATAATCTACTATCTACTCAAAAGTGGCCCCACTCTGTTCATTGGGTCTTACTCCCAAGAAAGTGTTTAGGATTGCAGCTTTATTCCCAGAGGAGGATAGGATTACAGTCTAATTTAAGATCCCAATCCTGTGCATGTCTACTCAGTGAGCCCAATCTATGCATGTCTACTCAGAAATAAGGCTGCAATCCTAAAGACACTTTCATGGGAGTAAGACCCACTGAACACAATGGGGCTTACTTTTAAGTAGACATGGTTAGGCTTGTGCTCTTAGTCTCATTCCCAGGAAAGTGTAGATAGGATTGTAATTTAAAAGCCCTATCCTATATATGTCCAGTAAGGAAGTCTTAAGTTACTTTACTGAGTCTTAAGTCTTAAGTTTACTCAGAGTGAGTTTACTCCCAGGTAAGTGTTAACAGTATTGAAGCCCAAGTTCTTGTTTCCCTGCTCGATCCTCAACTCCTAAGTTGTAGACTTTGGACCTTTTGATGAATTCCTTGTTTAGTGGTCCAGGTTAAGTAAGGTTTGGGGTCAAGGCTGGTTCCTTTCACACGTGTTTGGCCACGACATAACCCCCCCCCCCAAATCATCTACACTGTGAGTAAGGATCCAAGTGCATTTCTGCTAAATGTGGTTTGATGGTGAGCACCTTTCGGGGTGTGCGGACTTGAACAGTGGCGTAGCTAGAGGGGGACGGTGCAGTCAGTTAGGTGGGTTTCAATGCCACTTACTCCCGAGGAAGCCTGGCTGAGCTTCAGGAGATCACATTCCGAGGACTCCCCTCTCCTTAAGCCAGTAAAAGGAAGAGGGGGGAAAAGGGATCCTTGCTCCTGTTCACTTGCAAGCACTGGTCTCCCATCCAAAGTTTGTGTTTGTGGGGATCCCCTCTGGTCTGGAAGGGGAGGGAAGATCAGGGGTGGCAGACACTTAAGGGGATGAGGTGATGCAAGAGGAGGTTGGATCAGCAACACCTCCCAAAAAGGGGGGGGAGAGAGAGGGGGGTGTTTTCTGTAAATACTTGTGCTCAAACCAAAAATTACATTCCCCTATCTGTGGGGTGGTTCTGTTTACTCATATGAGTTTAATAGACTTTCCTTCTATCCCTACAGCGCTTTTACCCTTTTGTCTTCACAACAACCCTGCGAGGTAGGCTAGTCTGAGAGATAGCGTCTGGTCCAAGCTCACCCAGGAAGCTTCATCTCCAAAGAGTGATTTGAACATGTCTTAGACTGCAATCCTAAAGACACCTTCCTGGGAGTAAGGCCCATTGAACACAATGGTGCTTACTCTTGAGTAGAAATGGTTAGGATTGTGCTCTTATGGTTCAATCCTAACCCTGTCTACTCAGAAGTAAGTCCTATTGTATTCAATGGGGCTTACTCCCAGGAAAGTGTCTTTAGGATTGGAGCCTTAGTCTCAGACCTCTGCAGCTGAGAGTAGGACAGCAGAAATTTCTATCTTTCCCTTTGGATCCGACAATTAATGATAATTAAGAAACACACCTATTCCCTCCCACTCCAAGAAAACAATCATCATCCTCACTGAAGATGATGATGCACGGACTTCTCTGTCTCTTCTTGCACAGATTGCAACAGGTAGGGGTGAAAGAAAGGGGATCAAAGAGGCTTTAAGTGCTTCTGGGATGGTGGAAGCAAAGGTATGGGAAACTAGTCCTCACATCCTATAAATTCCAGTATTAATACGGGTTAAATAATAAACCCCAGTATCAATCCCCAACTGTCAACCCACTGAATCTGGAGGGCCTAGAATGCTTCAGTTGGTGGGTCACAGCCTAATGGTCACTATGGCTGCAATCCATTTCACACTTACCTGGGAGTAAGCCAGGTAACGGAATTGGCTGTAACGGAATTTACTTCAGAGTAGACATGCTCAGGATTGTGCCCCCTATATAGCTGAACTTGTATAGCTTGTCCCATTTTATTTCTCCACTATGTTCTACCTGGGAAGTATTATAAGAGCACAATCCTAACCATGTCTACTCAAAAGTAAACCCCATTGTTTTCAATGGGTCTTACTCCCAGGAAGGTGCCTTTAGGATTGCAGCCTGCATCTATTAATTTCCATCCATAACAATATGGTTTATGAATGTCATTTGACTCCTGTCTTCCTTCCAAAGTAGTGTAAGGTTTAAACTTACAGTTTCACAACAACCTAATAAGGTAGGCCAGGCTGGAAAAGCAGGTCCTGACAAAAGACCAAATATCTGAGATTAACCTAGAATTTGGGCCCCCAAAGGCCCAACTGGGCCCTGTTCTTGAGATCCCAATCCTAGGCATATCTACTCAGAGTTAAGTACTAATACTATTACAATTGGGTTTACTCCCAAGTAAATAGGGACAGTATTGCAGCCTGTGTAAAAAACAAAACCCAGGCATTTTGTCGGAAGGCCTAAACAGGCTCATTTCCAGGAAAATGTGTAGGATTACAGCCTTAGAGCCCAATCCTATACATACCTACTCACTTGAAAGTCCCTTTACATGGTTCTCCCAAGAATTGTGGTTAGGATTAAAGCCTCACACCCCAATCCTAGAGATGTCTACAGATGAAAGTCCCTTTACAGTCAATAGGATTTACTCTCAGACAAGTGTGTATAGGACTGGAGCCTTAGAGCCAAACCCTATGCATGTCTATTTAGATGAAAGTCCCTTTACAGTCAATGGAGCTTAATCCCCCCCCCCCCAAAATGTGGCTGGGATTGCAGCCTAAATCTTGTCCTGAAACCTCACCTCCTCCTGCCAGTTGTCTTCACGTTCCTGTGCAGGCGAGAGAGAGAGAGAGAGAGAGAGAGAGAGAGAGAAATATCAGCTATAAATCAAAGGAGAAATCGCGTTGATGGTGTATTTAGCGAGGAAGAAAGTTGGAGCTGATCTGAGCTTGGCTGTCCTTTGCCAGCCAGAGGCAGGCGCAGTTGAGCCTCGCAGGGAGGGAGAGGGAAAGAAAGAAAGAGAGAAAGAAAGAAAGAAGTGGTGGAGAAGAGGAGGACAGGCGAGAGAAAAGATTTCACGTGAGAGGTTTTCTGGATGGTTGGCTTTGGGTGTAGCAAGCGCAGCAGGAACCAACCTCCCTCTTTCCATTCCCCACCTCTCTCTCTCTCAATTCCTCTTTCTTTCTTTCTTTCTTTCTTTCTTTCTTTCTTTCTTTCTTTCTTTCTTTCTTTCTTTCTCACTCTTTTCTCACTCACTCTATACCCCCCCCCCCCTCTCTCTCTCTCTCTCTCTCTCTCTCTCTCTCTCTCTCACACACACACACACACACACACACTCTATTTCTTATTCAATCTCTCTCTTTCTTATTCACTCTTTCTCACTCTCCTTTTTTCCTCACTCTATCTCTTTCTTTTTCACTCACTCACTCTCTTTTTTCACTCCCTCTCTTTCTTTCTCACTCTTTCTCCTTTTCTTTCTCATTCACTCACTTCCTCTCTCACTCTCTTTCCCTCTCTCACTCCCACCCCTCTCCCTCTTTCTCACTCCCCCTTCTGTTCCGCCAACAGCCCTGGAAGGTGGAGCCTGGTGGGAGGCGTCAGAATCCTCGATCTCCAACTTCGCATCTTGGCAGGACCTTTGGCTGAGCGAGGAAGGGAAGGGAAGGGAAGAGCCGTCGGAAGGGAAGAGGGAGGAGGAAGGGAGGAAAGGAGGGCGAAGGCGCCGTGCCCCGTCCGTCCATCCATCCACCACCCACCCGCCAGGCAGAGTCCGTCTGTGCTGCGCTGCGCAGGGGAATCGGCGAGCCTGGTTCGGGCTGAGCTGAGCTGAGCTGAGCATCCTCGACGGCGGGGGGATCCGATCCAGTCCTTGCGGAGCGAGCCGGGGCGCTGCTCGGGGGTGGCGGCGGAGGACCAGCCCCTGCCCCTGCCGGGCGGCTCTTATGCCCGCTCCCCGGCCATGTCGTACCCGCAGGGCTACCTGTACCAGCCGTCGGCGTCCCTGGCTCTCTACTCCTGCCCCGCGTACAGCACCGGCGTCATCTCCGGCCCCAGGACCGACGAGCTGGGCAGGTCCTCCTCCGGCTCCGCGTTCTCGCCGTACGCGGGATCCACCGCCTTCAGCGCCCCCTCGACGGGCTACAACTCCCACCTGCAGTACGGCACCGATCCCGCCGCAGCAGCAGCAGCAGCCTTCTCCTCCTACGTGGTAAGGAGGGAGGCAGGAGCTGGGCCGGGCCGGGCAGCACACCGAGGTCTACTCGCAGGAAAGCCCAGTCCCGGTCAATGGGCAGCCGGAGTAACCTCTGACTCCACTCTTGTTACACAGTCTCTGGGTAGGAAGGCGGGGAGGGGGAGAATGGGGCTGGAATCCTAAACAGTAAGCATACTCAGCATAGAGAGTATAAAGTATATTTCTATATAAGATATACTCTATATAAGAGTATATTCAATGGGCTTACTCCCAGTGTAGCCGAATAGTGTCGAGATAGTAAGGCGAGGGGGTTTAATGGGGGGAGGGCATCGGGCTGTAATCCTATCCTCACTTACTAGAGAGTAAGTATACACAGGGGTATAGTATAGTACAGTACAGGAAAGATGATATGTATAGATATGTATATCTCTATATAAGAGTATATACTCTATGAAGGAATATATATAAGATATATTCTATATTGGGGCTTACTCCCAGTGTAGCCGAAGAGTGTCGGGATAGAGAGGCGAGGAGGGAATCAGGCTGTAATCCTATCAACACTTACTAGATAGTAAGTATGCTCAGGACACACACACACACACACATATATATATATATATATATATATATATATATATATATATATATATATATATATATATATATATAAAAGTAGCGTTTGCAGTAGAGTAGAAAGAGTTTACTCAAAGGGGCTTACTCCTGAGTAGACACGCACAGGATTGGGCTCTCAGTTGCTCCGTCGCTGGCTCCGACTCGGCATCCGGCAGGTTTACTCGCGAGTAAATTCCCTTTCCTGCTACCCATCGCTGGGAGTGGATGGGAAAGAGAGAACCGCCTAGATTCCGAAAAAGAAGCTCCGCCGAGTTCCTTCCAGGGGACTTTCCTTTCTTCCTTCCTTCCTCCCGAGGAAACCTGAGATTGCTGAGCCCGGCCAGCTGCAGCGGCCTCGATTCTCGCTGACCTTCCCTTCCCTTCCTCGGAGAGCTCCAGAGGGGCTCCGATGAGATCGTGCGATCCCCAAACTGGTTGGTTCGGAAGCTCCGTCGCAGCCTTCATCCCCTCGAGGATGAAGAAGGAGAACTTTTATTTTAATTTTTCTCTATTTTTTAAAGTCGCATTTTCAGTGATGGATTTTTTTTACTACCATCCGAAGCAGAGATCGATGCAGCCCCTTATTGGCAATATCTCGATTTCAATTCAGATCATATAATTAAAGATTCCCATCGGTTGAGTAGCGGGAAACCAACGGGGAGGGGGTTCAGACTGGGTGCAGAACCTCTTCGCTTCGACTTCTTTTAATATTAGAAATATCCCCAATTTTGATAATCCCATAAAACTATTAAGGCGTATTTTCCAACTCCTGAGTAAGGTCAATGCAACTCCAAGAAACAAATATTATCAGTGCTATCCTAAGCATGTCTCCACAGAAGTCCCATTGTATTCAATAGTACTTACTCCAAGGAAAGTGTGGTTAGGATTGCAGCCTACCTTATTTTGAGGAGGCCTCCGTGACTTCCCCCCCCCCCAACTGCAGGACTCCCCACATGCCCCACAGCTAAACCAGGGCTGGAAAGTTGGTTAGGATCGAGCCCAGATTTGCATAGACAGAGAAGAGGGGAAGATCCTGAAGTTTTCAAGACTTCTTTTTATTTACTTAGAGCACAATCCTAACTATGTCTACTCCGAAGTCAGCTCCATTGTGTTCAATGGATCTTACTCCCAGGAAAGTGTCTTTACGATTGCAGCCTTAGTTGCCTGCAAGTAGTATTAATTAGTGCCTATTGGAGTCATTCCCAGGAGCTCCAGATCTTCTTCCAAAAGACACTTTGACTCATTATATATATTTGACTTATTATATATATAATATTTAGTTGAGGAAATCCTTTGAACAGGAATCATTAGTGTGAAACCGGTTTAAATCCGAAGCTGCAATCCTATAGACAGTTTCCTGGGAGTAACTCCCATTGAACACAATGGGGTTTACATTGGAGTAAACATTTAGATTGTGCTCTAAATCCGGCTTAATTACGGGTGCGATCCTATGAATTGGTGGGAGGAAACCCAATTGCATAGTAGATATGCATAGGATCGAGCTGGAAGGTTGCAGTCCTACCCACACGAGAGAGAGAGAGAGAGAGAGAGAGAGAGAGAGAGAGAGAGAGAAAGCAATTGAAGACAATGAGACTTAGGCTGCAATCCTAAAGATACTTCCCTGGGAGTAAGACCCACTGAACACAACGGGGCTTACTTTTGAGTAGATATGGTTAGGATTTTGCTATGCTTACTCAAAAGTAAGTTCCATTGTGTTCAATGGGTCTTACTCCCAGGGCAGTATCTTTAGGTTTGCTTGCAGCCTTACTTCTGAGTTGAGAAGCATAGGACAGTATTTTAGTAATCTTTTCCCTAGAGGGGGTGGGAATGGGGGTTGTCAAATAGAAGATGTGTGTGTGTGTGTGTGTGTGTGTGTGTGTCCAGGGGGAGTTCCTGTCACTCTTTTTTTTCCCCTGCGAGAGGGTTGTGTGAAAGGTTGCATTCAATTAGAGGGGAGGAGGCGAAGGGGTGTTGCAATTTGTTACTGTTTATCGTTGGATAATATGGCAGAGACGAAATTGGCAAAACTAACAGGGCGGAAATCAGTGGGTGGGTGGAAATTAGGGGTGTGGGGTTTCCTCGCAGTTTTAGACCCCGATCCAACATCTGGTCACATCCAGACGTGACGATGCGTGTCTAGCTTGCAACTCCTGTAAAAAAACAACCCATAAGTCTAGGATTCATCTATGAGACCCCAAAAATGATGATGAGCACAATCCTAACCATGTCTACTGCAAAGTAAGCCCAATTTTTCTACACCCAGGAAAGTGTCTTTAGGATTGCAGCCTTAAAGCACAATCCTAATCATGTCTACTCCAGAGTAAGCCCCATTTTCCTATTCCCAGGAAAGTGTCTTTAGGATTGCAACCGATGTCCCAAAAATGATGTCTCCTATTTCCCTTCCAGGCATCACCCTACGACCACACACCAGGCATGGCAGGCTCCTTGGGGTACCACCCTTACGCAGCACCCTTGGGATCCTATCCCTATGGAGACCCAGCCTATAGAAAGAACGCCACCCGGGATGCCACGGCCACCCTGAAGGCCTGGCTGAACGAGCACCGTAAGAACCCCTACCCGACCAAGGGGGAGAAGATCATGCTGGCCATCATCACTAAGATGACCCTCACCCAGGTGTCCACCTGGTTCGCCAACGCCAGGAGGAGGCTCAAGAAGGAGAACAAGATGACCTGGACTCCAAGGAACCGCAGTGAGGATGAGGAAGAGGAGGAGAATATAGATCTGGAGAAGAACGATGAGGATGAACCCCAGAAGCTGGAGGAGAAGAGCGACCAGGAAGCCTCCGAGATAAGTAAGGCTGCAATGCTAACCATGTCTACTCAATGGGTATTCAATGGGTCTTACTCCCACGAATGTGTGCTAAGGAATCCAGCCATAGAATGCTTATATAGAATACGTACTGTGTTCACTTGAATCTAATGCTCACCTTTTTCAGCAGAATTTAGTCTCCAAAATCAGGATGTGCATTAGATTCAATGTGAATGTGTGTTTGAGTAAATGTGGCATTTTGATTACAAGTATAGGGTCCGCTTTAGATTTGATGGCTCATTAGATTCGAGTAAATACGGTGGTTTACATAAAATTCTATGGAATATATTCTATATTTGATGTAAGCATTCTATATGTACTCAGAAGTACATATTCTATATTATATTCTATAGAATGTAGTATATTATAGAATATGCACTTCTGAATACATATAGAATGCATAGGATTGCATATACAATGCATAGGATTGGACTCTGGAGGGAGAGTGAGGGTGACCAGTGACAAAGCACTAAGAAGCCTCATTGCAGGTTCAAATTCCCTGGCCTGGGAAGGCTTCCTCCAAAACCAGTGCTTTGCCACCTCTTGCTACACCACCGGTCACCCTCATTCACCCTCCTGAATCTAGTCCTATGCATCTATATGTACTCAGTCCAGAGTCCAGAACTCCAGAGTCCAATCCTATATATTGAATATGCAACCATATGCATTGCATAGCAAGGGAGGCAAAGCACTAAGTTTTGCAGGGAATCCCCATTGCAGGTTCAGATTCCTTGGCCTGGGAAGGATCCCTGCAAAACTTAGTGCTTGGCCCCACTCTTGCTACGCCACTGAGGATGCCAGCAAATGTGTGCAGGGGAGAAGGTGGGAGGCCCCACTTTGGAAGGGCCTAGACTGGTTTGGGGGTGAAGAAGAGGTCAGGTGCCAGTGGCATAGCTAGAGGGGGTGGAGAAAGTCTTGGAGCCATTCTTAGTGAGGCTCCCTCCAAGAGTGACTGCTCAGCCCCCCTCTAGCTACGCCACCATCAAGTGTTCAGGAATTTCTTGGACAGATGGTGTCACGTCTAGGGGTCTCTAGAAGGGGGGTTTGTTTTGAAGGGATCTACTGGGAGGAGGTGAAGTGATCGGTGGGGGAGACTGGGAATTCAGAGAGGCCTGATGCTGCCTTCTTCACCCCCCTTTTTCCAGGTGGAGCGGACCCCAAGAGCAAGGATGCCGTCGAGGGTGCCCTGAGCGACTCGGATTGCAAGGACCCCCCGCAGGACCCTTCTCCGCCGCTGCCCCACTGCGTGTCGGGCCGCCTCCTCCTCCAAGCTCACCCTCAACAGCTACCACCAGGGGGAGGCGAGGACCCCCAAGCCCCGCACCCTCTGCCCACCCAGTACAGACCCCCGTCGGAGGAGCTGCACCCAGTCCTATCCCCCAACAACAGTCTCCACCACCAAGGCACGTCGGTCATCCACTCCCCCCAACCAGCGCCTCCTCCAGCGGTGGTGGTGGCCCCCTCGACGGCCCTCTCCAAGCCTAAACTGTGGTCCCTGGCGGAGATCGCCACCTCTTCGGACAAAGCCAAGGAGGGCAACGGGGAGACTCCCCAACAGGCTCCGTCCAGCTTGAACGGGACCAGCTCCAGGCAATCCCCGACGGCGCGGTCCCCTTCGACGTGTCCCTTCCCCAACAGCGCCTCCGTCCTCTCTGCGCGCCCCCTTTACTACGCCACCAGCCCTTTTTACCCGGGTTACACGAACTACACCTCCTTCGGACACCTCCACGGCAATGCCTCCTCATCCTCGACGGCCACGGTGGGCACCCCCAACCCCCACTTTAACGGATTAAACCAGACTATTTTGAACAGAGCCGAAGCTTTGGCTAAAGAGAACAAGATTCTCCGAAGCCCTTCCCAGCTCGACCTCTGCAAAGACTCCTCTTACGATGTGAAGAAAGGTACGTCCCAGATTTAATCCTCGGTTTAACTACTCTCCATGATGGGACTTAACTACTCAGTTTTCTTTTTCTTTTTTGCGCTCCCCCCTTTCCAGTTTTCTTTCCTTCCGCTTCTTTTGACTGATTTTTTCCCCCTTGTTGTTGGAAATTTTGTATTTATTTGCACAGGCCAATCCTATCCAACGCTTTCCTGGGAGTAAGTTCCATAATGTCCCCTATGGATCTATAATGGGACTTAGGTTGCAATCCTATCCACACTTTCCTGGGAGTAAGTCCCTTAATGTCCCATACGGATCCCCATATTGCAATCCCCATAATGGGACTTACTTGCAATCCCATAATGGGACTGACTTGCAAAGTCCATAATGGGATTTACAGCACAATCCTAAGCATGTCTACTCAGTTATAAGCCCCATTGTGTTCAATGGGTCTTACTCCCAGGAAAGTGTGTTTAGGATTGCAGCCGCAAGGTCAGGATTGTGCTCATAGTTGCAATCCCCATAATGGGATTTACTTGCAATCCCCATAATGGGACTTACTTCTGGGTAGATATGCATAGGATCGCGCTCTCCGTCTTGATTTTTGTAAAGACAAATCGATGTCTTACTATTCGGGTTTTTATTTTATTTCATAGATTGGATGGGGCGGTTGAAAGAGTAAATTTCTTAGGGAGATCAACAACAGCAAAAAAGTCTTAAGAACTGCAAGACGGGAAAGGGAGAGATTCACACTTACAAAAAAAAAGAAGAGGAAGTGTTTGTATGAAATCTTATGCTGTATATTTAATGTAGCTCTTTTTTGTATTTAAATCGGTAACGCAAAAACCTTTGAAGTAAATTATGAAAACCCAACCACCTGTACAGCCCATTCATGTTGGTTTTTGGTAATATAAATATATCTATATACATTTCTGTGTCTTTTCCCAAATTGTTTCATAGTTTTAAAAAAAATATATTATATATATATACAAGTTTAAATTAAATTTTTATGCCTATTGAATGATCATTAGTCACATTATTCCTGGGATCGGAACCGCTTTATTTCACGGATAAAATATTCAACCCGTTTTGGGGAGCGAGGCAGCTACAAATGTCAACTTTCTGCATTAAATTAAAGTGCAGGTTTTTATTTTATGAAATACAAAATACTATTATTATTATTATTATTATTATTATTATTATTATTATTATTATTATTATTATTATTATTATTTCTCATGTCACACCTGCCAATTCTTTAGCTGAATCTGTTACATTATTATCTTAATCACAATGAACACAGTTCTAAACTGGTGTTGAGTAACTGATAACGTGTCACAGCCTGAAACCTAAATATTATTATTATTATTATTATTATTATTATTATTATTATTATTATTATTATTATTGTACTAATAGCAAACGAGTTTTCTACGCTGTTAGTTTCTAAATCCTCTACATGTTTCTATACTGTAATAGCATCAAAATTATTATTTCTTGGTTAGTCTTTAATTTGATACACAGCCAATGACTGGTAAAAACTTAGTTCAAATCCTAACCAAGGACCTAAGAGCTGTGAAGGTATTATTATTATTATTATTATTATTATTATTATTATTATTATTATTATTATTATTATTATTATTATTATTATGACCCGTCTGCAGTACAGTATTCCTTAGAGATTCCAAACACATCCCTTTCTTTGGAAAATAAAATAAAGCGTGCGTGTGGTGGGGAGCAAGAGATATTTAGTTGGAGGAGTAGGCAACTTGCATAAGGTTGTAAAGCTTGCGGAGGTTCCGTCGAGGAAAGTGTAGGGAAGGATGCCTGTAAATGGCTGAGTTTCAAAAGGTGGGTTTATTGAGGGGTGGGGTGTGATGGGGAAGGAAGAGAGGTGAGTAGCTGCAGGTGATGTCCTCCTTCTCCCCCCCCCCACTCTGAGGCAGTGGTATGTTGTATGGCCGTCTGTTGTGGAAGTCAATATTTTGGGATTTGTGTGTGGGTGAGTCAAGGGCATCTCCAACAGAAAGGATCTCTTGGATGGGGGGTTCAGGGAGCCCTGAGACCCTGGAGGGCCTATGCCGGCAAGTCTAAGGTTAAATATGGGCCCCACTGCAGAGGACGCCCACATCTACTCTCCTGCCCTCTATGAAACCGGCCCCATAAGTGTGAACCGGGCAACACCGTCCAGGCTGCCTTATGTGCAGTTTGGACCCGATCACTCTAACACACACACAGAATTCCCATCACTTAAGTTGCATTTTCCTGGGAGTAAGACCCAATGAACACAATGGGCTTACTTTTGAGTAGACATGGTTACGATTGTGCTCTTAGGCGCACACCCATCATCAGGCAGGTGGTGGCGTAGCTGGGGTGGTGGAGCAGTCATTCTTGGAGGGGGCATGCAAGGGGTCCCTCTCTTTCAGAGCCATCCAAGGAGGGACCCCTTGCAAGAGTCCCTTCCAGCCTGACTCCTCCGCCCCCTCCAGCTACGCCACCGAGGCTGGGCTGGAGGTATCACGTGGAAATGCACCCCAAAAAAGTCTCAGGGCGACCGTCTCTTAACCTCATTACTTCCAATCAGTGCCGGGCTTTATGCAAAGCAGTCCGAGGGTGAACTTGGCTAATGAGTTCGATTTTATGCCAGATTTATTTCTTATTACTATTTCCAACGTTATGAAAGGCAGGGATGGGGGAGAGAGAATACCCCGGGGAACTGCTATTTATGCAGCAGGAGGTAGAAATCCTCACCCTGATTTTTTTTGGGGGGATGGGGTGGGTGTTATACAAAGGTGTGTGGATTGATCCCACCCCACATATATATAAATGTATAGATCTCTCCCAAATGTATAGCTCCAGTTGATGGGGATTCAATTAGTGGCACTATTGGCCTGGGGAGAGGCAGGGGCTTCTGCAAACACTGATGGAGGGTGAGGGTCGCCCTTGGATTGCTTCCCAAATTCACAGGTAGGTGTCACACTTGTACCAAATTTCAAATAGGGCCTTCATCCTTAGATGTCATGTAAATAAGGGAAAGAGAAACCAGACACCCAAGTATTTTCAAATGGACTCCAGCTAGGTTGGGAATGGAAAACTTATATAGATTTATTATAGATATAGGTGTTATATAGATATCTACTGAGAGAATATATATTGAAATATCTATATATACTTTTATTACAATATATTTTATATTATATATGACACTATAGGTATAAAAGCATATAGATATAAAAGCACATATATGCCCCAGGCCAATATTAGTATAGTATATGCATTTTATATCTATAGTATCATATAGATATCTGTATAATATAGATATACAATATAATAGAAAATATATTATAATAAAAGTATATATAACATATAGATTATATATAGTATATATACAATATAAAATATATTATAATAAAAGTATATAACACACATATATAATATTGATTATAGAATATATAATCTCTAAGATTATATAATTCTATGTATTATAGAATATCTGGATTATATATTATAATATAATATATAAATTATAATATATAGATTGATGATAAATCAATCTATAATCAACTGTATTTATATACTGCTTCTCAACAAAAGTTCACAAAGCAGTTTACAGAGAAAAAGTAATGGCTAATGGCTCCCTGTCCCAAAAGGGCATACACAACAGATGCATTTTATGAGATGTATTTTATATAATAATAATATAACATAAGACATTCTCTATGTAATGATTATTATATAGTATAAATTATATATTATAATATCTATAATGACTTGCCAGTAAAGTTCCCCTTACTCTTTCTCTATAAACAGTAAAATTGCCCATTTGCTAAACATATAAATTTATATGTTCTTTATATAATGATTATTATATAGTATATATTATATATTATAATACATAATGTGCCAGTAATGGTCCCTCTTACTCTTTATAAATAGAAGAATTTGCCAATTTGCTAAAGATATAAATTTATATATTCTCTGGATAATAATTATTATATAGTATAAATTATATGGTATAATATATAATGACCTGCCAGTAAAGTTCCTTCTTACACTTTCTCTATAAGCAGAAGAAGTTTCCAATTTGCTAAATCACTTTGAACTAGAGAAATTTCAGCCTTAAAATACTTCGCTCAAGATCTGTATTTTTTTGGAGAGGGGGGGGAGAATTATGGGGGGGATTAATTGGAGGGAGGGAGAGAGGACACTCAACATTAGCTTCAAATCTCACACCTGAGTGGAGCCTGAGTTGCTTTTCAAAGCCAAGCCACCTGCGCCCTCCAAAGTGTCCCCTCTGCGGATGGAAGCAGAGCTGGACGTGGACGGAATCCTCCATTGAAAAGCCCCCCCACCTGCAGTCCAGCCCCCCTTTTCCCCAATCTATGGAAATTAGCCTGCACCAAACCCCAAGAACACATTCCTGAAAGGAAAGTTGACTGGATTGACTTCCAAGAAAATGTCGCATTTGACCTTAACAGCACGTCTAATTCGGATTTAGAGCACAATCCTAGGCTTGTCTACTCAGATGTAAGTCCCATTGGGCTCAATGGGCTTTGCTTCCCAAAAAGAGTGGAAAGGATTGCAGCCTTTCTTGGGAGCAGACACAGGGAGGATAGCAGTGGATTTGGATAGATTTTTTAAGTGGCTGGATTTGATATTCTAATCACAGACACAGTTTTTAAATTAGACACTGTTGCTCAGCACTTAAAAAATATTAATCTAAAATCAGCCCCTCATCTGAATTTTCTGCCTTTCTATCCACTTGTCAATGATGCTCACCCTATTGCACTTCTAAGAAAGACAGGAGGTTTTCTTCTTCTTCTTCATAGATTTGGGATACTACATTTTAATCAGCTGCAGATAAATCCTCAGTAACCTCTTCAGAACTTTGTCTGGACTCTTAATTAGCTGTTAATTGTCTTAGCCGCAAATATTTTAATTATTCTTAGCATTCTTCTCCCACCCTGTCTGGGATATGATTTCCTCCCCCCTCCCTGAATAGATACAAAGATAGATATTAATATAGATTGTATATAGATAAGATATAAACAAATTGTTGGATCTCTCAAGAAGTCAAGAAAGCGATTGAATTTTTGATCTATCTATCTATCTATCTATCTATCTATCTATCTATCTATCACACACACACACACACACACACACACACACACAAGTATATAAAAACAATAGATATTTAACATAAATTTTGGTTAAAATGTACCAAAATTTGAGGAGTTTGGTTTAAAAAAATTAAGACAAAATTACAAGATATTAGTTAATAAACAAGAAATTAAGATAATGAATTATAGACTAAACAAGTGAAGTTTGAGAAAGGGTTTCGGTGTGTACGTAAAACTGGTCCTCCCCTCCCCATGGTAATAAATAAATCGATTGGAAATATATCGGTTAAATTTACTTTTATGGTTTAAGGAAAGAAACTTCAGAGTTTCTAGTCTGACTTGAGAGTAATTCTCTGACCTTCCTTTCGTTCAAGGGAATCTATAGATTCTGCCACCTTCCACTGCAGAGCAGTGGATGTAGTTGAAGCAGGCAGTGGCGTAGCTAGAGAGGGGCGCAGCAATCAGACTTGGAGGGAGACTCACCCCTTAGGAGTCATTCGGCTCCCTCAAATACTGTCTGCAGCGCCCCCCTCTAGTTATGCCACTGAAACTAGGGTCCTGTTTGAATACCTTAATTAAAGGGTTCATTTTGCCTGCCTAATTGCCTATTTTTTAAAATTGCTTCTTTCTCCCAAACACACACACACACACACACACACACACACATATATATATATATATATGTATGTATGTGTATATATATGTGTGTGTGTGTGTGTGTGTGTGTGTGTGTGTGTGTGTGTATGCGCGCGCGCCCCCCTTCCTCCCCTGGCAAGCCCCTGCTCCTTATATATTAAGGACGATATTGAATAGATCCATCAAGGGGGTCTCCGTTGGGTTTTCGTTTGATGTACCGAATTCCTGCAGGAATTAATCCATTTCCTTTAAGGGTCGCTGCGATTCAATCCCATTGCCGGCTTCGCGCTAGTTAAGGCTCAAGGAGGATGGCTTCGGAGAATAAATTTAATATTATTAATTATTAATCGCAGTGTGAATTCCCCAGAGAGAGAGAGAGAATTACTGAAAATAAAAAGGGAAAGAGGAAAAAGAAATTGTGGTGATCAATTTGGAAAAATTTGGATCAATTAGTGATCAATTTGGTCACAAAGGCTGCAGTTCTAAAGACACTTTCCTGGGAGTAAGACCCATTGAACACAATGGGGCTTACTTTTGAGTAGACATGGTTGGGTTTCTGCTCCTAAACTGGAAAATGGGATCTCACAGATTTCAATGGAATTTATTTCCAACCCCAAAACGGCTTCCATTCTGCTGCACACCTCAGTATGGGATTATTTTATGTTTCCTGTTTGCAAAGTTTAGACCACCCTGTTCGCAATCTATTTCTGCAGTTAAACATGTTTGGTGTCTGGTGATAAACCGGTTTTAAGGGTGCCATCCTAACCAATATTCCAACTCCGGGGTAAGGGCTAAGCAGCCCCCCAGGGAAGGGAACAAAAATTCCTATCGCTTTAGGAGGCTTCCCAGGTTTTCCCCCAACTGCAGGGTGTCCCACATGCCCCACAGGCACTGCTAAACCAGGGTTGAAAAGTTGGTTAGGATCGAGCCCAGATATACGTAGGCAAAGCACAGAGGAAGATCCTGAAGTTTGCATGACTTCATTTTATTTACTTAGAGCCCAATCCTATACAGAAGTAAGGCTGCAATCCTATGCATGTCTACTCTGAAGTAAGCCCCACTGAGTTCAACTCCCAGGAAAATGTTCTTAGGATTGCAGCCTATTCTCATTAGAGTCAATGGGGCTTACCCCCAGGATAGTGTGGATTAGTTTTAGCCTTAGGGTGCAATCCTATGCCTTTCTACTCAGAAGTAAGTCCCATTATATTCAATAGGGCTTACTCCCAGGAAAGTGTCTTTAGGACTGCAACATTTGTCAACTAATACTTACTCGTTCTTTAGAGTTTTTTGGGGGGAAGGGTAGAAAAGAGGCCTCCAGAACAGGAAAGTAATCTTGGCTGCAATCCTAAAGACACTTTCCTGGGAGTAAGACCCATTGAACACAAAGGTGCTTACTTTTGAGTAGACAGGGTTAGATCCTATTCTTTGAAATTCATGAACTTATATTTAGGAATCATCATCATGAAAAGAAGGGAAAGGGAGGGATCCCTCTCTAAACTGAATAAACTGTTTCAGAGCACAATCCTAACTAAGTCTACTCAAAAGTAAGTCTCATTATATTCAATGGGTCTTACTCCCAGGAAAGTGTCTTTAGGATTGCAGCCTTATTCAGTTCTATCACTGCCATGGGTGGAATCAGAGGTGTGGAATGTGTCGCTTTAAATCGGGGTCTTCCAGGAGGTGGTGCAATTAGAGGAGGCAGAGTAGTCAGTCTTGGAGGGATCCTCACCCCTTTGGACCCATTCCCCTTTACTTAGCCCCCCCCCCAGTTACGCCACTGCTTCCACTACATGTACATATTCCTTGCAATGCGAACCTGATGTAGAAACCCCCTATTAACAGACAGAGACTGATCTATCAAAGGAGTAAAAGAAAACTCTGGGCAAGGAAGGAACCCCCCCCATTTTTTATTTTTTTTAAAGCCCAGTCATTAAAGTCTAGAATGATTCCTTTCTTGATTCGGGGATAATTTGAGATCAAAAATGATTCTGGTTCTAATAACAGCCCAGGTGGTTATGGGTCTCCCGCCTTAATTCTTTTTAGGTAAAGGCTGCAATCCTGAGCACATTTTCTTGGGAGTAAGACTTATTGGACATAATGTGACTTACTTCTGAGTAGATATGCATAGATTGTGCTCTAATTTTTACTGATTTTTTTAGTTAAGTTTAAGTTTTAAAATTTTAGAAAATTGTTCTTAAGGGCTGGAGGAGATAATCCACCCACTCACTTCTTAAAGTGATTGGGAGAAACCAGTTCAGAGAGACTCATTCTTGAGCCACTTTTTGGGTTTTCCAAGGCTGAAGCCGGTTCAAACCAGGAGCCTCTCCCAGAAATAAGCCCATCACTTATATATTGAAGTGACCCCACATGGAAGTCAATTTTTTAACCTCTGGGGGTTGGTGTGGGGCTTCGAGGGATCTATCTATGGAGTTTGGATGTTCTCTTTTCCCCAAAAGAAAGAGGCTATTCTCAAACCGGTTAATCTGCACATTAACCTTGAACCTTCAACTTGAACCCTAACCTGATCTTGTACCCAGAGGTATTTAACAGGAATTAGGCTGCAATCCTATCCACAATTTCCTGGGAGTGAGACCCAGTGATTGTAAAGGGACTTCTACAATGCATAGGATTGGGCTCTTACTCCCAGCTAATTGGGCATAGGATCGCAATTGTACATGGAAATAAACCCAGGCTGCAGCCCTGTCCGCAATTCCTAGTCTAGAACGAGTCTTACACTGGGTTAAACTGGGCTTAAGGAAGTGTGTGTAAGACTATAGCAGATTTCCTGCTGTAGGATCGCAACCTACATCTGCAGCCTTACCACAGAAGCCAGAGGGGCAAACTTTCCCCTTCTTACATATGAGTTAAAGGGTATTTGTTACTATTGCGAGCAATTCAACATGATTTGACTTCAGTACAGGCTCAGAGGCAGGCACAAGAAGTTTAGGGATCACAGCTACATGTTTTTCTCTTCATTATTGGGGGGAGAAGGATCAGACACCCTATTTCTTTCCTTCTCCTCCTTTACGCTCTCTTCCTAAAATGTGGAATCTCCTGATGTTCAGCTTCCAACTCCACTGCGATTCCCATTTTCCTTCTGGGAAGGGAGTAACTCTGGAGTAGACCTGTTGAAAGTCCACTTGTTCCACAAGTGGTTGGTGGATCGTTGCTCGGGTCTGAATCAGAACTCAATAAATTTTAAAGGGAGCTGGGTTTGACCCCTATAGCGCTACTTGGGGATTTTAGTAATACTTACTTTTAAGGAGAACCTCTGCACATGCTCAGAAACACGCTGCTCCTTACAGTTCCAGAGATCGGAGTCTGGGCTTGAGAACAAGCTGGCAGGGAGTAGTTTTCAGGTTATTTCCAGGTTAAATTTCAGGTTATTTTCAGTTTTAAGTGTGGACTGGCTGAAAACTGGCTGGATCACTGGAAGGCTGATCCACAAACCGGTAAAGCCGAACTTCTAAGTATGTCCGAGTCTAGATATATCCATTCTAAACAAGTCAGTGGCTCAGGCTTAGTCAAACGCGACTTTGTGCTCCTTCTAGTATGTGAATGCGATTTTGTTAAACCCCTCTTAGTTAAACCCGACTTTCTATTCCTCCTATTACATGTGAACGGGACTTTGCTAAACCAGCTTAATTAAACCCGACTTCGTGTTCCTCTTCTTCTGTGAATGGGACTTAGTTAAACCCGACTTTGTTAAACCAGCATATTTAAACCCGACTTTGTGTTCCTCCTCTTGTGTTAAGGAGACTTGTCGCTACAATCCAGAGTAACTATGGGAGCGCGTAAGAGACATTACATGCACCCGTAGTTACTGCACAACCAAGTGAAAACCTAAGGAAAATTCACATTGAAATCCAGAGTAAATTGTTCTTACAACAGAGCAAGGACTCCCCGTAGTTACTCTGGATTGTGCCCTTAATTAAACCCGACTTAGTTTGTTCCTCCTATTACTGCCTGTGCCAAAGCTGATTTCAGCTTCAGTGTTCAAGAGGAAGGTGTACGTATTCATGAAAATCCTCCTACTTTACTTTGATGTATCTCACTTGGTGGCGTAGCAAGACGGGGGGTGGAACAGTCAGTCTTGGAGGAAGCATTACTGCCCCTTCCCTTTGGGGCCATTCCAAGTGGGAAACCCCTCCAAGACTGGTAGTGAGAGTCTTTCCCATACTGACTCCTCTGCCCCCTTCTAGTTAGATTAGCAGGGTGTAATTAGTAGGGTGTAATTAGTAGTATTAGACCCATAAATGTCAGATTCACTGTGTATGAGGATGAAAGGAGGTGCTTGAAGACAGCTTAGTGATGAAAATGCAATAAACTCAGAGAAGTTTAAAAAAGAAAATATTTCCACTACTACTACTACTACTACTACTACTACTACTACTACTACATAATAATAATAATAATAATAATAATAATAATAATAATAATAATAATAATAATAATTCACAGTGGTCCGTTCTACCAAATTCCTACAGAGTTCAGGACCTGCAACATGTGAAGCCACTCCAGAGACATTAAACTCCCTCTGATGCTGGATCCAGTTGGAGATTTAGAAATAGTTCGGCTTGTCTGTATTGGCTTCCTTGGCACCCTCTGATCCAGGAATGGGCTCCCTTCAGAGTGATTATTCTGGAGGCCCCAATTTGGAGCATGTTTACCAGGAGGAAATATTATTTTAAGTCTACACATTACACAGCTCCCGCCCTATACGGTGTTTATTTTTTTTATACCATTTTTTTTATACCACAGCGTGGATAATTTCTCTCCTCCATAGTATCCTCGGAACAACCCAGTGAGATAGATCAAAACAGTGATTTTCAACCTTTGGCAACAAGGCACTAGAATTGTCAAGGCACATCATCAGTTGTCAAAGTACACCATGCTGATGGCAGGGGGTTGACATCACCCCAATGGATTTATAATGACCCACCTGCTATCTCCAGAGACACACCTGTGGACCATTACTGGTACACCAGTGAGTTGTGGCACACTGGTTGCCTCATAGAGATCTTCAACACTTGGTGGGGATTTGAACCCAGGACCCAGGACCCAGAATGGAAACAACTGAACTCAGTGAGATTTAGGCTGAAATCCTATTCATGTCTACTCAGAAGTGAATCCCGTTATAGTCAAAGGGCTTACTTCCAGGTAAATGTGATCTGCATTTACATGTGGCTTATTACAAGGTAAGGGTGGAGTGTCTACATTTACACATGGAGTAAGTGTTTGCATGTGGATTACTTCAAGGTAGGTGTGGATTGTCTACATTTACATGTGGAGTGTTTATATGTGGCTTACTCCAGGTAAGTGTGGAGTAAGTGTCTATATTAAAATGTGAAATAAGTGTTTACATGTGGCCAGTTCACAGGTAAGTATGAAATATGTGTCCACATTTACATGTGGAGTAAGTTTTTACGTATGGCCTAAACCTGGATAAGTGTGGATTATGTATTCACATCGACACTTTAGGACTTACCATACTGACAGTGGGACTTACTTCTGAGTAGATATGTCTTAAGACTGGGTTCTGAGTAAGCATAGAATTCAGCAGCACATAAGATTGAGTATTTGGTGGGGGGGGGGGGGCATGAGCCAAAGATTAAGAGTGATCCAACAACCAATTCTGAATATTTCTATCCCTTCTCTAGTAATTTGGTTTCTATTACAGCTGCTTCAAATGAGCTGTGTAGGATGTGGTCCCTTGGTTAAAAACAGGCTTAAGTGTTTTTGTTATATACCATATACTGTACATGAACTGCTTAAGATTTCCACTGTTTTCTTTGATATTGACTCTGGATTGGTCTAGAACTAAAGGAAACACACACAATGAGATCTGAATTTAAACTCCATTGGTTTGATTTCAAAGACACTGGTGATAAATGTTTTCTCCTGGTTTCAGTGTCACCACCCCTGAAATCCGAATTCCAGCAAGCGCCACACCACTTCCTGAATTAGATTTGGATATTAATGCGGATTTAATTCTTCTTCTTGCCATTATCCAGCTAATGTTTAGCCCTGCTCAGTGTCATCACTTAATCCAAATTTGATTTCAGTTGTTTTGTTATGTTTTTTAAAAACCAAGGTGTTTAAACCAGCCTTGGCTCCACATTGAAGGGAGCCAATGTACACTGAAGGGTGCACATTGTGTACAATGTGTACATTGAAGGGTGCACTGCTTGCTATTAGGAAAAGGTCTGAAGAGTTTGGGGTTGACGCCAGTTTAAGTTGTAATTGTAAGCACACTTTCCTAAGATCCACTGAATTCAATGGGGCTTACTTCTGAGTAGATATGGATAGCCTTGAGCCATAAGTCAGCCTGAAACTAAAACTCACATAGGGGGTTCAACTGCCTGGGTTTAGTGCCTTGAGGTTATTTGGCCCTGTGACACCAACCACATCCTTACCAACTGATGCACCAGATGGGGCCAGGGGCAATAAGGCCAAGTGAATACATATCAAACAAACCTCAAACTGATTGTCTTCAAATGGTTTCATTCACAAACACTTTTGAGGGGCAGAAGAAAGCAGAAGGAGTTTGCAAAACTTTTGTCCTGGAACATAGTAACTTCCTTACTCCACCCCAGCAAACCAAATGATCCACAAATTCTAAAGACATTTACTAGTCATTTACTACACTTGCTTTTAGAATAAAAAGATTTACTTGGGTGTCTCAGGGGCTGCATTTCCCAAATTCAAATATTTGCAGAGGATATAGGTTTGGTTTGCAGAGGATATAGGATATAGGAATTGGAACTTACAAGTTCCAAGAAGCTCAAGGAATTTACAATCTACTGTATGATTCCATAGGAATTCCATAGGAAATATATGCAGCTGAATAAAAGGTAAGAAGGATATGCAGAGAATAGGTCAGTTATTGCTGGAAAGGGGTCAAATTGATTTAATTTCCCTTGATTTTCATTGGGGCCTCTGAATCAATATGGATCGACTCATTGCTTATTAATTTGATCCAGTGGACCATCAGGGCTCCCCATAAGTAGTAGACTTACCCAGACAGCCACACTTAAAAGTAATGAGAGTAATATAAAGTTAAAAGAAAGGGTATCATTAGAAAATCTGAAAACCATGAAGTCTACTGAGTCCAGAGGGAATCTCTCTGTCTGCAGCTCTCTCTTCCGGGCCAAAGTGAAAACATCAGCCACTCCCTGGACTAAACACTAATTTGAGTTGAGCTTTTAATACAGTGTGGGAAGGCACGTCCACACCTGGCCGGTTTCTTGTGGACCTCATCTCTCCACCAACCTTTGTTCTGGGCAGACCTGATCCAGGGCATCACCACCCCAGCGTGACTTACAACAATGCTCATCATGTCCGTGGCCTACCTCACAGGGTTGTTATGAGGGTAAACAATAAAAAGTGAAGTGTTTTGGATGCATTATTTTGGGAAGGAGATGGGGTTTAATAAATATTAGTAGTTGTACCATGAGTGGAACCAGCAAGGACATGTTATGTGTGAGTAGGGTTGAAGTGAAAGAGACTATACTGACCATAGTATTATGGTAAGGAGGAAGTCACTAGTACACTTAAAAAAGGAGTTTCCCAAATACAGGGCATCATTTTCTCTTGAGGGTCACTTTATTTTTTACACCCTAAAAGATTTTGGGTTTTTTGTCCTAGTCAAGAGAATTCTTGGTTTCTTGGGAAAATGACTCTTTTCTTTTTTGGACTCAGTTCACCTCCAGTGGAAATAAAACCTAGGCCCAAATCCTTACCAGCTTTCCAGTCGTGGCATAGCTGTGCCAGTTGGGCTTGTGTTGCATCCTGCAATTGGAGGGTGTTCATGGAGCCTTCCTCAAGGTAAGGGAATGTTGTGCTCTTATACCTTGGCTCTGGAAAATTGGTTAGGAAAGGATTCCACCCATACTTAGCGTAGTTATAATTGGGTTTCCTGGGCTGCTCTACACACCCTATTTTCAGTAAGGCATACATACATACATCCATACATATATTTGTTCCAGCACATATATACAAATATACATACAGACATACATGCGTTCCGGGACATAAGTACATACGGTCCAGGACATGCATGCATATATCCATACATACATTTGTTCCAGGACACACACACACACACACACACACACACACACACACACACACACACACACACGACAGGTTCCAAAGCAAGTCCTATTGAGTTGGGTAGGACTAATTCCAAACTAAGTAGGCTGAGAGATGGAGTAAATCTTCTGTTCAAAAAACATTGGGATTTTCTCTGGGGTAAGCTCACCCAGGAGGACTGTGCTGTAAAGTTGCAGTCCTAGATACACTCACTTAAGAGTAAGCTCCACTGAACACAGTAGGATTTACTTTCAGGTAAAATTACTTCCAGCCCAGGCTATGTAAGAGCCCAATCCTATGCATTACTCAGAAGTAAGTCCTATTATAGTCAGATTTAAAGGGGGCTGCAATCCTATACATGCTTTCCTGGGAGTAAACACTACTGAACACAATGTGCCTTACATCTGGGTAGACAAGAATAGGATTGCACCAAGGGCTGGATTTAGGTTTGATGAGTCCCTAAACTATTGAAGGGGCCCTTTATATGTCTAGCAGGTGGGGTCCATTACTTACATCATAGGATCCTCCACAACCCAAAATACTGTTGCTGTATGTATTTTTTTTTGATTTGATTTTTATCTTATATTTTGGAAATGTACATCCAGTTTTTATCTTTTAAATTTTTTTGGGCCCCCCAAAAGAGTGGGGCCCTAAGCTATAACTTGTTTAGCTTATATGTAAAACTGGCACTGTCTGGAGGGCTTTCCAGAACTTCCTTTTAGCTCCTCCAAGTTCTCTCTCAAAATTCTCTCCTTAAACTTTAAGGTTAGTTTAATCTTGAAACCATTTATCACTAGGATGTCTTATCTTCAAGGACAAACTGGAGATACCAACAGCGCGAACCTACCAGGAGTCTACTCAGTAGGATGCTCCATTGAGTTAAAAGGGATCGGATTCTGTATAGGATTCAGGACTCTGTATAAGCATTATTATACACACTCCGGGGGTGTAAGGCTGCAATCCTATCCATATCCATCTGGGAGTAAGCCCAATTCATTATGGGTCTTACTTTTAAGTAGTGCTGCCTGGGATTGGACTCTGAGTCTCACTGAACACGATGTGAGATTGATTTTTTGAGTAAACTTAGGGTTTTGAGTAAATACGCACAGGAGTAACTTTTGAGTAAATATGCACAGGATAATGTTCTGCCATGCTCAAGAGGACGGTCTGGATCCGGAGGACGTAATCTGGAGTGCCCAGTTGGGTAAGTCTCAGGAGAAGGACCTGAAATCTATTTAAGGTCAGGATCTTGAAGTGGAATTGCCTTTCATTTGATGGGGGTCTTTATTAGAATAGAATAGAATTTAATTTTATTACAGTCCAAGACCAGCATAACTCTTTATTAAAACACTTTGAGCTGGACTCACAACTCAAACTCTGATACGACTTCTTTTAGGTTTTAGGTTGCTATCCTATCTACACCTACCTAGGAGTAAGCAGCATTGATTATACTGGGTCTTACTATGGGAGTAACTAGACTATAGGCTGTAAAGGAAGTAATTACACATAGGGTGCCTTACTCGGTGTTGTGTATAAGGGATAAGGGTTCTAATATATGGGGGAAAGAGATACACATTTCTGCTGGAGTGCAAACCAGGGAGACCATATCTTATAAAAAAAGAGGTCAGGGTCCTCCCCTAAATGTAGGACACCCAAGGAAAACACACACACACGCACACGCGCACACACACACACACATTGTTTTTAGCTTTTATATTTACATGTCCTACGTTTTTATGCATTTATATTTCCATATATTGCTATATATTGCAATACATTTTGCTATATTATATATTATTTAATATATTGCTATATATATAGAAATTATAGCTTTCATATGGTTATTCTCTCTCTATATATTATATATATATTCTCTCTCTCTCTCTCTCTCTCTCTCTCTCTCTCTCTCTCTCTCTCTCTCTCTCTCTCGGCTGTTAAGGGATTAGGCATATCTATATATAAAGTATATATATAAAGTATATATCTATATCTATATCTATATATCTATATATATAAAGTATATATATATAAAGTATATATATATATTCTACATTGCTTATTATTAAATTTAAACTCTATATTGCTTATTAAATTTAAAGCTATTACATATAAATTATTACATACAGTATAATTTATGAATTACAAGAAGTTTAAATATCTGCCTGCTTACAAGGAAGAGGAGGACAATGAATTTTTTTTTTTGTCCAGAACACAAGGCTAAAATCCAGGACAAATCCTGTAAAAAGGGGGACAGATGGGGAGAGGTTGTTCTCCAGTTTACTCAAAGGTGAAGAGGTGGTGTAAAAGATCGCCTGCGAGGAAGCTGGATCTAAAGTGAGAGGTTTTAAAGCCGGGCTTCATTCTGTCTCTTTCACCAGATGGGAATCGGACTGAAAACGAAAGGAAAAGCCCAATCCTTTGCATGTCTACTCAGGAGTAAGTCCTAGTATAGTGCATGGGGCTTACTCCTAGGAAAGTGTGAATAAGATCGCAGCCGAAGTCCAAAATCCTATCCACACTTTCCTGGGAATATTAACACAATTCTAACCATGTCTACTCAGAGGTAAACCCCATTGTATTCAATGGGTCTTACTCCCAGGAAAGTGTAGTTAGGATTGCAGCCTTAATCTCATTGAATTAGGATTCAGCTGTCAGGCAGGCTTTCAGGTTGGCTGTCAGGTTATGCATACTAACCTAGGAGTAAGTCCTAGTGACTCTAATGGGCTTTACTTCTCAGTAGATGCGTAAGGTTGGGCTTTGAATAGAATTCGGAACAGAACTTCCCCTTGCCAGGATTTCCTTATGTCCCAATCCTATGCCTGCCTACTCAGAAGTAATCCCCATTAGTCAATAGGGCTTACTCCCAGGAATGTGTGGATAGGTTTGTAGCACAGAGCCCAATCCTATGCAGTTCTACTCAGAAGTAAGCTCCATTAGTCAATGGGGCTTACTCCCAGGAAAGTGTGGATAGGATTGTAGCACAGAGCCCAATTCTATACAGTTCTACTCAGAAGTAAGCCCATTAGTCAATAGGGCTTACTCCCAGGAATATGTGGATAGGATTGCAGCACAGAGCCCAATCCTATGCAGTTCTACTCAGAAGTAAGCTCCATTAGTCAATGGGGCTTACTCCCAGGAAAGTGTGCATAGGCTTGGACAGTTAAGAAGATGCTTGGAATATGCTCCAGCGGAGGAAAAAGGGGGGCTTACTCACGAGTAAACGTGCTTGGCAGAGAAAGTGGAGTAGTATTTTTTTTGCAACCCCCCCACCCCCCGCCTTTAACACAGTCTTGGCAGCCAGTAACTCTGCATGGGAAGGAGGGACCTGAGAACAAGTGATGGTTCTGTGTGACTTGGAGATACCATCTAGAAATGTTGGGTCTGCTCCCATAAAAGGGGGGGGGGAGAGGAGAGAGTGTGGGGCGTAGATCTCCTCTACTTAGGGACACCCCTCCCCCTAGATTGGCAGAAAAGGCTCAGAGTAAGGGGGCTTCCTGGCCTTATTGAATCATCAAATCCCAGGACTGGAGGGCTCTTAATTAATTAATTATGGGGACTGGCAATGCAGCCCAGCTGTTTCCTTGGGAAGGGGGGCTGTTCTGAGATGGACTCAGAGAAAGAGAAAGTCTGCCTGGAAGACCCCCCCCCTTATTATTATTTTTTCCTCCTTCTGTTGTTGGAGTCTTAAAACGCCCCCTCCCCAAAAGAGGAAAGTAACTTGCAACTGACAGATGGTTGATGGGTCCAGCTTCATCAACACCAAGAGGGCAAGTGCCAATCATCCTACTCAGGGGGTACTCAGAAACAACTACCCTTTGTAGTCAGTTGGCTTACTCCCTGGTAACTTGTTGTATTATTTTACAAAAAATAAAAGTGTGTCAGAATATATATAGTGGCAAAGGATGGCTCGGGTCTCTTACTTATACTGCAGTCCTTAGCATGTATATTCAGAACTAAGGCTGCAATCCTAAGCACACTTTCCTGGGAGTGAGACCCCTTGAACCCAATGGGACTTTCTTCTGAGTAGACAATCCTTGGTCCCACTGTGTTCAGTAGTACTTACTGCCAGGAAAGTGTATTTAGGATTGCAGCCATAGCCCTCCTGAAATGTAGGACAACACAGAAAAATGGAGGACAGTACAAAAAAACCTATAAACACTCACCTATAATGTTTACAGGTGGTTAATTTAAGCACTTATTATTTAGTATTAAATTTAATTTATGTGATTTATTTCATATATTACATATATGCTTATATTACATAATCATATACATGTAATTTATTACATATAATTTATTACAAGAAAGCTATGTACTGTCTACTCACAAGGAAATGGAAGATAATGAAGATTTTTTCCCCCAGGAAACAGACTAGAAAATGACACATCCAGGAACAAGAGGATATATGGACACTTTAAGGATGGGTGGGGACACTTTAAGAGGTGAATACACATGATAAGGTTTCCTGCAAAACTTAATACTTTGCCCCCACCCCAGCTATTCCACTGGGTTACAGATTATCTATAAATAACAAGGGTCAGCAGCTCAGATCCAACACCACACCATTCTCAGGGGAGACCCAAAGTATGGATGCCATATGACTTTTGCACCTGCTGTGTGCTGCAGGTGGTGTGGGGGGGGGGGAGGGGAGGTCCTAACCCATGATGACAAAATTCTTAATAATTAATATTATTAAAAACAGCCCTATTAATAAGCCATGTTTTGGGGCTTTAACCCTGAAGTCTGGAAGCAGTTACTGTAAGCCCCTCTGTGATCCATACACAGTAGCCGCCTTTTCTTCTCTTGGAACCAGTTTTATGCATGTCTACTCAGGAGTAAGTCAATGGGGTTAATGGATGCTCAGCTCTGTGGTCTATACTTTCAATAATGGGTCTGTCTGTCAAAGCACCTAAAGCTGGATGTGACACTGTGTATGTATGTGTGGAGACTGCTTGAAGTCTAAAGATCTAGTCCTATCCAGTTTCTCAGGGCTGGTACAAGTGTGTGTATGTGTGTGTGTGTGTGTAAAATGGCAAAGGATTGAGATCTTGAACTGGATCAGGTCTCTTACTAATAGTGCAGTCCTAAGCATGTGCACTGCATCCTGTGGTCACTGGGGACTTGTCAAGTTGTGGGAACATGTATTTCCTTAAAATGGGGCTACACTGTGGCTACACTGAAGCTGGCAAATCGGATAGGAGTGCCTTAAGAGGTGATTCCATTATTTCCTTTTTTAGTTCATTTTTTCAGTTATTTATTTTTAGTTTATTTTTAACTAATTTATTTATTTTAGTTTATTTTCCATCCTATATTTGGGGAAGATGCCCTACCTAATTTCTTTTCTGTGTATGGTGCCCTGCCTTTGAGTACGGTCTTTGAAGCTGTGAGGTTCCAGAATGTGGAGTCTGCCTTTGCAATATCCTCCAACTTTTTAACCTGGTGCAGTGGCATGGTAAGAGGGGGTGCAAAGCACTAGGTTTTGCAGGGAGCCTTAACACAATCCGCAAGGGGCCTCTCCAGTGATGGGCTTCAAAGAAATTAAGAACCGGTTCTCTGCCCATCTGGCAGCCACTTTTAAATGGCTATTTTTAAACCTTATATGTCCTATCTCTTGTTAACAACCAGTTCTATAGAGTAGGTGCGAACCTGCTGGAGCCCACCACTGGGCCTCTCCCTTTAGACTGTACCAGGTGTACTCCTTCATTATCCTCCTCTCCAATGGCTCTGAAGAGAAGATGCCCCTTGACTTTTGTGACAAGGCACCCTGAAAAAATGGTAGCTCTTTGCACACCCTCTGGCTATGCCACTGATCTGAAGAGGGGGAGTCACACTAGTTCGAAACCTTCCTTCAGAATTCAGCAAGAGGGCATTTGAGTGGAATTACTGTACATAGCTCTTCTTGAACTACAACTAACCCTGCGGGCAAGAGGGAGATCTTGGCAAAACAGTTTTAACTTTTTTTTTATTATTGATGACTTTTATAGGACATCTACGATGCAAAGAAAGTGCTTTACAATTCCTTGAATTTTTAAAGCATTATTTGCTGCTGCTACTACCACTACTTCTACCGCTACTACTAATATTACTACTACCACTACCGGGAATTGGGAAAAAATTTCTCCCTTATTTTTTTTGTTCTTCTGTCATATTTTTCCCCTCTTCAAATAACTAAGGGCCTGATCCTATTTGACATTCCAGCAGTAAATGTTCCCTTACCTTGATGATATCACTGTCACCCCATCACCGGATGTATCACATGCACCATTGGCAAGGCTGCACCAGCAATGGAAAATTGGATAGGATTGGGCCTTCTTGCTAAATCCTATTCCTGGTTCATCAGGATTATGGGCTTCTGAGTTTATTGGTGTGCAGCAGAACCACTGACTGCTGGCCAGCCTAGAACACCAGCTTTATTGAGATTCCTGAAGGCCACCAAAAGTAGGATAGAAAAAGTCACATTAAATACATGATTGAACCTACAAACCAGTGATTCAGGGTTATGTGTGTTTGTGAAAATGGTTGTTTTGTTTTTGCAAAGAAACCCTTTCCCCCTTTCTCACCCCCCTTTTTGCTCCCCACTCCTGCCTTGATGGATACAAATGTAAATATGCACTTATTTAATTGGATCATGTCCCAAGATAAAAGAGATAAACGGCTCCCCATTTGCCAGGCCACTCTCCGAAGCAGGCAGTCGAGTGTGGCAGGGAACTGAGCACAGAGGCGCACAGTACGGGAATTACACCTCAGGTCTTGACTGCTGCACAGGAAGTCGCTGTAGGCGAGTTTTATTATAATTTTTTAAAACATTATGTTTCTGTAGAATAATTATCCCTGGCTTATTAGAATGTGTGGGATGGAGGGAAATGGATCACAGGATTCTCACCAAGGAAACTGATGTGCACAATGTTCCACTCATCCTGCAATGTATGTGTATGTTCCCTATACGTTCCCAAGCATTCCAGAGAAACTGGAAACTCATCTATTTCATTCCAACTCTCCCAGTTGCTGAATTCCTGTGGTAACTGGGATAAAAGGTACTTCTCACATTTTCTGAATACTTTTTATTATTATATATGAAGAACATAAGAAGAGACCTGCAGGATCAGGTCCAGGGCTCATCTAGTCCAGCTTCCTGTATCTCACAGTGGCTCATCACATGCTTCAAGAGTACTCAGGGAGCCTACGAGTGTTGAAGATACTTGAATTTTGCTGCCATTATCCTGCATTTGGCACTCTTTTTATCCTCTCATCCCATAACAAAGACAAGGGACTATACATGGGTTTAACATGGGGCATTTTATTAATCAAAAGTTACCAATTTTTAATGCACAAAACCTACTGAACACACCTTCCTTGCCAATGTGGGGGAAGCAAGAAATTGCCATCCACAGCCAGTTTGGATGATAGAAAAAAAATTCTTACCCAGCCCTCATATAATGAGTAACCAGCTAATCTCAAATTATGCATACATATATGTATATGTACGTATTTCCTCCAGAAATATGTCCCATCTCCTTCTAAAGGCATCTAAATGCTCCTCTTTCTTTTATGCCTTTTACACACCAGTGAGCTCAGAACATATATAGAACTGTTTCCAGTGACACACTTCACTTTATGTTTAGAATGAACATCAATGTGAAGTACCACGTTTACTCAAATCTAATGTGCACCCGATACTTATAATCAAAACACATTTACTCAAATCTAATTGATCATCCAATCCAATACACACCCTGATTTTGGAAACTAAATAAAACGTGAGCGTTAGATTCAATTAAATATAGTACATCCTTATTTTTCTTTGATAATCTAACATACGAGAGACATTGTCCCCTCAGTTCACTTTTTCATTTCTGTTCTTCCAACTATATGTATTCTTTCACTTTTAAAAAAAAATACCACCTTTCCTCCAAGGATGCCAGAGTACTATACATAGTTCCTCCCCTCCTTTTGTCCTCACAACAATCCTGCAAGGTAGGAGACGCTGAGAGTGACTAACCCAACGTCACTCAGGTAGCTCCATGGCTGAGTAGGGATTCGAAACTAGATCTTCCAGGTTGAAGTCCAGCTGACAAAACACTACACCGGTGTTTCTCAAATGTACCTTTGTTGCGACATTCTTGCACCCAAAAGGGAGTTATGATGATGCATGACATGATACAAAGAAGTCATCCCCACTTATGCAATGATTGTGCAGTGATACTGGTATTAGAAATATTACAATATTACAAATATTGGTAAGCGTGGACGGAAGGGCCCAAACCACATAAGGAAGACCTGCCACACTGAGCCTTCTGCTGTTGTTTGCAAGGTTGTTGTGTGTTGTCTTGCTATATGTCATTTGTTATTCCAGTTATTGTGTAGTGACACTCCATGGCATTGCAACACCCACTAAGAAACTCTTTACTACACCATCCAGGATCTTTCAGAAAAATAAACATATTCTTTTCCTGATGCCAACACCGTCAAGGGTTCCCTCCTATGAAACAGATTGTCTCTTACTTCATAAGGAATTGCCAGGGGTTGCAGAACCTCTAAATCCATGCATTGACTAGCGCCCTTCATACATTTTTTTACAATCCCCTTTGACATCCATTAGCGGGTCTGCTTAGGAAGCATGTTCAGTACATCACAGCATTATATAATATGGAATTGCCATGCTGGGCACTTAACGTATCCTTCTGCAAGATTTTTCTTAAACAGGCAATTAATGCTCTCTCTCTCTCACACCCCCCCCCCATATTCTCTCCTTCCTTTTATCTTGTCCGTCTCTGCGTTGTTGATATTTATTCAGGAAAACCCAACAGATGGTTATTGATATAAACATTGTTTTTGTTGCAAAAGCCCTCTCCAGACAAATTTTGCAGGCTGAATGCCAATATATGCATGTTGGCTGGTGACAGCTGATTAGTGCCATGATTTACAGCCAAAAAAGGAGGAAAAAAATTGGGATGATATTGTCAAAAGCAGCAATTTGGGGAAAAGAAGACAAGACGGCAAAACCACCCAACAAATCTAAACCTACACTACAAATACCTGAAACACTGGAGCAATCAATTGGTCACAGATTAAATACAGTCTCTATTACAACTTTCCCTGGTAATCTGTTACTTCTGACAATAGCAGCCTCTAGATTTATGTAACCACCCCTCACCTGTCCACATGGTTAACAGCGTGTATATTTCAAAGCACTCCAGCAAAGATAGATTGGTGGTTATTGCGATCCGCTCCTCTGCTGGCAGAGAGTAGCTGAAATGAGATGAAGGTTGCAATTCGTGATGAGTAATTTCCAGAGATTTCAGAGAGTCGTTACCCAAGTGTAAATGTACAGGGGTGAGCACAAAAAAAAATGTCAGTGGAGAAACAGGGCATCACTGCTGCCAGAATGGATCAGAAGTTCTTGTGTCATCAATGAACATGTGGGTTACGCAAATTGAAAATACAGATTCTTGCCACGGGGCTTACTATTTGTATATTGACACAAAGGAGACAACATGTGTAGGGTACAAGTAGTGGGAGAGAGCAAGGTAAGTGCAACTCTTGCACTCTTTCTGTTATGTATGCACAACTCTGTTCTAAGACGATATGGGAACTAAGATGTCCTCATTCAGATAAGGCGGAATTTAAGAAGATATTTGAAGGAACTAAGAGAAGAATCACTGCACAAGTGTGGCTTATGTTTTGCATAAATAATCTCCCCTCCATTTCAGATCCCAAGACGGTCTTCCTGAAGAGCAGATTTTGTCCCTGATGATTTTATATGAAAATTAAACAACTACAATAAATGTGTTGGAAAGATAACTCTTTGTTTGGACATTGAATTTTTACTGAGATTATATATTTATATTTATATTTATTTATATATATTTATATATAATTTATAACACACCTTTCCCAACATATCCAAGGTAGTTCACAAGACTGTAATTAAAAATTACAGTATATCATCATTTTAAAAGGCAATGTTTCAACTGATGGACAGGATGGGAAAGTTGAAAAAAAGAATGTTTGGGTCACAACCAAAAATAACATCATTCCTGAGAGTGAAGACTTGAAATTGTTGCTGTCAGCTGTTTATTTACAAAGACAAGTCTTATGTTAAGACTTATGTTGAGTCTTAAGTTTAGTTTTAAGTTAAGTCTTATGTCAATAGTAACTATGTTAAGGCCAACAAAGAGTGATAATGGAATTCCCCTACTCAGGCATTCCATGATCAGAAAGGTCACACCTCTGTCACAGCCAGACACCATCTCAAAGACCAGTAACAATGTAATCCTATTAGTGTTTACTCAGAAGTAAGTTCCATTGAGTTCAATGGGGCTTACTCCCAAGAAAGTGCTCTTAAATTGCAGCCATGAAAACGGGTCTTTTTCTGAAGACTCGCAAAGATGGGACAGACGTGCCAATAGGGGGAAAAGACCCACCTTTAGTTCTCTTGTTTGAAAAATAGCACAACAGTGTGATGGGAAAAAAGAGAGCAGAAATAAATAAGTCAATCCTGGTTTTTGAGGCCACTACTGAAAAGGCCATGCAAAGATGGGCAAAGAGAGTCTTAACAGTAACCTGATTAAGTAACATAGCTAAGGGAAGGCTATGAATTTGGTCATACATCTTGAACTCTCACAGTAATTGCTTCTCTTGTCCAACAAAAACACAAAATGGCATTATTGCACGATGCATGGTGGTAATGATCCATCTTCTGCTGGTAGACCAAGAAATACAGCCTGAATGTGCAGGCTGTTTTACAAGATCTAACAGAGTTGGCCTCTATCCAGTATTCTGTATCCAGAGGACTCAAGGTACTTCTGGGAAGACTGAAAGGAGAGCATGCAACCAGAGCCATTCTTCATAGTTTGTCCAGCACATCCATAAGGTAATCCAAATAATATTGCCTCTCTACATGGCTGTTTATTGGGTTTAATGGTCAATCTCTTATTTGTGCAGGTATTTACTCCTTTTCAAAACCCATCAAAGATACTGGCTATGCAGTGGCTGGGAATTCCACAGGCTAATTATGAGTTGCATGAAGGAATTCCTTTAATCTGCCCTCCTACAATGGCCAATCAATATTGTTGGTTGCTTATCTGTTCTGTTATTGGGGGGAACACTGCCATATATAAGTTATTCATGTCCTTATAAACCTTCATGCAATCATCAAGGGTTACTTTTATTACCAAAGTTGCTTTTTCATTGACATGTCAATGGAACATCAGTGGATCCATAAAGCCTTTCTCTTCCCCTAAAAAAATAATAATGTGGGGGCTGATTTTAGCGATGATGGAAAGAAACATTCTTCACTTGGGCATCACTTGCCACATGCCTTTGCCACTGGTACAAGGAACACGAAAAAGCTCAAGTGTGAAAATAATGGTTCTGTTTCCAATTGATATGCCTCTTCCACGTTATGAGGCTCACTCAGGGTGATTATAAAGAACAGAGTGCATAGAAGAGGGAATTTAGGCAGATGATAAACCCTTCTATATTGAGTTACACCTGCCTAAATTCCCTCTTCTATGCGATAATTAAAGGTAGAGGCACTTCTGTCCTCCATTCTATATGGTCACCCTGGGTCAATTCATTTGCTTGCCGCATTTATGAGGTTCCCCCACATGTGTGGATCCATCACTGATAAATGGATCAGTACACCACCATTGCCGTTGGAGACTCCTTTCCCTTCTCAAACAGTGACACCAATTTTAACCCACCCCCCCCTCTCTCTGTGGCTTTTTAATTTCTTTTTAACCCTATTCTTCACAAAAGAAAGGTTTTTCCTTGGCAATAAAGTCAACGTCTCTGATCCTCAGATCATCCTCTTTTGCTCTTTCCAGCCAAAATCAGCAGCCAAAGTATGTGGCGTCATTGTTCCCAGCCTGTCGCCCTACAATTCCGAAAGTCCTGATTTATTAGCTTGTCAAGGGGAGCATTGTTGGGAAAGGCCATCAGAAAGCACTTACCTAGCGAAACTAAAATTACTGCCTTTTCACCGGCTAATTTGTATAACTCCCATGGAGGAACTTGGGAAGCGTTTGATGAGGCATAAAATGATGATTAATGAATTTATTGGCCTGGTGCTCATTGAATAGGAGTAGTATATCTTTCCTCAATTGGGTGTCGGTTCCAATGGTGACGTGGCCACAGTGAGTGCAGCCAAGATGATCTCCTTCCCTTGCATCTCCCCCCTTTTAACCCGCCTGACCTGAAGAATATCTTGCATGTAACAGAGATATTCAGGGAGCATCAGGGAGCACCCGAGAGACAAAAGGCCCATTTGATTCAGTGGTAAATGGAAATGGGAAGAAAGTGGCTGCAGGGGAGACGTGTCCACTCAGTTTTCAATCACTTTGACTACTGAAGAGGGAAGAATGCAGAAACCAGATAAGGTGTGAGAAGTGGGTGGAAAAAAATGCCAAACCAATTTTGAACTTTCATAAAGGAGCAGGCCGAATGACTCGATTGTCCCTTAGATGAAAGACGGAACCAATGGAATTTGCTGGCAGGACCCCCCATGCTAACAAAGCACACTTTTTAGATATCACCAAATCCCATACACTTCTGGCCCAAATATGGGGATGCGGAGGGTCAGAGTCTAGACGATGAGGCGCCCTTGGACGGTGAAGCCTTGGCTTACTGCCCTCCCCCCGGTTGTTTTTCGCATGGCATGGATCAAAGCCACAGCCCCCTTCTCTTCTTTCTTTCCTATAGAAGCCGGGCTACCTGCCCACCCAGCCACAGACTGTTGAGTACCTGCTACAGGTTGCGTATAGATGACAAATGTTCAAATCTTTCCAGCAGCCAATCTTCAGAAAGGGAGGGAGGTGATACATCACATTTGGGAAGCATTGCTAGACAATTTAAAAAATGTTACAGTCATGCAAAGCAATGGTATTGCTTTCTCTCTTCTCAATTTTTATAAGGTATTTATTAATTTCAGATATAGGCAAAGAACAAATTTATCACATATAGGAAGAGGATACATGAGGTACACACATTAGGACTATTGTTGCACATCCCTTATTAGCTTATAATCTTCACATAAATCAATCAAAATATATTTTTTTCAGTTTAAACTCTTCATGATATCTATATAGATTTTACTCTTCTCTTAATCTACACCTAACATATTAATGCATACTATTCATTTTCAAAAGTCTGTCTTGTTAAAAAACAAAAAATAAAGAAAACAAAACACAATACATCTTTCTAAAGGGTGCAATCCTAACCATGTCTATTCAAAAGTAAGCCCCACTGTGTTCAATGGGTCTTATTCCCAGGAAAGTGTCTTTAGGATTGTATGGCTAATCTCATTAATATTAAATTCCAAACACATACTTCATCATTGACAGGGGTTAACTATTTTCATCACACTTATCTTATATTTGTTTCAATATAAAAAGACCTCAATATGAATAAACCTTTAAACTTTAATTTGCTTATCTGCATGGAATTGCTTTCTCATTAGGCAGCTGAGTAGCATAATGGAAATGGGACCCTGGAAAAGGCTCTCCCTTCTCCCTTCCATGCTTTCTACCACTTGGAAAATTAAGGGAGGGAATTATTTTTTTGGAACACCAAAAAATTGCCCAACGCAGTTTTAGAAATTTCAGGCAAACCTGTTTTTTTCAAAGCCTTCCTGAAAATTCTTCTTGCACATGAAATTTGGATCAGCGCTCCTTGGAGCAGAATGTTTTAAAACATTTCAGCACAAGGACCCACATTTTAAGGACCCACAGCACAAGGACCCACATTTGTTCTCAGGACCCACCTAGGTTTCTCAGACTCTTAAAAAAGGAAAGCTCTAAAAATATATTTTATTTATTGATAAATAATAAGAACCAGAAAGGCACACAAAAATCTCCCTACAAATTACACATGCTTGCAAACTGCAACTCAATTACAGTATGTAGAGTATAGCTGTAGTTAGCATCTTCTGGGCTGGGGAAATTGGAGCCCAATCCTATGCATGTCTACTCAGATGTAAGTCTGAAACACCCATAAACAGACCTATTCCATCTCCTCATTATCCTGGTACCACTTTGTCCAGGTCGTCACTTTGTCCAGGTCGTATACACTGATTTTTTTAATACATGGATTTGACAAAACATGAATGGACAACGCAAATAATAGTTTTAAAAACTGCCTTTCTTACTGTTGTAGAAAGACAGTCATGTAAGCAATCATTCCATTTTTTTTCAGCTGAGGCAGGAAAAGGTTGGGGGTCCTTTGCATTTCTAATTGCTCATGTTACTCCACAAGAGTCAGAAAAGCAATTTTTAAACAATTTTTAAATTGTATATCGCTTCTTCCTTTTAATGCCCACTTTTGGTCAATTAATACCCTCCTGTCTCCAGAAATGGCTACAGTGTGCAGAGAAACAAATATTAAACTCTGTTATCAACAATATTTATCATAACATAACCCCCCAACGATTCACTAGCCTTTTTTACAGAGCACTTACATCCCCTCCTCAAAAAAGCTCCACTTGAAGTGAATGTCTAGGACACAAAGAGGAAGTCCAGAGCTGGTCCAAGGTGCAGTTCAGTCGAAGAAGAGTCCAAGCAGTCAGAATCACAGTCAGGAAATCCTAGGTCAGCAGCTCCTTCTGGAAATCACTCAAGAGTCCCAGCATGCAGCCTCAACATAGATGTGTGACTCTCAGATAGACCAGGATCCTTCTGGGCTGATTTTATTCCTGCAAGTTCTCATTATTCCCAGTAAGGTTCGGTGAGAGTCATACCCTAATGCTGTTGTTCTGCAGAGTCCATCAGTCCCAACAAGGTCTATGAACCATTCCCAGTCCCAGTCCTATTCCCAGTCCCAGCAAGGTCTACGAAGCAAGGTCTATGAACCATTGTCAATTAGCCATTAACCTGCTTTTCCCAGAGCTGTTGAAACATGGACACAACTGTTAACACCACATGTGCCTGTCTGATCTTCTTGATCTTCCAATACAAGGAAGGGCAAAATAAATATATGAAAAATAAATAAACGTGTGACCTTTAGGGAATTGTACATGCTGGTATGTTTCAACCAGGTCCATTGAAAAGTCCTGCCATCTTAGGTCCAGTGATGGGAAGGTGGGATATGAAAGTAGTAAATAAGTACAAAATTGCCTTTCCTTTTCTCCAGGAAGCACTGCTGCTTTAATTTCAGTTGTCAAAGAATGCTAGGGGGCTGTCCATCTGCATGAACCACTGGCCGATCTGGAGTGGAAATTTTGAATTACTTGATACTGGTAAGTAGTTGACTCCTGGTTCTCGACATTTGTGAAACAGAGAAGAACAGGCTGGTTTGTCAAGATGGCTTATTCACTTCCACGGGTTTGGAATGCAGCGCACTGAAGAATCCTGACAAGCGTCTTCAAGGAGAATTTCCCAGGAATAACAATTTATTTATTCATTTAGTAGATTTGTATCCTGCCTTTCTCAGCTGGAGCTGACTCAAGGTGGCTAACACAATTAAAACAACATCAATAAATAAATTAGAAACATGTCAAACATTTTTTTAATTTATATTAAAAACATACATCAGTTATAAAATTCAACCCCCCCCCCCACCCATCCTCTATCTCAGTTAAAACCTCTACTGCATAGGAAAGTTTTTCGGCAACTCTGGAAGATGTGTACGGAGGGAGCCATCTGGGGAAGGGAGTTCCAGAGTTCAGGAGCAACCACAGAGAAGGCTCTGTTTCTAGCTGCCACACCCCTCACCTCTCTTGGTGGCGGCACAGTTAGTAGGTCCTCAGATGACCTTAGAATTATATATATATGTGTGTATATCCTTAATTATAATCTGCTACTTTGACTAAGGGAATGGGATGCCAACTGTAGAAAAGAGCAGGAATGTTACCTGACATCTTCTATTTCAGGTTGAAAATTCATCTGTGACAACAATCAACTCCCAAGTTGTACACATACACATTAATATGCCTCGCCTCTCTTTCTCCTTTCTGGGATCATTTTCTCAAGAATGTCACAATTTGTCGAAAGAGACCACATTCATTTTTTTGCATAATCCTATCAATGCTTGAGGTCCGGAGTGCTGCCACCCCACCGAGCTGACTTATGATTCAATCTGCATGGCTGAAAGTTACCCAGATGTATGGAAAGTGTGTGGTGTGTGCAGCATTAGACAATGACAGTTTTGGGACATAATTGCTTTAATGTGGGCAATTAAGACTAAGTGCATGCAATTTTAGTGTCTGCCCTACATTCCTCTGAATGATTACAATGATCAATACACATGATTTGTAAGTTGCTTCCTATTGATCGAATGGTAAAATGTTTGACCTTCCTTTGAGGAAGTAATTTGCTAAATTATGACACTATGGAAAGTCTTTCTTAGTTCAGAGGTGAGGGGTAACAGCACATGGAACTGGGGTGAGGGGATGCAGAAGGAGTGAAAAGAAACATTTTGAGCACAATCCTAACCAAGTCTACTCACACGTAAGCTCAATTGTATTCATTGGGTCTTACTCCCAGGAAAGTGTGTTTAGGATTGCAGCAATCATCTGTTAAGTATGGATATATAGGTTGCTTATGTCAATCTGTTGATCAATTTGAATTGATTAGGTAGCAGCCATCTGTTTTGACTTTGAAAAAAAGTTGCAGCAAAGTTTGACCTGATGCCTCATTTTTGTACTCAACATCCAATAAAACAGGTTCTCCTACTCATCAACATTTATTTTTACTTTGATAGAAAGTAGTAAGGCTCCAAAGGCCAAATCTTATCCAATTTTATGATGCTGGTGCAGCTGTGCCTACAAGGCATGTAGTATACTAGTGGTATGGGGGCAATCATGAAGGTTTCCTCTAGGTAGTGGAATATTTGTTCCCTTTTCCCCAGGCTGCTGTGTGGCTGCACCGGTCCTGGGTTTTTAGCATAGGACTAAGCATAGTCCTATGCTTAGTCACAAAGGCAACATATATATAGCATTTTGGTTGTTGGCATTGCTTCCAAAGATAAGGAAAATCCAGATTTGGAAGTCTGGTTTAAAACTGGCTAAGAAAAATTAAAAAATCCCCCCAAACTGATTGGATCATGCCAAGAATAGTCCTGAATTGATCCAGCTCCATCAGTTATGATGACATCATCATTAGATGATGATGTCATCAACCCAATGTTAAAGAAGAGGTTGGAAAGTAGGTGGATGAATGGTGAGAGGTCTGGATTTATTCCTTCCTGCAAATTATAATCCAAGCCAGAGAAGAAGGGGCCTCAAACCTCACCTTATATGGAAGATATTTTGAGCCCATGATTCATGTTTCTGGGCCCGGAACTATGAGACGAATGCTACAATCCTGACCACACTTTCATGGGAGTAAGTCCTAATGAACACAATGGGACTTACTTCTGAGTAAACATGCTTAGCATTGCACTGTTTAATTCTTTTCCCCCTACAAATAAGGATTATTCCGATAGGAGACTAAACAACGGAGCATGCGAGACAACAGTGACAAATACACAACAAAGAGTAAAAGTGTGGGTTCTCTTTGCACAAAAGCATAAGACAATATGAACAATCAGGATGCTCTGCATAAAATTTGGCAGAGTATAAAACATATAATTTACACATTTCTTTGTTACTAATCTTTCTCTCTCCCCCTCCCTCCCGTGTGTGTGTATGGGGCTATCCGTCATTTGCAAGGCTTTGAAGTATTTCTGACTGTTTCAAACAACTGGTAGCATTTATTCATTGCATAGTATGCTACTCTCAAAGTTTTGGTGCGGGATTAAATGCATAAATAAATAAATAAATAAATAAATAAATAAATAAATAAATAAATGACAGTTGAAGTTTAAAGACAACATCTTGATTAAAGGCAGAACAAATTACTTGGCATTGATTCCGAGGTCTTGCTCACATGCTTCTCCAAAATTAAACTCTTCTTCCCCCATCTTTTTGATGCAAGCTTTGGAGGTTTGGGATGAATCAAGTTTATGGCCTTGATCCACCTTCTGGAGCTGAAGTCTTGAAAGGGAAAGTCTCAACCTACAGTTAACTTATCATCATGACTTATGCCTTTTCCTGTTAAATTCTGGAGTCCACTGCTTGGGTGAAATAGCTTAGCAATGTTGGTGGAACCAGAAAGCATCTGCATATGGTTAGCAAAAGATCTTATGTAGGTTGCGGGGTGGACCTGTTCCTTGATACCCAAACCCTGCAGAAAGGATTCATTGACTTTGAGCACAACCCCAACCATGTCTGCTCAAAAGTCAATCCCATTGTGTTCAAAGGGTCTTACTCCCAGAAAAGTGGCTTTAGAATTGCAGCCTAAAATCCAGATGGGGCTTGAGAAGAGGGAGAAGTTTGGACTTTACAAAGACTTTTACAAATATTTTTTTAAGAATTCTCTTACCCTGCTGACCCAGTTTCAGTGTTGGGGTGGGGCTGGTCTGCAGTCTTGAGCCCTTTCAAGTTCCAGGTGCCTGGGATCAGGATTTTTCTTGAAGCTTTGCATTTTCCACACCTGCCAAAGCACTTCTGCTTACTCGTGAGTAAACCATGCAAAGGGAAGTTTTTTAGGAGGGAACTTCCCCTGGGATGATTTGGGGGGCTCTGTTACTTGGCTCAGGATCCTTCAGTTGTCCTTGGCTTCCTCTCAGCCTGGCCTTTCCAGCAGACTAAGCCGCATTTGCCTACTCATTAGTAAAGCCACAATATACAAATTTTAGGGCTTTTAAAAACTTTTTGGGCTGTAACTCTGGCTACAAAGATGCTATCTCAAAACAGATCGTTCCATTGGACTTCGCTCTCCAAGTCAAATCCAATGACATATAGTATGATGGGGTAGTGCGCACTATCACAAAGTTGCTTTTGTGGGGTGCCATAACCCCCCACTGCACATCACCCCCCCGGTCGCATCTACAGATGTGGGCCACACCACCACATCACCCTAGTGACACTAATACCTGGGAGTAAGACCTACTGAACACAATGGGGTTTATTTTTGCGTAGACATGATTAGGATTGTGCTCTAAGTTTCATAGTCAAACTTTGTTGTGGGAGTTGTCATCCATTTTCCAATAGAAGGAAGAGATTTTAGGACAGATGTAGACTATGTGCTTTGCATGCAGAAGGTTCAATTTCTGAACCTTCATCTCCTTGCCCTCTACTTCCACCATAGCATCTGCTATGCATGACATATTACAAGCTACCCCACAAACAGCAGCCAATAACACTGAGCAAGAGTTGTGACAACTGACATAATGCAGGTTTTTTTGCCATATTAAATGTATAGAGGAGGAGGCAAGAGAGACACTACAAGCTTGTAATGTCAGATCAAACACAGCTTCTTTTCTAAATTTTATTTCGAACCGGCAACTACCGCATTTACTTGAATCTAATATGCCATCGAATGTAACGCGCACTCTATATTTATAATCAAAATACCATATTTACTCACATCGAATTAACCATCAACTCCAATGTACTCCCTGATTTTGGAGACAGAGCTCAGCTGAAAAAGGTGAGCGTTAGATTTGAGTAAATACAGTATTTAATATTGGCACATCTCCTAAAATATACAGCCTGTTTTGGAAAAAAGGGCTGATACCTTTTCGTCTTTACTAGTGACATCTCAGCTGATCAAACACTTGTCAAGCCGTTCATAGTTTCAGTGGTCTACTAAACAGCCCTTCCACGCCTAAATGCCAGCAACACTAGCTATTCATCCAGAGATATTCTGTTGGGGAAACAAAACCTGGTTCAACGTTCTATTCTCCTCTTGGCTAAAAAAAGGACTTTAAAGAAAACATTGCTGTAACATTTGGTAAAGGGTTTCCTCCCCACCTCCATGCACAGACCCGGAGCCCAAAGGCAAAATACTTCACCATTATCTCCCTTAGAACATGTGCCGACACACCCCATTTTCGCAGGGCTGAGTTGTCTGGGAGAGCAGGAAAATATGGAAGGGGGAGGGAGTCACCTGTTTGTCTACAACAGAGAAATGTCAAAAGCTTTTTGGTAATCAACAGAGCTTAAGAAAAGTCTCCGATTAGCCTTTCTTTCATCTTTCACTTCTCTGCTGTGGCTAGCAATCACCCTTCCAGCTCCTCTTTTTTTCTTTTTAAAAAAACTTTTTAAAAAAACTTTTAAAAACTTAAAAAAAACCAAACTTTTAAAAAACTTTTTCTTTTTTTAAAACCCAAACTTTTAAAATGTCATTTATCTTAATCGGGATACATTTTTGACCAATTTTTATTTCCAACAACATTGGAATGATACGTTCATTGTTGGACAAAGCTGTTCCAGCATAAGTCCAGGATCATGTTTATTTATTTAGTGTATGGTAAATACATGGACTTATGGTAAATAAGATGTTACTGTCCAGTCCTCTCAGCCATTCAAGGACTGAGTGGTCTATATTAGAAAAAATCAGACACTGTGCCAGTATAAGCGCAGTGGTCACAGACACAATGTAGACACAAGCGCAGATGGTCACAGACACAATGTAGTGAATATTTTGTTGAGGAGTACCACAGTCACCAGGATTATGTGAATTAATTGTACAGAAAGTGCTTTTGAGCATGCACAGAGAGCCTTGTCAGCAGAATAACTGCAATCAGTAAACACACATGAAGTTGCAGTCATCAAATGATGTCTGTAGTGTTGTGAACTGGATAGCCTATGGTTATTGAATACCAACCTGGTGCACAAGGTTTTCCTGTTGTGTGATGGTTTCTTTGACTTGCACTCATTCTGGATTCTAGTTTAACAAAAATAATTTATAAAATATATTTGGGAATTGGAGCAAACACAGTTTGCCATTTTTACAGTTTGTTTTCATTTCCAGAATATAAGAATACAAGAGCCCTACTGGATCAGGTCAAAGGCACATCTATTTCAGTTTTTGTATCTCACAGGGTGTAATCTTAACCAATTTATGCCAGCACGACTCATCAATTTCCCAGTTCCTGCAGTGGCATGGGAAGACCAGCCCATGCCTGTCCATACAGCACTTTTGCAACACCCCAGGCCAGCACAGGAATTGTGCCAGCCTAACCAGGGGTTAGGATTGTGCTGAGAGTGGCCTTCCAGATCCCTCAGGGACAAAGAAAACAATAAGAGACCTGCTTCTTGGTGCTCTGTCTTGTATTTGGCATTTTGAGATTACCTGCCTTTAAAATGACATCATGCCTTTAAAAGGGTATTGAACATATTTATGGAGGAAAAGGTGACCACAAGCAGGGTGAACATATGACCAGAAAAACCCAGATTTGTCTGGATTTTTAGCCTTCTGTCCGGGTGTCCTACATTTCGGCTTCATTGTCCTATATTTTGGCTTCATTTTGAAACTTTGCGGTAGTGCACAATACCCCATCATGCCATATGAGTTGGATTCATATTGAACAGCAGAATCCAATGCAAAAATCAGTTTGGAGCTATCTCCTTCCTATCGAAAGTTATGGTCAAAAAACTGAAAAACAAAAACAAAAATACATTTTTTTGGCAATTTTTTTAAGTGGGAAGGAATTTTGGCCTGGGATTAGGAATTTTGGCCCTGGGGTTCAGGAATTTTGGCCCTGGGGTTCAGGGATAATCTGGTCACCCTGATCACAGGTCACAAGCTATGATGGGTATGTCCTGATTTTTGAAGCAGGGTTTCTGAGTTATAGAAGCTGGGCTAGATGGCTTTTGGCTGATCCAATAGGACTCAAGTGGAATTTGAATAGCAAAATATGGGTAGAAATTCATAGAAGGATAATTTATGAAAAAATTGGTATGGTGAATCCTACATTCCACAAGCCCTGTGTACTCAGACAGTTGCATCTTTAACTACTGTTTTGGGAACAGGAGAAAAGCCAGAGGAAGTGTTTTTTAAAATCAGAATAGCAACTGTAATCAGCAGCGATGTGGTTGAAATAACACGCTATATTTGCAGGTGTTCCTTATTTTCCTTTTGGAAAGGCTGCTGTAAGACTTCTTTCATGTTCCTCAAATAAAAACCTCGTGTCTCCATATTTAACCTGTCCAAAATGGAAAGAAAACTTCTACAAAGGCAGAGCACAGGGGATAATCTATACTTTGCAGGGGACAAGGCTGTCTCCTTGTTGTCTGTTGCATTGGACATCATTAGCGCACTGCAGTAGCTTCCCCTTCTGTTGGAAATATCAATGTCACAACCAGAATTAAATGGACTTGCAGCATTCTTGAAGCCCACTGAAGAATAAAAGTCCTCTATGCTATTTAATAAAAATATATTTTTATAATCATCTTCTGCTAGAGTCCTTGAAATATTTACAAGTGACTGGAAGTGAAGGCTGGTTCATGCATGCTGGTTTCCTTAGATGGTAGCTGATTGTATAAATGAACTCCCTTGAAAAAGAATTGCATTTTTGGAGGCATAAAGGCTGCAATCCTAACCACACTTTCCTATAAGTACTATTGAACACAATGGGATATACTTCTGAGTAGACATGCTTGGAATTGCTCTGTAAGTGATGTAAATGTTTAGGTGGATTAGATTTGTGATACATTTATTTTTTTGTATCTGCAGGTATAACCCTTGATGTTGCCGAGGTCTCTAGAGGGAAGTATCACCCAGTGTGAGAGCTCATTGCATCACCTCATGATGGACATCCTCCCATACCATGCCATACAGAACCATACGCACAGATTAACTGCAGTGGCATCATGGGGGATAGTGTGACCCAATTAACTTTATTTCAGTATATAACAGTGTCACTCTACAAATCAGTAACCAACCCAAACACTAGATGGTTCTCGCATAACTGACAGTTAAATACTAAGCATGTCTACTCAGAAATAAGTCCCATTGTGCTCAACAGTAATATTAGGCAAGTGTGGTTAGGATTGCAACCTGAATGAAAGTTCTAATATTAGCTGATACCTGACTCATACTAACACTTTACTAGTTCCCAGTTCCCAGTGGTCAGTTTTGAGTTAATGAAATTAATTGAGTTAATGAAATTCACATTTTGTTATACATTGTTAAGGCAGTTGTGTTTTCCTTTTTTGGCACAATCCTAACCATGTCTACTCAAAAGTAAGCTTCATTGTGTTCAATGGATCTTACTCCCAGAAAAGTGTCTTTAGGATTGCAGCATTAGCTATACTTGTTGATAGAATGCAGAAATTTAAAGTTTGTTGTATTCCGCATTAAAGTACCTTTCCAGTGATATATAAGATATTGATATTATTCTAAAATGCCAAAATTTTCACAATTTTGATCACCAGTGGTGTGTCACAAACAACCTGAACATGTCACCTAGTATAGTCCACATACAGTAACTTACTGTGCACCAAGTGATAAGTAAAGCCACTGGGCATCAAGTGACAAGCACAAGGCATTAATAAGTTTCAGTAGTCAGTAACTAGCTTCCCAATTTAGAGAGAGAGAGAGAGAGAGAGAGAGAGAGAGAGAGGTAACATTTTAGATGAACTCACCAAAGCAATTTCTGGCTGCTTTTGCATTTGCAGTTGGGGTCTTTTGGCCCCATAAATGACCAAATGGTAAAGCGAAATGTATACACATGTGCCTCTGTAATCTGTTAATCATACATCACAAATAGGTCTGGAAATTGTCTAGCTATATATTGTACCAAGGTGCCCAGAGTCTCTCACCTTCTCTTTCCCTCTGACAAACACACTTCAGGAGAGCTTTGGCTGAGGCTTTGAAAAGCAAACAGTATTTTACTTGGAATATATTAATAACCTTTATGACACCTGCCTTTTGATCTTAAGAGAATCATTAGACAGCTTCCAGGCCTGGAGCTTTTGCCGTGCCTTCAGAGCAACAAAAGAGATTAATAGATGATCAGAGACTTTCCTCGGCTCAGCTAGCCAAGCAGCAGGCAGGGATGGAGAGAGGGATACAGGTGTTTTCAGAGCTATATGAGGATGAAAATTCTACCTGTACTTACTAGTTCTCCATATGTTGGCTTTTGATGAGTGTCAAGACTGAAGTCTTGAACCTGAAGTATACCAGGGAGGGATTTAGAGCACAATTCTAACCATGTCTACTCAAAAGTTAGCCTCAGTGTGTTCAATGGGTCTTACTCACAGGAAAGTGTCTTTAGGGTTGCAGACCTAGCATGCTATCCTACTCAAAAGTAAGCCCCATTGTGTTAGAATCATAGAATAGAATCCTAGGGTTGAAAGGGACCTAGTAGGTCATCTAGTCCAACCCCCTGCCTGCAGCAGGAAATCCTCCTAAATCATCCCTGACAGGTACTTGTCAAGCCTATGCTTGAAGACCCCCCAGTGAGGGAGCATCCACCGCCTCCCTTGGTAGTCTGTTCCACTGCCGAACCGCCCGAACTGTAAGGAATTTTTTCCAGATATCCAACCAGAATCTCCATTCTTGCAGTTTGTACCTGTTGGTTCTAGTTCTGCTTTCAGTTCAGTGGGTCTTACTCCCAGGAAAATGTCTTAAGGATTGCAGCCCAAGACTGTGAACATCATTGAATTCTGGCTCATGGGGTTCTAACAGCAGAAGACCAAGAATCAAGAAATATTGGAGTGGAAAGATTGGAATGAGATGAAGGTATAGCTCAGCAGGACAGGAAGCCACCATATCTGCAACACCATGGGATTACACTATATGTTAGAGCCCACTTTACAGCATAATCCTATACAGTGGGACCTTCTATCTATTCCAGGACCTCCTATGGATATCAATATCCATGGATAGTGAAATCTGCAAGGAGGGCACTTCAAATGTTCTCTAGATGATTCTTCCATGGAAGTCCACCCTGTCCCAGTGGCCTCCCAGAAGCCTCCTGGACATCACCAGCCACTTCCAGTTAACATTGGGAAATTTCCAGTCATGCCTGGCAGGTGTTGTGAGGCATGGGATGCTCAGATTTGTGGACAACAAGGCATGGATAAGGAAGGCCCACTGTACAGTGCTCCAGATATGGAATTTCACATATTATGTGCTATGTGAAATTTTAGTGGGACAAAAGGAATCCTTCAGCACTGAGCTCCTTGGCAAAAGACTGAGATACAAATGTTGAAGAAACAATACCTCAATTAAAAAACTGACAGTGCAGTCCTAAGCGTGTCTATTCAGAAGTAAGTCCCATTGTGTTCAACAGTACTTAGTCCCAGGAAAGTGTAGTTTGAAGAGTGAGGCTATAATCCTAAAGACACTTTCCAATTGAACAAAATGGGGCTAACTTTTGAGTAGACATGGGTAGGATTGTGCTCTTATAATAAGTGTAATTATATGGTGGCAACATCATGTGAATATAGTTACTATGATTTCAAAGTAGCATCCTGTTGTATTCACTGATCCCCAGCATCCAACAACAGGAATTACCTGAAGAAGGCTTCAGATATGGTCCACTATGTTTAATCCATCTTTCTTACTTAAAAAAATTTCCTCTAACAGTCTCCACACTCTAAAAATGGGCAGAAAACAATTTTTCACTCCTTTACCCAAATGGAAACACTGAACAAGAAATCTTTCATAAAAGGGGGGGGGGAAATGGTGGGATTAGATTTGGGACTGCAGACTCAGATGCCAATGATGTGCTACTAAGGCTGTAATCCTAGCCTCAAATTATGCTGGCCTAAGTCCAGGGATGACCCGGGATGTCACAAAAGTCATATAAGATACTTGTGCACCATACCTGGGGAGGGTTAGGCTAGTGCACAGACATGTGCTTGCCTCACTACATCACCACAGGAAAAGTGATGAGCTGTGCCAGCCTAGGTTATGATTGCACTCCAAGTTACAGAAGTGCCATTCCAGCTGTTCAGCCTGGTGCTCCTTATTCCTCCTTGCAATTCTACACATGCAATAGTTTGTCTTCTTGCCTCACACAAAGAGGCAGAAATCGCTTGGGGAATTGGATGGGAGCCACATGTTAAATTGCTTGTGCAGCTTCTGTTATTGGGGCATCAGGCCTTGCCTGCTTCCTGCCATGGGAACATCTCAATCCAATCTGACGTGTTCCTCATAATAGTGATTTCATTCTACCCCAGGAGGGAGGGAGAGAGAGAGAGATAGAGAGAAAGGATGGATGGATGGATGGGAAGAAAGATTTCATATACCGGTATTTCTTCCATTTGTCTTATCAAAATGCTTATACAGAGCCTATGAATGTAGATTTGTGTACCAGGTTCAGTGGTGGAATTCAAATATATTAACTACAGGTTCTATGTCCTATAGACATAGGTCTTATATCAACATATGTCCTACTATGTAGGTTCTATAAAGTAGGTGACAACCTGCTGAAGCCCACCTCTGACCAGGTTATGTGCACAAATCCTTTTGTTTTGCATGCTAAGGCTGCAGTCCTAACCTAGGCGGGCACAACTCATCAGTCTTCCCATTCCCATGGTGATGTAGGGAAGCAAACACATTTTTGTGTCCTGGATTAACCCTCCTCCAGGAGTGGTGCAGAAGTATCTTATGACACTTTGGTGACACCCCAACATCTGCACAGGATTTATTCTGGGGTTTATGCCAGCCTAACTGGAAGTTAGGATTACAGCCTAAGCCACTACATTGAAGTATAGTGCAAAATCCTCATGTTGTCCTAGGCTGGTGGAAGGGGTATTATATGCCAGTCAAGGGGTATTATAGACATGCTGTAAAACACATACCTCCTTGGAGATGATATGATTGGTGCAGAGGTCCCTGTCAGCCAATGGATGCTGGACCCATGACCAGCAGGAGTATATTTGTGCTGACCCAGGCTGGTGGTACAGGATATGGTGGTGGGAGGGTGGAAAGGGATGATAGTTTGGAGGGGAGGAGATGGTGATTTGGGAGTTAATTTGAGAGGCAACTGGGAAGATTCAGAAGGATGGTGGAATGGGCCATGGCAGTGCAGGCTGTATCTTAACCATTGCCTCTGATCCAATCAACCTTACATGGGCTACTGATTGCACCAGAGATTCTGCATGCATAGATCAGAGTAGCTCCATAAGTGGCTACAGTACTACTTGGGATAAAGATAGGAATATCCCCTTAAACTTGGCCTGCTTGTTTCAGAGCAGTTTAAGATTGGATTGCCCCACTTCCAACTTTTCAAAATGTATATAAAGCACCTCCTGCAAATGTGCTTTTCTTGGCCTCTCCGAACCTCGTGACCTAATTGGATGAACTCTGAAATGGCGTACCTAATTTTGGGATCCCCTATACAATCAAATAGACTGCAGTGGCTTAGTGGATAAAGGTGCAGTGCTTGCCAGTCTGATGATTGGAGGTCAGCAGTTCGAGACTTCAGTACTGCAAGACAGGGTGATCTCCCATCCTTTGCCCAGCTCCTGCCAACCTAGCAGTTTGAAAGCATGTAAATGAAAATAGGTACCAGCTCGGCAGGAAGGTAACAGTGTTCCATGCGCATGTGGGCCACATGTCCAAAGAGGCGTCTTTGGACAATGCTGGCTCTATGGCTCTAGAAACAGGAATGAGCACCACTCCCTAGAGGCGGTCATGACTAGCAAGGCAACCTGGGGGGGCACCTTTACCTTTATAAAATTAAATAGATAAAATGGGCTATGACTAGGGGAAAGTCGCCTAAGAAAGCGGCAACTGTTTCTTTAAACCTCTTATTCTTTAAGATTGACCCCAGTGGTTTGGCACTCAATTCAAAGAGAGAACCTCAGCAGAAGCATCAATCCAATCAGAAGATGGCGTCATGGAAGAGTCTATTATTTCATATTATTGTCTGTCTTTCTCTTCTTTGCTTCCTTGTTATCTCGCACAAGAAGGAAGGTGGAAAGTGTCAACAAGATACCACCGTAGTGTGAAGTGATGCTCCAGGAAGAAGGTGTCTGGCTTATGATGCCAACAAGCCTCTCAACCTCAATGCCCTTTTCAAGTGTGTTCTCTGCCTGAGTGGTACAATCAGAATAGAGACCTTTCTTTTTGCTGGACAGTGAATGAGAGGAGAGGGGCTCTTTGAAGAGATCAAAATGAACCATAGAGCACAAAGGGGATTATACTGAGCCTGGACCATTGCTCCATAATAATCTCAGCCAATGGTGTAACACACACTATCCAGTGTTTCCTGGGCATCCTCCACTGACTACTCACTTTCATCCTCTTCCCAGGTCTCTTTGATTCTGCAGAAGCTGTTTAGCTGGATTAGAATCATGAGTTATTTGTTGGGCCACAAGGTCAGATATGGGGTTCCAGATCCATTGGTGCTAAGCTCTGGTGGTTGTGCCCCTCTCCTGCCCTGGTCATGCCATCCCCTGCCCTCTGCCACCCCAGATTGCCAAGGAAGGTGGTACACTCTCAGATTGCCAAGGGAGGTGGTAGACTCTCTCTCCCTGGGGATCTTCAAGCAGAGGCTCGACGAGCACCTGTTGGGGATGCTCTAGGAGGATTTCCTGCTGCAGGCAGGGAGTTGGACTAGATGACCTACTTGGTCCCTTCCAACTCTATGATTCTATGATTCTATGAGAATGTCTCCTCCCTTCCAGTCCCCATGCCCAGTCTTATCTCTCCATTATCCAGTGGTTTGAGTGAGCACTGGACAGCAGATCTCTGGCACTGGCCCAGACATATTCTGGAATGGATTATGTTCATAAACCAAGGTACCACTGTACATGTGCTGGAAAATATGAGAATATAGTGGTGACCTGGACTGGTGTTCCATAAGTTGTCTTATACAGCAGTGAAGGAATGGCCTTTGACCTGATCCAGCTGAGGCTCTTATAATCTTAGGATCTTAGGTGTGAAAGAGGTTAGAAAGTCTTGTGGTTTATGGTTTGGGAAGCTCCAATCCCTAAAATCTAATCAGCCAAATAAAAGTTTAGCTAAATCAGAATATTTTCCCTATATTTCAAGCTGAATAATTTAACATTCACCCCAGTTAAAATTTTACCACTTTTACATTAAAGACCAATTAAAACGTTTCAATAACAGTTATTATCAGCATAGTAAGAAGACGTACCTACTGGGCATCTCGAAAAGATGATTGACCCAACCTATAAATTGGTGCCCTTGCCTTTACCCTTGTACGTCAATCAATTACAGTCGTCAATCATGCCCAAGTACTGCCTGCCTCAGCAGGTCTCACTACTTAATCATAGAACTGTTGAGCTAATACCATTCATATTTTTGGCCTTAAAACACTCCTTGAGGAATTCTCATCCATTATTGCATCAAAATTAACGAGATCTTAAAGTGCACACTATATCATTTGCAACATAATACTCTGCTAAATGGAAAACATCAGAACTGAGCATAATTTATTGCTATTTACATCTGCTTGTTAATTAGCAGTTCTTCGGGATGATCAAGTAATTGAGAAGAAAGGTTTTTCAGCCAAGTTCACTGGGGGGAAGACATTTTACTATGTATATGTCGGCCAGGGAGGCAATGGTGGTGCTGGGAGATGCAGGGTATGTGCCCTGCATTGGTAACGCACATGGGTGGAGTTGCCATATGTTCTGAAAATCTGGGGACAGTCTTGGTTTTTGGGGATTGCATTCACATGCTGGCAAGTTTGAAAGGGGGGTCCTGTGCTGGTTTTGTGGAAGAGAATTATGGGAACTCTATGCACATAGGAGGTGTGTGACACAACTATTGACCAAAATTGCTAAATTTGTTATTTGTAGGACTAATACCACCATGTTATATACCATTTGATGCATAATTTTCAGCAGAATGCAATGTAACAAACTACTTTGCGGTATCTTTGTACTTTCATGCCCATCAACCGGCTTATTGCCCCACCTATTGTATAGGAGAAAGTCAAGCATGAGGTGACCTGCTGGCTCCACATTGGGTGAAGCAAATCCTAATGATGCCACTGTGTGGAGGTACTCAAACTAAGTGTCCTCAGAGCAAAACATAATTTTTAAAAGTTTTTAGATGTTGAAATAATTTAAATAATTTAATAATAATAATTTTAAGTTTGATAGTTCTGATAATTGCTTTTGAGTAATACCAATTCCAGCCTTCAATTTTCAAAACAGAAATTATGAATCCTCAAAATTATTATATGTTTTTTCTTCATACACTGTGCATAACTTGTGCTTGTGAAGTATACTCAACCTGAGCATTCCTAAACCTTTCCAAGAATGAACTAGCTCTGTTCATTGATAACAGAAACTGGCTACACGCAGTCCTGATTGATCATCTTTATGACATCACAAATTCTAGCATACTTTTATAACATTAAAAATAGATTCTATTACATTTTTTAAAAGTGCAAGGTATGATCTTTTGATGGCTTAACTGCAAACTTATAATTTCAAAGAATTAAAAAAGGGCAGACAACATGTCCAAAGAATGGGTTGAGGGACAAGGTTGACAACTAAATGAGTGATGGAAACACCAACAGCCACTGCATTTACTCGAATCTAATACGCCATCAAATCTAATGCACAATCTTTACTTATACTCAAAATACCACATTTGCCCTAATCTAATTAACCATCAAATCTAATGTGCACCCTGATTTTGAAGTTTAAATTTGGCTGAAAAAGGTGAGTGTTAGATTCAAGTAATTACAGTATGTTTCTTTAATGGGGTGAGGGAAAGCTTAGATTAGGTGTTCTCAAAGTTTTAATTGGACCACTGGGACAATTTTAAATCATTGCAGGGGCAGAAGGGTTGCCTCAGGGGGTTGCCCCAATAGTGCCACAGCAATGGCGCTGCAGCCTCCCCTACAGTTCTCTGCATGGCTACAATGGATTCCACACACCTTCAGTGAGCCTCTAGCTGCCTTCATAACCATATATGTGACCACAATAAACTAATTGGCTGTCAGAGTTTGCACAAAACGTGTGCCACTGAAAGGGACCCATTCATGGGATCACCTTATAGGGAAATGCAATCCACCTGCAATCTGCAATCCACTTGCAATCTACTTGCACTACCTGCAATCCACTTGCACTACCTGCAATCCACAGGTAGTGGCTTTGGTCTGGTGGTTGAGCAAAGGGCTGCCAGAAGACTGCTAAGCAGGAATGAATAATGTATGGGAAACAAAAAAGCCAATAAAGCTATCATGAGACCAGAAGGAGTTGCTGTTTACAGCTTGGCTGACCTGAAACAGCTCCTACTGGAAGCTTGTAAGGCATTCCTTGATGCCAGGTGTAGTGACCATGTCATGAAGGATTCCATCTGGAAGAGAAGAGTTTTAGCTACCAACCTCCCAGGGTTGTTGTAATTACCTACCTACAATTATCTACCTTCCAGGGTTGTTGTGAGGAAAAAAGAATAAAAGTTATGTAAATCACCTTGGGTATTTTCTTTAGGATGGGAAAGGCAGGATATAAATCCCTTAAATAAACAAAACAAACAACTGGTAACACTAAATTCCATAACTATACTAGTTATGAGAACTCCTGAAAATTCCTACATTACTGAATTGGAGTGAGAATATCTACCTTGTGCTTCTCATGGAAGAGTCACCTCAGATGTCCTACATGATAGTTGTCTACATCACTTGTGTAGCTCTGTGGAGTGAGCAGGCTAACCGTGTAGTAACATGCCTGCTGTTTTTGTATCTTCCCCATGAGTTTGATAGTACCAAAGAAGCATGTACGTGTCACCTAAATACATGCATTCCCCCACTTATTGGATGGGTTAGGGATCAGAGAACCATCCAAAAGTGACAACTGTTTAAAAGTGGAACCCAAGCTCTTTCCGTTTATGAATGTTCCTTCCAATGCTTTTTTAGTTAGCAAATTGCAAATGCCCCTTTTATCTTGCAAATTCCTGCGAACACACAAGGATATCTGTAAATGGATTCTCATTAACTCCTTCAGGAATGGGATTAGACCAGGAAGTACAAGAGGGGGAGAGCAATTTTGACCTTTAGAACAGAAGAAAGAGGTTGAAAGAGTGGAACATGCATTGAATGAATGAGTTTTGGATCTAACTGAAAGGTTTTTTAAAAAGTTGATTGTCAGAAAATGAATTATCAGAAAGCGAGGGATACCTGTACATTCACGATCCCCTTCCCAGTGAGTAGTGACGTACATATCTCACCTAGGAAAGATGGGAGGCAAATTGATGCTGCTCACAACTTTTATGAAAATACCTGGAGAAGGAAGGTTTTGGAAGCAAACTTATATTATGTGTCATTGAGTGCAAGTGATGTAGACAAAACATGATTAATGCTAAATATGTCTGGGTTGCACACTCAACCGAGATAGGAGTCAACATGTTTTGGGAACATCAAAGAGAACCTGATACCTGCGAGTATAAGAAGATTAACGTTTATAGTGATCTGTAGATTTGACTGTTCCAGGGAGACTAACAGACACAGCCAGGAGGGACACTTAGTAATAAATTGGCACCCAAATCCTCTCATGTGCTTAACAAAATCTGGCATGTATATAAACTCATGGTTGAGGGGCTTCCCTCCCCCCCCCTTTCAAACTTCTACTACAATCAGCCTGGAAACGTGGTCTAGGATGTTAGCAGACAAAACAGAGTGAAATGTGAGCTGTTACGGCATGCCTGAGTTAGACATGAAAATGTGTCAGAATTTCTGCACGGGGGTGATGGTGGGGAGCGCGCAACCAGCTCTGCCACTTTCGCATTCCTTGTGGAAACGAAGCTTTGCTTTCGAAACATTCCCGGTGGAACAGCAAGGAGATGCCTTGAGCTCGAGAACGTTCCACTCCAGCATCTTAAAAAGGACAAGGACTGTGCTGTTGAATGATGGGGTGTGCTAATTTCTAGGGTGAACCTCCACAATCCGTAATGCGCCAACCCACACTGCCACACTCATAGAGTTCGTTGCGCTTTCTAAACATGCAAAGTGCTTCACATTAATTCTTTTGAAATTGTCTTTGCAAAAATCTCTACAAGGTAAAGATTGTTCTTTCCATTTTGTTGCTAGAAAAATGAGGCTGGAAGGGAGTGGCTTGCATTAGACCTCCAGGTTTGTGCCTGGAAGAGATTCAACTCAGAACAGTCCTATACAGTAGCTCTTAGCCACTGTGCTACACCAGCTCTCAAGTTACCAGTACAAAAAGTATTGACGTGTTCCCAGTCCGCAGTAGTACCAAAGAGTGGGCATTTCCTGAACCCCTAAAGGGCCATTATATGTGGCTGCTGCTGGGGCCATGTTTAGCTTGGTAGGGCACATGTTGAGCAGGCCTGTGCAAAAATGGGGGCCAGGATACCCCAATGGACCATGTGAGCTTTATGATTGAATTGCCAGATTATACAGGGATAGGGTTGCCATATGTTCTGAAAAACAGGAACAATCCCAATTTGGGGGGATTGTGTTCACATACTGGCAAAAGGGACAGAGGGTCCTGCCCTGCTTTTGTGGAAGAGAATAATGGCAACCCTACACAGGGCACATCAATTCCAACACTCCTGAGTTAGAATGAACAGAAAGAAAAAGGAAAGAAAAAAAAAAGAAAAGAAAAAAACATGTGAATTGTCTTAGGGCATGGCCTTATGGAGAGAAGCAAAAGATTATAGTGGCGCCGCTAGTAGGGTGTGGGACACACTAGGGCAGGGTGATAATGTGTTACCACACCCACATCATGGGAGATGGACTATCATGGGGATGGGACATGGCCTTTTGCACTGGTGTGCAAACTCTAGTGACATTGCTGCATCAGGTGCACATCAAATTCCACTTGAGCAGAACTAAAGCACCATAAATGGTTGTTATATTTTATTTAACAATGCATCCATTAACTTGGCATCCATCAATCTTGAAAGACTATAGTATTGTGTTCGACGCTGCATGCGAAGAACAAAGGCCTGGGTTGGATTGTTATGGAGGATAGGCTGTTACCCAAGCAGCAAATCCCCCCTCTCCACGCCACTGAAATAGTCCAATGGAAAGGCAGAGCCAATATGCTTGGATCCAGCTGCGTCGCAGAGCTGGGCTAAGGCTAGGAGCTCACCTGTCTTGTGGGGACCAACCTGGGTCTTGAACCCTGGCCTACTAGTTAACCGGCACAGTGTCTTAACCACTTGTGCCACCCACAACCCATTACAATGCAGGAAGAACTAGCCAATTTAGGTCATTTCTTTTCTTTTTAAAAATATTTCTTAAAAAAATATTTGTGGCTGTACGCCTTCCAAGATAAAAACACATTCACATGTATAGAAACATTACTTAATATTTAACTTCATTAGTTTTTTGGAAAAGTTGCTTTCATTGTTTCTCTACAGTTAATAAAAGGAACATGCCTGTCATTGATTAAATTGCTATGCTTATTATTCAAATAAAGTGAATATTTAAATACTGGATAATTATTCAAGAAACTGGTCAATTGATCAGTTCTTACTAATATATATTAGTAAGTATTAGTATTAGTAATATATATATATATATTTATATATATATATATAAATCATATGCTTTATTCTAAATTGTAGCAACTGGAATCGGTTGGATCTTAAGGTTCTCAGGCTTAAGGAACCTCACAGAAGCTACCTTTTGTCTACATGCAATCCCATCTATATGCCCCATTCACTGCAATTCCATGTTTAGGCAATTCCACACTTCAAACTGATAATATTTGTTTAGTATATAGAAAGATCAAGTCCAGTCTCTGCTACCTTGTGCAAGCTCTCCTTTAACCTCAGATCTCTGGATCCCACCCAGTGTCTTGGAAATTACATTTTAGGATGATACTTCATACACTGGTTCCAACTGGATTGCACTGGGATAAATAAGAGCATTTAATTAAAGTAGCATCTGATTGGTCCTTACAAACTTTCAGAGGGATGACGACAAGACAGCAATTAGTAACTCAGACGGGTATGATCCCTTGCATGCTTATTACACAGTAACTCACCTCTGAGTAAATGCAAATCGGATCGGGCATTAGCTTCTAAAACTACAGAGCAGTTAAAGAAATCCCAAATGTTTTGAGCTGTAATTTAGATCATTGGCTTGAAAGAAATGGGAAAACTCAGCAAAAGGTCTCATTGTAGCCACCTCCTTTGCAAACACACACACACACACACATATCTTTTTACAAAATCATCAAGATGGAGCCAATATATTTCTACATGTTGTTACATACCCAAGTTAGGTAACAGCAAAATATAAATAGAATCCAACCTTGCTTTGTGTGCAGCTGCTGGAAATTACCACTCTGCTCAAAGATAATTGACAATTAGTTAAACAACACTCATTAAACTCTTTTCTCCTGGCTCCAGCTGGTAAGAGTCAATCTTCCAAAATTCAAATTAAAGCAAACTTTGTGCAAACTTGTCTCCGTTTCTTTCGCTCTACCTGAAATAACTCACAAGGAAGAGTATAATTTGCATTATCCTTTAAGGCAACAATGAAGGACAAGTAAAGATGATTGCTAATCATAGCTGGGTTCTTGAGCCAAGTTGGCTCTTCAAAGACATAACCTCAGTAAGGAGAAAACCAGTGCTCCATATTGCCAGTTCACATTAATTAATCTCATCGATATCCCTCCAACAGCCCAAATCTATCTAAAGCTGGAACCACAACAGAGTGTTCATATGTTCTCTTATTCCAGGACATGTCCTCTTTTTAAGCATTGTGTCATGGAAAATCTTCAATGTCCCTCTTTTCCAGCAGGCAGGATGACCTTATAGAATGGAGGGCAGAGTTCCTCTTCCTTTAACATCCCATATAATAGGGAATTTAGGCAGGTGCTGCTTTTTAAACCCTTCTGTGATGAGCTAAAACAGCCTAAATTCCCTCTTCTATGCAATGGTTAAAGGTAGAGGCTCTCTGTCCTCCATTCTATATGGTCACCCTATAAGTAGGCAACATGTAGCCTTTCTTCTAATAAATAAATTAGCAGTAAGGAATAGTTTTAAATTTAATAATATATAATATCGTTTAAATTAAGCACATGAAAGCAACACAAAGGAGTGCTTTAGCTTTTATTTTGCCATGTCCTACATTTTTCTTAGGAGTCCTACATTTTTCGCAGGGCCTTCTCTTCTTTTTTGGTTATGGCATATGATCACCCTGGACCACATAGAACAGTGGTTCTTGAGTATTTCAGCACAAGGCCCTACTTCTGAGAATGGCAATCTGTTCAGGACCTCCAGAAATGATGTCATCAACCTGGAAGTGATGTCATGGCCAAAAATGACATCCAAGAGGAAGAGGCATAACTGTGATGCTAGAGCTTCTCCATGTCTACTCAGAATAGGGTTGCCATAGTTCTCTCCCAAAAAAATTGGGAAGAGATTTTGTCCCATTTGCCAGCAGGTGAACACAATCCCCCAAAATCGGAATTGTCCCTATTTATGGGGACATATGGCAACCGTAATGCAGAAGTAAGTCCCATTGTATTCAATGAAACTTACTCCCAGGAAAGTATGGATTGCAGCCTGAGTGCCCATGAGACTGAGCACTGGCACTAACCTGAACTCATTCCACTTTGGCCAAAATAGAGACAAATCTCTTGCCATTTGCTCTGTTAGTAGAGCTGGGTTAACAGCTTCAGGATCCAACTTGTTCTGTTCTACCAGTTCATCTGATTGGTTGTAGCCTTACCCTATCACCTGGTTACCCTATATAAATAGACAGAAATCTCAAGGATCACCTTTGCTTCCTCCTGCTCCATAATGGGCTTGAGCCCAATATCCCAGTCATCCTAATATTTGACTTCCACTTCTGTGGGCTACATGACTTGAAGCCATTAAATTCCTGCAGCACAGCAGTCCCTATCAGTGTATCACTGTTGCCCTCAAGGAACAGCATGATGGGTCCAAATAGAGCATAATTGAGGAACATGATGGATATCCAACTTTGGCAGCAAACATTAAATAGTGAGATGCCATATCACAAGATCTGTGCCTAACAACAATACAACCAATTCACTAATGACATACCTAGTGTGTTATTGAAACAGTATGAATCAAACAAATCCTATACCTAAGATGCTGAACTGTCTTAAGTCTCCCCCTACTGGTTAACTAGCACCATTTTCAGTTAACTATCTAGTTAAGTCTGAAACTTAGCAACATTTGCAAATCTTTGACTCTTTTCCTTTCTTCTTTATTTAAAAACTTTTCGGTTCATTAGCTCCTTACAGTTTGGCAATCTGTAGGCACTGGGCAAGGTCTTTTGTGTACTTAATGAAGCAAACCAAACAAGACAACAACAACAACAAAAAATAGTAAAATGAGATAACTAAAATGTGATCCAACATTTTACAAAATGTTATTACGGATTTTAATGATAGTGAAAAAGAACAGAGCTTGAGTGGCCCCATAACCTGATGACTCCAGATTTCTGCATTTATCCCTGTGCAAAAAACAAAATTCTGTAATGGGAATAAATTATTCAGATCAGAAACCAATCCCAAACATTCTGAGTTGCTGAGTGTCAGGGGCTGCAGTGGTGCCAAATGGCTGCCATTGCATCCTTAGTATGCCAGGCAGTGGCCATTGGCTCCTGATAGCTCAGAGGAAGGGGCTATTTAACTCATGCAGAGTAAAGAAGTCCTGTATCCAACCATAAGACTGGTGGGGTGTTGGATCTAGTGGAACTGATGGTGAGGGTGAGAGGCCACTGACTTGGTGTTTTGATGCACCCTGCAAAACATAGCACTGTGTTCCCCCCCAAATGTAGCTATGCTACTGGGAAAATGAGGATATGTTGACAGTCCCTACTCATATTCTTTGTGCAAAACCAAAGGATTTCTGAATAAAGTAGAAATGAAATTAGCATTTTAAAGATTTTCTGTTGTGTGTGCAGACAGGCAGCCCAATCCAGAGCAACTAATCTGTCCACATAAGAGCCCTTGGGTTGCCCTATCTAACACTAGGTTGGAGCAACTGCAAGATGCTCCAGCCCAGTTACTCTGAAGGAGGCTTAAGGCAGAGCAAGGCAAGATAGGGTGCCCTAAGAGAGGTGGACCTGCTCTGCCCTAACTGGGGCAGCCTAAGCAGCTCAGGAGAGGCAAGTTGAGGGCATGTTTAGGATTGCCTAGGGCAGAGCAGTTACTCTGTATCCAAAGCCTGTTTCCAAGGCAGAAATGCCCTCTTCCAGCCCTCAGAGTTATACCACCTCAGGAGCAGGTATAGTAATGAGTAGACCCATAGGAGTCCATGATAAGGCCTGAGTAAGAATGGCAGTGCTGACCAAAAATCTGAGTTCTTGGCCATCCTAGCTGCAACCCCTGCCTCTCAACCTCAGGATATGGAACAAACTACGGCTGCCCACAAACCTCAGGATACAGCAGGCCACTCCAAGAAGCCCCTTGTATTCACTGTAGAATGTACTGGCATCTCATCAGGGACTCCTTATAAGGCAGGCACCCAGTGGCGTCACCAGACTGGTGCGGCTGGTGTGGGCTGCATTGGGGATGCGCTCTGTGTGGGGTGATGTGCCGGAGGTGTTTGACTGTCCTTTGGCAGGCCCCGGGCGTCAGCACCCCCATTCAGGCCTGCTCCAAGGTGGAGAATCAGCCAGAAGCTGCCACTTGTCTGAGGAGCTGGCCTGAACGGCCATCTGAGGTGCACTGCGCAGAAACACACTGAGCATGCCGAACAGCTTCAGAGGAGACTTCCTTAGAGCAGAGAAAGTCCACGCCTCTGCACAGCCATTCGGCCTCACTCAGGAGGCGGAGTGGCAGCCGAATGGCTTCAGAAAGAGTACTGCACAGGCACCAACTCTGACGCCTGCACAGTCTCCCCCGAAGCCAAAAGGCTTCAGAAAAGTACTGCGCAGGTGTCAGAGATGGTGCCTGCGCAGTACTCTTTCTGAAGCCAGTTGGCTTCAGAAACAACTGCACAGGCGCCAACTTTGGTGACTGTGCAGTCCAGGTGGGGGGGGGGGGCGCATCCCAGGGATGACGCACAGACTTCCGCACCAGGTGATGTGCAGAGTCATGTCACCACTGTAGGCACCACAGCTGTTCCTTGTTCAGTGTGATCTGAGGGGTGTCTCCTCAGGAGCAAGTCTTCCCCTTGTGTCAATTACTTAGCATGCTCTGGAGCAGTTAGGGCAGCCCAGGCTTCCTGACTCTCTGGATTCAGCATAACTTTCTGCTCTGGATACAGAATAGTTAGGAGAGTGCAGTTAGGTCAGAGCAGGCTGAATTTGCTCTGGATTGCAGCCATAGTTGTACTGCTCTTCTGCACATCTAGTTGGTTCACTCTGGCAAAGATGCTTCTATGTATTCAACAGAAAAGCCTTGTGCAATACAAGCTGTTGGCTTGCCAAGGATTTTGATGGTGGCATGTTGATAAGCAGTGTGCAAGCAGTGTGACACTTGTATATATCACCAAATGCCAGGCCATCAAGGCTAGACTTTGGAATGCCGCCTTGCTGGGACAGACCCCCCCCCCCGATCTTTGCTGATCATCCATTTTTAACATTGGCCACCCATTTCCACTCACTATGATGCAAGCGCAGCAATTGTTGTCATACACACCACTCAGCAGTGCTAATATGCTAAGATTTAAGAGCAAAATGGAAAACCATTTGTGCAACCCTTTCCAAGACCTGATACTCTGAAAGGCCCAGTTCAGGGCTTAATTTAAATTAGAACTTCAATACATAGGGCTCTGGACCAGTTATGGACTTGTACCCTATGGCTCCCCCGGCACAAGCATATGAGCATGGTGCTTGGGACTTTTGCCCCCCTGGCTCCCTCCAGGCCTGCCACTGCTCTGGCCAGAAGTTCTGTAATTTCATTTTCTTTTGGTTTCAATATAATAATTGACTTAACATGAGCCATCAAGCTGAAGAAAGATCTAGGTATACAAATATGACAAAATATTATCAAAAAAATTCCGTTTCATACAGTATGTAACTCCTTCTGTTACCCCGTGGAACCTAATCTTGTGTTTCTCAAACTGTGGGTCAAGACCATGCGCCAATTTCAGGTGCAATGCCTACTTATTTCAAAATTCCATTTTAATATATTACACTTGATGCTACCATGATATGCGACTGTATCTGATATCCAAAACACTTCTGGTCCTAAGCATTTTGAATAAAGGAAGCCCAGCTTATATAATTAATGTTTTTAAAAAATGAATGGCTATGTATGGCTTCAAAAGAAGCTTTATTTTAAAGTACCTTCAGGAAGAGTAGACTATACAAATCCAAATATATATATATTTTTTAAATCACACTGTCTACACATCGTGCAACGCCAGAGGTTCTGGAGACATAACTATTCATCTTCAAATACAGAAGTACAGTACATATTCTTTTCAAAACAAGTATAACAAGACACTTTTTTGAAAAAATACAGGTGTAACCTATTTATATGCAATTTATTTATATGTGAATTATTTATATGTGGATTTTGTTGGCTCTTTAAATTGAAAGCTACCCTAAGAGGAGCTATTAATGGCTTAAAGGCAGCCTGTTTACCAAGGCACCCTGGTAGGTAATTATCTTATCTTAAAATAATTATCTTATATTATCTAACTTTAGGATTGGTTCTGTTCTGTTCTTCCTTCCCCCAAGTGATAAATTGTTCTCTCGTGCAACTGCTTGCAATTTGCAAAGAGCTCAGCTCCCTGCAGAGCAGTCAGCAGGCACTTCAAATAGAACTGGAATCATTAATACCTTGTTAGCTTGGTAATTAATTGCCTTTATATAACACAAAAATAATTAATCATGCCTTTTCTGGGAATCAAGTGGGAGGTTCAACCTATACACTCAAAATTACTAGTAACAGAAACTGGACATGCTTTGCAAGTGACAGAACGGCTGGTTTCTACAGAGATACAACTTCCCAGGGTAGCCTCTGAAAACACAAGCTTATACTACTTGCAAAGACTTTACATGCTCTGAACGTTGGTTTTGAGTTTCCGTGATTTGAAGCAAAACAGTGCTATTTCCCACCTGACAGTTCAACACCTTGAAGCGTCGCCATCTGCCTACACGTTGTCCTGGAAGAGACAAAACGCTTTGTTGCAGAATCGCATTACATCACAGCTATAGGATCTTGCCACTGGATACATTTTGTCAATCTCCCCTGGCAGAAGAAGTACCTTATTCCATTCTGATAAAGGGATGGTGTGCATTGAATCATGACATGTGCTCTGGGCCAAGCTGTCTCTTCTAGAAGTTCTTTCACTTGACATGGGAGATGAGAGCATGAGAGGCAAAAGAAAGAGAAGGTCAGATTGAGAAAGGGGAAGAAAAGCATATATAGGTAAAGCCACTCCACTTACCAATACTCTCTCTGAGCCAGTCATGTGCAAAGAACAATGAAGAAGTCCCAACTCAATGCTCTTGGCAAATCATAGGCTTCCTCTAGAGGAAGGTGAAGCAGCTGAGAAGGCCTGCAAATGATCTTTGACCAATAACTTTCATTGACTGTGGCTCTGGTACAGAATGCACAATCCCTTGTTCGGAGCAGTAATGAATGTATGTAGTGCAATGTGCTCCATGCTCAGAGCTCAGCAAAGATTAGAGAGTGGAGGTTGGCCTGGGACATGTCAATATGGATCTGCAATGATCAAAAGAAGCCGTCCCTCGTGGGTCGGAGATTGGGATGGGTGGAAGGAAAGGGAGGGGGGATAAATAATGTGAAGTGCTTCTTAATGTTATTTCTCTGTATTCTCCCTTTAAATGGAAGAGAGTCATCCTCTCTCATAATCTGTTTCCTCCATGTGGCTTGTTCGATAAATATTTTAAGGTTTTATTTGAAGGATACAACAGAAGGAAAATAAAAGTTGTCAACATACATATGTACAAAGCTATATTTTCCATTGTTGTGTGTATTAAAAATGAAAGTACACCTTTCGAGCCGAATACATATTTCTGTTTCATTGTACATATCAGTGTACCCACTTATTTCAACTTCTCACCTACACTATTTTTCAATTTTAAAAATAACATTTTAAAAATAACATATTTTTCCATTTTAAAAATAACAGATAAAACCAGGCTAATAGGAGAATACAGATAAAAATTATAAAAGTGCTTTAAAGCACAATTCTAGTGACCCAAAGCAGACATTTTTTTATATATGATATTCTGATTTTGTTATGTCTCCAGTATGCCAGAACGATGAAACAGCAATCAAGAATGACTTTCTATGGCTGCAATCCTAAAGACACTTTCCTGGGAGTAAGACCCTTTGAACACAATGAGGCTTACTTTTGAGTAGACATGGATAGGATTGTGCTCTATGTAGTCTTGCCAAGACTGCATTATTATTCCATCATAGTGGAACAATACATTTGTAATGGGATATAGCTAGGGCAGTAGTCCATCTCAGTAGTGGTCCACCTAGTAGTCCATCTCAGCTCATCATTGTCCACTCTGCTTGGGACAGCTCTCAGACCAACATTCTTCAAACACTGACATGAAATTTTATCAGAGGGTACTAAGTTTTTTATATGAGCTCCTTAGTGGCTTAATGGTTTACGGCACTGTGCCTGCCCATCTCAAGATGGGCAGTTGTTCAAGACCTGAGTACTGCCAGATGGATTGAGCTCCCGTCTTTAGCCCAGCTCCAGCCAACCTAGCAGTTCAAAAGCATGGAAATGCAAGTAGATAAATAGGTGCCACCTCAGCGGGAATAGAGCAGTGTTCTGTGCACCTTGGTGGGTAGTCATGCCAGCCACAAGACCGTGGAAGTGTCTTTGGACAATCCTGGCTTTTCAGCTTAGAAATGGGGATGAGCAACACACTTAGAGTTAGTCACAACTAGCAAGGAAACCTGCAGGGGTCATCTTTACCTTTACCTTACTAGGGCTGCAATTCTAAACACACTTTCCTGGGAGTAAGACCTATTGAACACAATGGGGCTTACTTCTGAATAGACATGGTTATGATTGTCCTAACCATGGTTAGGATTGTTCTAACCCTTCTCTTCTCCACTAGATCATAATTTGATATTGAACCATATTTTCTACAAAGTGTAATATTCATGACAATGTAAGCTTACATAAAATTTGAACACTAGTCTTCAAATAATCTATTACAAAAACTTTCTGAGATCTCAGAAAATTTCTAGCTCCTTACCTTTGGCTCCCAGCCCCCTTTCTGAGACTGAGCCTAGATATTATGAAGTATTATGAGCCTTCTTCTTTAGATTGCAGACAACACCCCCCCCTTTTTTTTTTTTACAGTGGGCCTGACTACAATTTCCTTTGGTCCACCTTATGGTTTTGAATAGGGCTACCAAGGTGGCTGACTACCTGCCATTAAACTGTTCCTATAATTCAGTGATTCTCAACCGTGTGCTATGGCAAATGGTGTGCCGCAGATAGTTCTCAGGTGTGCCATGGGAATTTGGGGATTGACATTTGTTAATAGGAAAATTGGGGGATTTGAACAGTCTGATGTGCCTTGTCAATGGTAAAAACAATAGATGGTGTGCCTTGACAATTTCAGTGCCTTGTTAAGTGTGCTGTGAGATTAAAAAGGTTGAAAATCACTGCTGTAATTCCACCATCCTCAACTGGTTCTTCAGCAGTCTACACACAATTCTCAAGGAAGTGTCATATTAGAAGTTCACTACAGTTAGTCCTCAGCAGCTGCTGTGTGTCTGTGTGTGTGTGTGTGTGTGTGTGTGTGAGAGAGAGAGAGAGAGAGAGAGAGAGAGAGAGAGAGAGAGAGAGAGAGAGTGGGGGGGGGGGGGGAGAGAGAGAGAGAAACACAAGTAGAAATTTTGGAGCTGGTGAGTCAGTAGTTGGCTAATCACCCTGCAATCCAGCGACCTACATAGTGGCCCTTGGCTGGTGTAAATCAACATAGTTTGGCAAATTTATAGTGGGTGAACATTTGGCCATTTAACTCCTATAGAACTATGCCAAGTTATAATGATCTGTAAATTTGACTACAAATGGGATGCTGCGGTGGTATTGCCTCCTTTGACATATCATCAAAGCTCTCTTCTTTATATCAGGAACAACAGAAATTGCAGAAAACGGAAACCAGATTGCCCTTGTAATCAGTCTTATCTTAATTCCTGTATTTTAAAAAGTACTGTATTTACTTGAATCTAATACTCGAATCTAACGCTCAGCAAATGGTGCAACTGGTTTAATGCCTGATCTCATGCTGTCCACAATAGCTCCACTAGGTGTATACCATCCAATGGTTCAAAGACAGACATAAGAAGAGACCTGCTAGATCAGGTCAAAAAATCCATTAGCCCAGCATACTACTCTCAGGCTTAAATCCTAATCCCCAGTTAGGCCAGCATAAGTCCCGGCACAAATTCTGTGCTGATCTGTGGGGTTCTGTTAGGCATTTCTGTTAAGTGCTTCTGTGCCACTTCTGGAAGGAAGACATGTGCCATCATTCCCACACCGCTACAGGAATAGGGAGCAGGTGGGTTGTGCTGGTTTAAATTGGTTAAGATTACATACTCCGAGGCTAACTAGTTGCCTTTGGAAAGCTCCAAAAAAAGGAAAGAAAAGCCTCTCCTCTGCTACTGTTGCGATCTTTTTCTTGATAATCAAATTTGATACATGATTTTGATACACAATTTGATAGACAATTTGAGCATGGCAGTTCTGTTTAGCCATCATGATGTGTAGCTGTAATGATGAGTATCTCTCTTACTCCAGGGATTGGTGTAATCCCCTTTTAAAAGCATCAAAGACAGCGGCCATCACCACATCCCATGACAATGAATTTCTTAGATGGATTATGCACAGGGAACATTACAACAGTCTTGCCATGTTATGCTCATGCTATGGGAGAGAGACCAAGCCTTCCTGTCCATCTGTGAGTAAGCACTGCTGAAGACTCTACTCACTCAGCTGTACTTATATTATTCATAGTGGATAAAGGACATAGTGGATTTTCGACATATGGATTTTTGACATATGGATTTTGATTGCTCCTGTCCTTAGCCCAGCTCTGCGGCGCCAGCTGGATCCAATCGTATTGGCTCTGCCTTTCCATTGGACTAATTCAGTGCCATGGAGAGGGGGGATCTGCTGCTTGGGTAACAGCCTATCCTCCATAACAATCCAACCCAGGCTTTCGTGCTTCACATGCAGCGTATGCAGCGCAGAGCACGATACCATAGTCTTCCAAGACTGACGGAGGCCTGTGCTCACTTAAAAAAATGATCAGTACATTTGAAGAATGAAATAGTAATGAAAGCAGCTAATAATATTCTCAGGTTCTTTTTTATTGGAAACTAGAGAAATGTACCCACATTGCGGGAGTAAAAATTCCAGAATATTTGTAACCTAACCCCCTTTGCAACACATCCTTGTACAACACACACCTCCATGCAACACATCCCCAATGCATTGTGCAACATCCCCCTCTGAAATGGTGTTCCCATAACTCCCATGCAACACTCCCCTTGTGCAACATCCCCCATACACACCATCTCCGCAATGTGCATCCCCATGTGCACCACCCCATGCACACTCCCCTGCACACCACCCCCATGCGCACCACCCCCATGCACACTATCTCCCATGCATACCATTCCCCTAATGTGCACCATTCCTCCCATGCGCACCATCCCCATGCAACATTTCTCCTGTGAGCACCATTCTCCCCATGCACACCATTCCTCCCATTTGCACATCCCTTCATACACATGATCTTCCCATGTTCCCCATGCACACAATTCCTCCCATTTGCACATCCCTTCATACGCATGATCTTCCCATGTACACCATCCCCATGCACACAATTCCTCCCCTGCTACATTCTGCACATGCAACATCCCCTGCCCATGCATGTGCAAGCACTTTGCAAGCAGTTTCAGCTCAGAGCAACTCACAAGTCATTACGAGTATCACTTGGAAGGGAGGTGCTCTGACTCCAGCTAAACATAAAGGATCTAAAAGCATGAACTTTAAGACAAGCTTGTCTTCCACGTTGCGTGGTTAGCAGGCTGCCTTTAAGCCATTAACTGCAAATTAAGGGAAGCTTATCTTTGAATTTAAAGGGCTAACCTTGGTTGTTTTGAGACAAAATCATGTATAAATAAATCACATATAATTAGGCTACACCTGTACTTTTGGATGGTTGAGGGTAGCAGAGCTGGAGGACTGACCATCACAAGGAGGACAAACCAACTCAACAACATTTTGGAGACCCAAGTGGTTAAGACTCGCAAGGCCAAGAATCTTCTTTTCCTAGTAAGCAGAGTTATTAGCATTCTGGAAGAGACCTTCCATCCCCTCCCATTAACCCACCGCGATCAGCAGTTTCTTAAAACTAAAACATTTATGGGAGCCACCAAACTACAACAGCAAATGATTGGAGTTTTGATGTTTACCTTGTTGGAACTACAGCAGGAGAGGCTATTCGAGTTTTCAGCTCTTTTATGCCTACATTTTGCCTTGAGCAAGAAACAGATTCCAGCCGCCTCTCTCTGCCGGGACCCTCTCTTTGGTTGAGTTCACATGGCTTTGTACATTTTTTATTTATTTTTTGCTAAAGAAAGCTGCAGTTAAAGCAGATACTATAAGGTACTAAGTGACTTAGTTCATACCGCTAGCATTGCAAATATCTTTAAAAAGAAAAAAAAACCTATGCCTTGGATACAAAAAGAACAATTTTGTTCCTTTTTTGTTTTACAATCGTCTTTTAAAGCTGTCCAAAAGCGCAGAAGAGCCACCCAATTGATTGAGACCTCAATAGAACGTGACTTATTAGTATTAGTATTTTTCAACTGAGAATGTCAATACACCTCCTTAAAGAGACATCGCCTGTAATAGCTTTAGTGACTTGCTTTGCTGTGATTTCTTTCAGGTTGACTTAAATGTCAGATGCCATTAATTCTGGATGTTCAAACAGTCCTCCAGTGCAAGCATCTTCTACCGCACAGGGTGAAAGGGTCACAGGTACAGACAGGAGAAAGCAGAGTCTGGCATCTGTATGTGGGAGGCATATCTACCAGAGGGAAAAGTTAAAGGGGTCCACATCGACAGAGAGCTTTTCACTTTAGCGACATCTTAAGAAGCTACAATAGATCTTGAAACTTGTAGCTAAAGCCGTCGGCTTCCTGTTTGACTTTCTTTCATTCTCCAAAAATATATATTTAAGAAGGAAGTTGGTTGACTTTCATTTCAAAACCTTGTGTGTATGTGTCTTTGAGGGGAAGAAAAATAAACTATTGATCAGGCAATTGACAAATGCAATAGAAATTTTATACGGCTCAAGAGAGACCCCTGAATAATTTAGAGGTGTGCCAAATATGAGTGACGGCCAACAGTGGGGGGTATCGATTACTGCAAAAAATGGAGAAAGGCCCCGTGCTGTGGGCTGCGAGGATAAAGAGGAAAGGCAACAAACAGAAAGGGGAAGGGGAAAAAAAAACCAGGGCGCAAAGCCATTAAGGACGTTGTGCTACTAGACACTGCCAGACGCAGAAGTCGGAGAGATAGTTGAGAGGAGTGCCCTGGCTCTCTCCTTTCCAATCAATAATACCATGTCAAAACATAAAATGAAGTTTTTTGCTCTTAACTAAAATGTGTCTTAAGATTTTTTTTTAAAAGCATTGATTTGAAATGAATCAATGAAATTCCAAGCCCGTACAGTATATACGCATGTGCCTATGGAAATGGGGGTAATAATATTTGATACATCACTGTGTCTCCAAAAAAAGCCTTCCAAGCTCTCTGTGTAAATGTTCTGTTGATAGCAACAAATTTATTTTTTTAAAAAAATTAGTTATTAACAAAAGTTGATGGGGCTTGGCAAAGTTTCAGACGAGAAGCCAGAAATTTTAGTAGGAAGTAAGGAAAAGGGAAAGTGTTGACTAGTTTGAAGATGGGAGAGGTGGAGGTTATCATACTTAATTCCAAATCAAACCCAATAGCAGTTACACAGGATGTAAGAAGCTGGATGCAACATTAGATAGTTGGGGTATAGATGGAGGATATATGGGGGGATATATATTCACATATTGCATGGTGAATGGTGAGCCCCATGGGGTGGCTCAACCTCCAGGACAGACCCCACTGACATTAGGACAGATCCTGCATGTATACTAGGAACAAAATGCCTTCCACTTAGGGTGCAATCTTAACCTTGTCTACTCTGAAGTAAGTCCCATTATATTCAATGGGGCTTACTCCCAGGAAAGTGTGTTTAGGATTGCAGTCCAAGAGACTGAAGTTCTGGAGATTGACAAGAAAAGTCTGAAACTAGAATAAGAATATGAGATCACTAACCAGTTCTAAAACAACTTTTCATCAAATCTTTCTCCAAAAGCAAAATAGAAATATAATAGGGGTAACTGTTTTATCAAGGTATAGCTACACAAAGGAGAGGGTGCCCATAATAGATAGGGACAATGGGAAATCCTTAAGGTAACCAACCTAAAAAGTCACTATGATGGCAGTTTTAGGAATGGCATGAAAAAGTCTTTCTTCTATTCCACTTTGTATGCACCCTTCTTTAAAAGCCACACCACATTTTGCTGGCCTAAGGATTTGCATGGCCTTGAAACTCTCATACAAAGAGGCAATAAATCGTTTGCCATCAATAAAAGATATTCCCATTTGCAAACTCCTGCTGTTCCCCTTGTTGTTTGGTGAGGAACTGAAAAGGCTCACGGAAAATAATTATTTTTTCTGCACACGGGTTTTCATTGTCGATAGGCATCTGAACAGCAAAATCTCCCAAAGAGACATCTAACAGAAAGCCTTGTTATTACATCCTTTGACCCAGGTAATTAGGCATAAAAACAGGCACACCTGCTTCTTGATGGGGAAATATGAAGCATAAAAGTGTTCATAGGGTAGGGTTGCTGTATGTCCTGAAAAATAGGGACAATTCTGATTTTTGAGGATTGTGTTCACAAACTGGCAAATGGGACAGAGGGTCCTGTCCCAATTTTGTGGAAGAGAAATATGGTAACCCTATCTTAGGGGCTGCCCCCAACACCCACCCATAAAACAGTGGTTTTCAACCTGTTTCGTCTCACAGTGTATGAAAAAGCCACTAACACCAATGGCTTTTTGACCGCTGAAAAGACACACATCTCTGCTAGCCAGGGGCTTCCAATCTCCAGTGGCCCTTTTAATATATAAACCCCAAACTCTTAACACACCCTTACAGACCTTTCACAAATCACCAATGTGCGATAGATTGAAAGATCTGCCATTAATCCTGGATAAGATTGGACTGCCTGGAGATGCTACTACCGGTAGGTCATATAACTAGGCTAAGTAAGACAATTGCTTCAGGGACCACTCACAAGCCACAAATGATCAATTATTTAGCCTCGTATCACATTTTTGCTAGTGAGCCAAAGAGCATTTGAATTTTCTGTTTCAGGGGCCTAAATTTCTAGTCCAAACCCTCATACGTGGCCACCTTGACCCTTGAGAAACAAGAAAACCCATGAATCTCTGGCCCCCGATCTGAACAAAATTCCACGTCATCAACATTCACATCCAAAGTAACTCATGGAGTAGACTGGGGGCAAAATCCTAACCAATTTAGGTCAGCATATCCATCTCCCATTCCTATGGTTGCATGGGAGATTGGCGCTTGTCTGTGCAATGGTTCCAGGAGTGGCACAAAAGTGCTTTACGGCATTTTTGTGACAATACAGGTCCAGCACAGGACTTGTGCTAGCCTAACCAGGAGTTAGGATTGTAATGAAGATCTTGACACTCTGATTGTTAACTACTGGGATGGATTCATCTGTTTAGTGCCGACAACTGTCGGCTTCACGCGTTATGCATTTTTTATATTTAATTATGTTTTTAAACATACCATCTCCCCAGTGGCTGAAAACAATGGGCATCTGCTTTTCTTAGTACTCACATTAATGACGGGGTTGTAGCTGTTAGGTAATTTGAAATGCCTTTGGTTTTTTCAGAATAGTCGTACACTCATTTCAGTAATAATACATGGTGTTTTGAAAGCATCATTCCCAGAGCACTTAAACTAATCACGACTCATAATATCCCTGTGAGGCAGGTACCACATCCTTCTGTTTTGGAGGTGAGGAAAATAGAGCAGTAGAGCAAAAACCACTTTGACCAACTCAAACTGGAGAACTGCTGAAGACAGAGAGGACACAGGAATCAAAAGGAAGATGTCACTTGTCTGTATGGGAAAGATGAACTAGAATTTCTGAAGGGTCAACCTGAACAATGGGTCTACTGATGAACATGGGCCCCTGGCCAGTGTCTGGCTTGGCTGATCACCCTGGCGCCACCCATGCCTTGGCCAGTTCACTAACTCCTGATGCTGCCATATGGCAACCCAAGTGACAAATCCATTTACTGATGCCATATCATGGCACCACCATACAGATATACAAACCTATATCTACATTTCTACAAACTGAATGTTTGGATAGCCAAATTTGGGAGGGAGCAAAACTGTTACGGGTTGTTCTCATCAAAAGTTAGAAGATCTTATAGAGGAGCTAGAAACTATCTAGCGATCTACTGTAGATCTTGATCTACCTACATTCTGCCCATCTCCATACTAAACCATATCCACATCAGACCTATTGTTAGGGCTACATGAAACACAAGAAGTACTGTGTTTTCTTGAATCTAATCTGCATCCTTTCCAGCCAAATTTAGGGCTAAATCCATAGCAGTTACAGGTCCACGCAGTTACGTTACCCTCTAGTGTTATCTTTTGGCAAGTCATCTTAACTGCTCCGGAGCAAGGGGCTTAATTTCACTTTAGGATATAGGCCGTAGCCTCAAAAATGGGGTGTATATTAGATTTCATGGCACATTAGATTTGAATAAATACGGTATTTTGATTATAAGTATAGGTCTGTATTTAGTTTTAACAATTTACTATAATGTGATAAAAATGTAACAAAAACCCATTGTTGTATAAAGTAGTATAAAGTAGTGCAATTATATAAAAATCATAACATAAACACATTATCATATTATTATTGTCATAGAACTCATATACAGTAAAATTAAATTTTGCACCTGCTTTGCAGCTGCAGACTCCTTACCTGTGCAGGCTGCTGGGTGTACTACCATAGGTATATGGCAATGGTTCCTGCTGCAAGCCATATGCACTGAGCTAAGAAATTCACACCTTACCCTCCTTAACACTATAGTGTCAGTTTTAGGAGAAAACTGGCCTGCTATCATAGCTCTTTGACTTGTGGATTTGCTTACCCTTAAAGAATGTATAGGAGCTCAGAGTCATGGTTGTAGGACTACTGCTGCTGTGTTGTAGTTTTTGGTGGACACAGGAGAATTTCCAGTCTGGTGTGGAACAAATTCTTCTTAGAGGACACTCCCTCACTTTGTACTGGATTTTGGTGCGGGACTTTTCATCAGGACTTTTCAAAAAAAGGTCCAAAGGAGTAGAAATATCTGGAAGGTGACAGTGCTTGACTTACGGACTGTGTTCAACTTGCAATCAATGGACTTAAGGGCATCTAACACTTTGCTGCATTACAGCTATTCAAGGTTGACACTTACAGTAGATATTAATAAACTTAAATTCAAACATAGTTTATGGGTTTCTCTAAAGGAGAACAACTGTGAATTGTCAAGGAAAACCTAACAGGTTTCTCAATAAGAAGAGAATTTTCTCTTGAGTTTCCAAATATCTCTTCTGTTGGCTCTAGTGCCTTTCCTTTTGAGTGTGTTCCTAAATGGATTTTTCCCCTTGAAAATCCATCACATGAGGAGTTGTTTCTTAAGTTATTCAAGATCCTACAGTCTGCTATTTAATTAGCTGTGCCAAAGGTTACTGAGTGCATGCAAGGCCATCAAGGGAGATGCAGTAATATGGGGAGGTCACTGGACGGGGTATTTTCTTACAGCTTTCTCATTAATGTTTTATGCCCCCTTGCCACTGACCATGGCAACTGAATATTTCTAGAAAATGGAGAAGATAAAAAGAACAACAATAGCAAAAATTACATTCACATGACGCAAAATCCTTTTATTTGGATCCTGCAAGCTTTTGTAGGGGCTCATGTTCCAATTTCATAAGTTTGAATTGAGAGTTTAGTGATTCATGACGGACACCTTCGGTCTCAAAACATGCTTGCATTTTATCACAGGCCAATGCACATTTTGTTGTCGAAAGGTAGACCTATTCCTGAGTATAATTTGGGGTGCTGATTAAAAAAAGCATCAGTTTTGCCACACTACATCATGTTTCCTAGATATAGCATAGCTTTGTTAATGAATGGTTAAAGCAGCTTCCTTGTGAAAAAGCAAATGTCATGGTTTCCTCAAGCACATCAGGCCCCTCAAGTGCGTCAGCTCCCCCAAGCACATTAGAACCCCATGTTCTGCTTGAACTATACACTAATGCCATAACTTCAAAAATATGTGACAGGGCAACACTAATAGGACACCAAATTCTGGTAAAACTACCATAAAAATGGGGGGGGGATAATTTTTTGACCCCAGTTTTAAAGCCCTGTGTTATCAGCTGTATTTTTTAATTGTCAGTTTGGTGTACTATGGCCACCTTTCAAGAAATGGATTACTATACAGATTTGTCTACCTTCCTGGATTCATATACAGGCACCACCCACTTATTAGATGGTTTAGGGACCAGAGCACCATCCAAAAGTAAAACCTTTAAAAAGTGGAATCCAATTTTTTTCAGCTCACAAAATGGCCACAAAAAAGACATAAATATCACTTCCAAGGCCTAAATAACACATATTTATTAACACATTAGTGAAATGTACCCGTATTGCGGGAGTAAAATATCCCCCATACACCATTCCCCCATTGGACAAAACCCCCATTACACAACACCAAGCACATCAGCCCTCCCAGGTGCATCAGCCCCCCTGCACATCAGACCCCTATGTGCAACACCCCCATGCACATCACCCCTCCATGCTCCACATCCCTCCATGTGCACCCTCTCTTCCAAATTTACAGCCCAATCCAGAGCAACTAATCTGTCCACATAAGAGCCCTTAGGTTGCCCTATCTAACACTAGGTTGGAGCAACTGCAAGATGCTCCAGCCCAGTTACTCTGAAGGAGGCTTAGGGCAGAGCAAGGCAAGATAGGGTGCCCTAAGAGAGGTGGACCTGCTCTGCCCTAACTGGGGCAGCCTAAGCAGCTCAGGAGAGGCAAGTTGAGGGCATGTTGAGCATTGCCTAGGGCAGAGCAGTTACTCTGTATCCAGAGCCTGTTTCCAAGGCAGAAATGCCCTCTTCCAGCCCTCAGAGTTATACCATGTCAGGAGCAGGTATAGTAATGAGTAGACCCATAGGGGTCCATGATAAGGCCTGAGTAAGAATGGCAGTGCTGACCAAAAATCTGAGTTCTTGGCCAGCCTAGCTGCAACCCCTGCCTCTCAACCTCAGGATATGGAACAAACTACGGCTGCCCACAAACCTCAGGATACAGCAGGCCACTCCAAGAAGCCCCTTGTATTCAATGTAGAATGTACTGGCATCTCATCAGGGACTCCTTATAAGGCAGGCACCCAGTGGCGTCACCAGACTGGTGCGGCTGGTGTGGGCTGCATTGGGGATGCGCTCCGTATGGGGTAATGTGCCGGAGGAGTTTGACTGTCCTTTGGCAGGCCCCGGGCGTCAGCACACACATTCAGGCCTGCTCCAAGGCGGAGAATCAGCCAGAAGCTGCCACTTGTCTGAGGAGCTGGCCTGAACGGCCATCTGAGGTGCACTGCGCAGAAACACACTGAGCATGCCGAACAGCTTCAGAGGAGACTTCCTTAGAGCAGAGAAAGTCCGCGCCTCTGCACAGCCATTCGGCCTCACTCAGGAGGCGGAGCGGCAGCCGAATGGCTTCAGAAAGAGTACTGCACAGGCACCAACTCTGATGCCTGCATAGTCTCCCCCGAATCCAAAAGGCTTCAGAAAAGTACTGCGCAGGTGTCAGAGATGGTGCCTGCGCAGTACTCTTTCTGAAGCCAGTTGGCTTCAGAAACAACTGCGCAGGCGCCAACTTTGGTGACTGTGCAGTCCAGGTAGGGGGGGGGCGCATCCCAGGGATGACGCACAGACTTCTGCACCAGGTGATGTGCAGAGTCATGTCACCACTGTAGGCACCACAGCTGTTCCTTGTTCAGTGTGATCTGAGGGGTGTCTCCTCAGGAGCAAGTCTTCCCCTTGTGTCAATTACTTAGCATGCTCTGGAGCAGTTAGGGCAGCCCAGGCTTCCTGACTCTCTGGATTCAGCATAACTTTCTGCTCTGGATACAGAATAGTTAGGAGAGTGCAGTTAGGTCAGAGCAGGCTGAATTTGCTCTGGATTGCAGCCTTACCCACATTGCAGGAGTAACAAAATCCCCTGTATGCCATTCCCCCATAGCGCAACACCCCACATAATGCAACAAACCTATTGTGCATCAAACCCCCCACTGAGCATCAACTCCCCCACTGGGCAACATCCCCCATGCACAACACACACACACACACACACACACACCAGTGTACCCTCTCTCCCAGTGCATCAGGCACTGAGCACCAAATTGGCTGGACGTTTATCAGTCTTCAAAGTTAAGTATAGGACAAAAACATGTTGCACCTTTTCAGCCCCTTAAGGGTTAAATTTCTCAGCATTGGTCCTTGGTGGGTGTTAATGTTATTAACACCCTCCCCAAATTTCCCTTGGCTTCTAAGGTAGGGGTTGGGGCAGAGCATCCATCAGTCAGGGATGTAAAGTATAGGGAGGAAAACATGTTGCACCCCATTTCATCCCCTTCCAGTTGGAATTTCTGAAAATTGGTTCTTAGTGGGTGCCTCCATCATGGAAGGAACACCCGCCTCAAATTTCATTCTTCTAGGTCTGGCAGATTTGGCTGGGCTTTGATGGATGAGTGAGTGAGTCAGTCAGTCAGTGACTTTAAAGTTTTATATATATATACCGTAGATAGCCAAAATATATAACAAATTACAGTAGAATGAACAAAGGTATGTATGGGCAATGAATATCTTATGTATCTGAATGATGGTTATTTACTGAAGAAAGTTATAAGGAAATGCCAAAAACAGTTTGATCACCAAGTCACACGCAAACCAACATCAAGGAAAACAATTTTAGCTTTTAGACCGGCAGAGAGAAGTTGAAAGAGTTAAGCATTTCTTGAAAGAACAAGTTCTGGGTATAATTGAAAGGTGTTAAAAGAGCGGGACCATCAGAAAACAAACCATCAGAAAGTGAGGGATGCCTGCATATTGGCTTATCCGCAACGGTACAGTTGTGCTTTTGACTTTTCTGTGGGGGTTTCATGGACAAACCACTTAGTTTTCACATTGTGGCAATACCAGGCCCTGCCTAAGAATCTTTTAAGTTTTGGGAGATATTTGACCTTCCTTTTTATGGGATCCAGAGAGGATCAAGATCTAATCTTAATCATTGGTTACTCCTATGGGAAACTGAGGGCTCAATCTTATGGTCCTACCACCAAAATTCTGTCCCTGAGTGCCTTATGGCACATTTGCAAGCCCAACGACTGACCAGCCCAGTGCCAGTCCCATCTTAGGGCAAAATCCAGAGTAACTATGGGGAGTCCTTGCTCTGGTGTAAGAACAACTTACTCTGGATTCCAATACGAATTCCCCATAGGTTTTCACTAGGTGGTGCAGTTACTATGGGTGCACATAAGAGACTTTATGGGTGCACATAAGAGACTCCCGTAGTTACTCTGGATTTGAGGGTAAGTTATGCCGGATCTGGTGCTCCACCATGTAGGACCTACTTGTGCTTCATGGAGGCTTTTGATTCTGTGGAAACCAACTAGCCCCATTGCCCCCATTCACAAAAAGGAAGTATGCAACCATAGAACAGCCCACAAGACTGCCAAAACCAAGATCAAGAGAGACGGACAAGTACGTACTACCTTGTACTGAGTAACTCCTTTTCGTTGTTTTTCCTTCATGCTCTGAAGCGAAACACAAACAGGTGTTGATGGTGGCTCAAGCAGCAAGGAATCTTTGACCCATTAACATCGTTTGGTGAACATTTACTTTGAACGATGTCTCAAGCAGTTGCAAACCAGGGCGTCTTAAACACTGTAAATGAGCCCACAACAGTTTTTGCTGGCAAGTCCTCCTATTTGTTATGTGACTAAAAGCCTGTGCAGTAACCACAGCCTAAGAATATACAACAAGAGCAAATTTTGTTATTTTGTGGTAAGTCTAACCACTAGCCAGTTTTTCAGGCGCAGCAGGGAAAGATCTGAAAAAGGCACTTTAGTCACACCTAAGAGTGACCATGTGCCAAGTGGCTGAAATATAAGTGGATAAAGAGCCTACTTAAGCAAACCTAAGAATACAAAATCTATTATGCAGAATGTACATGAATACATTGATTTTAAAATGTATATCCTATCACAATCGTAGTAAAGTGCATCTTTGTTGCCATGAAACATGGCAGTGTTTCTCAACCGGTGGTAAGAGTACTACCAGTAGTACTTGAGGTGGTGTCTGGTGGTACTCACAAAATCCCTGAACATCTGCTGCCTGGCAGTGAGAAAAGGAATTGGACACAACAAAAGCTTCCAAGTAGGCTTCAAAGTCTGCAATCCTATACACACTTTCCTGAGAGTCAGTTCCATAGGATAAAATGGGAGTTACTTCCGAGTGCAACTGCTATCCCCTACACCCCCTTAGCTCCTCTGCTGGTCAAAGTGTCTACACAGCGGTTTCATTGCCAGAAGGTCTCCACAGAATGCCCACTTGGCTCAACATTTAGGAATAGGACATCCAGATCAAAAACCTTCTCCAAATCCAGAGACCAAACAAGGTTGAACCTCTTCCCCTTTGAAAGCCTCCGTCAGTGGTGACACTACTGGTGTTGATGTGCTGCTGCAGCCATTCTAAATGACTTTCAACCCTGGAAACAGCCATGCAGGTGGCCAGCATTTAACACCATCAGAGAGGGCCGTCCTTACTGTTATTCCTGCCCCCACTTCCGTCTCCATCTCCTTTCTCATTCTCTCTTCCCAAAGGCATGAAGAGCAACTGTTTATGTCTTTTCACATTTGTGCAGTTTGCACATGCTTGTGCACAACACATGCCATTTTCAGTTCCAAATTGGGGGGGGGGGACAGGGACACCCCTCTTACACATTTTTTTTCCTGAAGTTTGAGGAAGTCGTCCCCTCCACCGCTGACCCTAACAATGCTATCACTTTGCCAGCACTCACTCGGTGAAAATGTTTCTGGCTGTGCAAAGCTGCGGATAACATAATAAGGAATGTAAGCACAGTTAGATAAATTAATTTCAAGGTCAAACATAGTGACAATGGAAAATGGAGGCATGGAGCAGGTAATCAGCAAGAACTCATGTGCATACTGATAATGGTGTTAAAGGCAGATGTTACCCAATAATTGAATCTGAAATGTAACTGATGTTTTCAGCTGCCCTCATCCATTAAAAGAATTGTCGGAGATGCAAAAATCAAAGATTATTCAAAGAATCTGATATGAAAAGCATGTTAGATCACTAAACTCCAATTAGTTAAATTAAATTGTATACCATTATCTACCTGTGGCTTTATTGGTGGCTAACATTAGCACTCAGGCAAGGCACAATAATAAAATTAGGGCCTAACACTTTAATTGAATTGCACTTAAAAGGATCACGCTGACAAAAATGATTGTATCTGGCTGTAATGCACACCTTTTTTCTCCTTCTCTCCCCTCTCATCCCCCCCTCAAAGCAATCATTAAATCCAATGAAATGAAAGTCAAAGGATCTCGACAGCTTTCCAAAATAATCTGTGAACCAGACTGAAATGGTGGTGCATCTAATCAATTTAGGGAAGCCTCATTAGGCCTCAGCAGCTAAGGAGGATTTACTTACCCAAAAAAGCACAGAAAAAGAAATTGGAAATCAAAATAAATCATCACTGATAGAACACCATCAGCACGTTATATCGATGCAATAAGGATGTACGTCCAGCACCTACCATTTGTTTTCTTTTGCAAAATATAGCCAGGCCCAGATAATTGTGGGATTCTTATTCATAAGTGTAGCCTGAATAGTTTCAATGCCACCATTTTTTCCCTAGCCGTTCCTCTTAATAAGTATATCCTATGCTGTCTTGGGCTCCAGATAGGCAACCGGACTCTATGAATACATGCTTGTTAATTATAGGGCTGGACCCCGTCCTCCTGATATTTGGCTTTGGCTGACGCAGAACAAATGTTGTGTGACTGGAGGAACAAAGTAGATATTACTCGACACCGGTGCAAAAAAATGTTTCTTGGGGACGTCTGCGTGTAAGGGTTTCATTAAGGATTCCTTTTGCAGTCAATAAGTCTCTACTCGTGGCTCAGCCCCGGTTCCTCTGTGGCCGTTTCCTCTTTCAGTGGCAGCTCATACAAAATGTGCCTGCGCGGATGCAATGCTTGGACTTAAAGCAATTTGAGCCGGGTAATTTAGCAGATTAATGAGACCAGCAAATAGGCATTTAAAGCCCAGACATATCTGCAGCACTCATTCTCAGTCTGTTTAGGCAACATGGGACATGGCTGGTCACCTTTCCCAATATACTTTTCCCGTTCACATGATAAATCATGTTCGCTCCGATTTGGCAGGGCATCTAACACGGTTCTCTCAGCCTAGCTTGCCCTGGACTCAGAGGACGTCAAATGAAAAACACACCTATTTTCCCTTGTGCTTGTCATGATATTTAGATAACGATTCAGGCTGTTGACCTCCAGTGGCTATTTTTTTTACCTATCCGAATATTTTGGCCTTGCATGGCTCCACAACAGATATGAAGTCAGCATAGGGTTGCCATAATTCTCTTCCACAAAACTGGGACAGGACCATCTGTCACACTTACAGTATGTGAACACAATCCCCCAAAATTGTCTGTGATTTTTGGGGACATATGACAAGTCTAAGTCAGCGGTTCTTCATTGTCACTCCATCTTGGACCTGTTGATTCCCCATCTGTCTGGGGCAGTGTGGAAAGGCCTGGAGTGAGCCAAAGTTTTCTGAGAATGGTCATTCTCTGGACACATCAGATCAAAGAGAGATCAAAGCTTCCTTCCTCCATGCTCCTTCAGGTACCTTTTTTTCTGGAAGCATAGAAATCTGAAAGGTTCTCCATCCTCTGTCCACCCTCATAAGAACATAAGAAGAGCCTCCACTGGATCAGGCCAAAGGGCCATCTAGTCTAGCTTCCTGTATCTCACAGTGGACCACCAGATGGTTCAGGGAGCACATGCCCCCCCCCCCTTCAGCTGGCATTTTGGGTTTGCCCACATCTACTTCGATCTATGCACACATACACATGCAACCCTCATGTCTTGTAACCTGTTATGGTCCCCTCCTTTAGAATTTTGTCCAATGCCTTCTTGAAGTCATTGAGGCTCAAGTCAAGCAGGGTTGCCATAAGAAGCAAGTGCTTCACTTGGTATCCAAGTCCTTCTTTGCTCCAAGGAAACAGCAATAGAAACCAAAGGGGATGTTGCTTGAATTTATCAAAGCCCTTCTTAAAGGCATATCACGGCTCTACTTGTGAGTAGGCAAATGTGCCTTAGTCCATTGGAAAAGGTAGGCTGAGACACCAGTTTTGTCCTGATCCAATGATCACCTCAGAAAGGTGGTCCTTGATGACGGCATTGAAATTCATTGAAAATGCATTGAAATTCATTGAAAATGCACAGCTGTGTTTACTAGCAAGTAAGCAAGCATACCTTGACTGGTGTGGAAGGTCAATCCAGGGGAATACAAGGCTTCCATAATGGTCCCAATCCGGGACGTCACTAGGCTGTTAGAAAGGGGGCAGCCTTGAGGAGGTGGCACCCCAAGTGGCTAAAATGGCTAAAATCCATGGTTCATGGATGAAATAAACCCATCATGTTATGTACCATTGGGTGTGTAATTTACAACAGAATGCAGTGAAAGAAACCATTTTGAAATATCTTTATTTTATCAGAATGTATGGCCAAAATCCAGTGGAGGTGGGGCAATGGCACATAACCACACCCACCATTCAGGTAGTTGCCCCAACCATTACATGGCAGTGACTTGCTAGCATCCACAATGGGTGATGCAAACCCTAATGAAACCACTGCTGCTGATACCAAAGAAATGTGTTAAATAAAAGCAGTTAAAGTAAATAAAATGTGTCCCTTTACAATGGTGTAAAAACAGTTTTTCTTACTATTGTAAAGAGGCAGTCAGCTATTAAAAATGAAAAGGACTCCCTGTCTTTCCTTGGCTTTGTTGAAGAATGGAATGATTGCATATCTACAGTGGTAGAAAAGCAGTGTTGATAATTGTGATTTGCAGTGACCATTTGTGATGAGTTAAATCAGTGTATAAAAAAATCAATGCATAACAAGGTTATAGTGACCTGGTTTTCAACATCTCCCCCTTTCCACCCAAGGATTATTGTCTGAGCAGCTCCTCCAAGGTTTTCAGGTCCTTCTTAAAAACTTAAAAGGAGTCTTGTATTAGGGGCCATTGAGGACTGCAGTGGCTCAGTGGTTAAAGACGATGTGCTTGTTGACCTCAATGTTAGCATGTTGGCAATTCAAGCCAAAGTGCCTCATTTGAAGATAGTGGCACCTTGTGCCAGATTTCAAGATGGCAGTGCCCAGCTTTTTGTGACCCCCTGAAATAAAGTCATGACCCCCCACTTTGAGAACCAATGATCTAGGCAATTCAGTGTATGTAAAAGAGATCTGAACATTGTTCATCATTCAGATTTCAAAACAGGAACGGGAATAAGAGATTGGGGATATCTTCTGCTATGAGGCCATTGCTAAAACAATTCATCTACTAAAATTGGTGGCAGAACAAGCTGGCATATCAAACACCCAAGGAGTCACAAGGTGTTTTGAAATGCGGGCCCAGATTTCTGCCAGGAATCTGGGTGAAACCGCTGCCATTCCCACACCCAGGCTGCAGTTGGGGAGGATAAACAGCATTATCTTGACATCGGTGAGTCAATAAAAGCCTCGATCCGTGGTGCACACGCCTCCCCATTCCCAATAGCTTCTGGAATTTACTGAGTGAAGTTGAAGGAATCCAATAAACCTGCAAAATTACTGGTGAGAGGAGAATAACTCACTCAGACATGAATGCTCAAGTCAATGAGTCTGCGAAATTGCAACCAACTTGTGCAGGCTGCGAGCGTAAGATTGTTAAGGCCAGCAAAAGAAGCCTGGAGAAGGAGGAAATTTAAGTCTGAGAAGCTCCACGACAGCAATCCTACTCTCACATCCTCTTTGCCCCTCCAAAAAACCCCAACTATCCAAGAAGTTATCATTATGAAGGATGTCTTGCTGTGAGCCTAGAATCTGGTATTAATAAGTATTAGGATGACAATCTTCAATCAATCAATCGCTTTGATCAGTTATTGAAAATTGTTATCAGCAAACATACCGGTAATTGATTAACTAACCCTACAATCCAGAGTAACTACGGGAGTTACTACATAAGAGACATTACGTGCACCCGTAATGATAGCACCACCTAGTGAAAACCTATGGAAAATTCAAATTGCAATCCAGAGTAAATTGTTCTTTCACTGGAGCAAGGACTCCCCATAGTTACTTCGGACTGCACCCTATGTCTGCAATCCAAAACCATTTTCCTGGGAGTAAGACCCATTGAACCCAATAGGGCTTGCTTTTGAGTATACATGCTTTAAGCAACACATTTTTTAAAAAAAATGATTTTGAGTTTAAAGAAGAGGGAAGATCCTAGTCTAATAATGCAAGTGTACTCAGAAGTAAGTTAAACAACTGAGAGCAGAATCCTAACTTAAAAGTAAGCCCCATTGGGTTCAATGGGTCTTACTTCCAGGAAAGTATCTTTAGGAGTGTAGCCTGAGTTAATGAAACTTAGAGCACAATCATAACCATATCTACTCAAAAGGATGTTCAATAGGTCTTACTTCTGGGAAAGTGACTTTAGGATTGCAGCCTTCCTCCTAAGTAAGTGGATATAGGATTGTAGAACTGGAGAGTACACTGCATCCATGTGGCAGACCTGAACATTGGTTCCTTTACCTGCGAGTAAACCTCCATCTCCCAATGGGTTTTCCAATGGAAGGAGGTGGCAGTGAGAGAGTTGTATGTAAAGGAAACCAAAATCTGCCATCACCCCAGATGGCACACTTTGCCATCTGCCACTGATGCAACCCTTTTCCAGTGGCTGCATAGGTTGGTGGTGGATTAAAAAATTAGTTTTTTTTTAAACTTATAGTTTCTTTTCAAAAAACTTATAGAGGTCATATGATATAGCCACAGTGCTGAAGCGAAGCAACCTGTAGCACTGGTCAGATGAGTGATCAGCTTGGAATCCCCTGCCAATTGCCTTGAACTGTATGGAACAAAACACAAAAGAGGGAGATAATATAAGTATATTACAAGAAGCATTTATTTCACCCACTTTAAATGAGGAAGCTTCTAACCTGTCTTCCCAGGAGGTCAGAGTTTTCCACTTAACTGTGGTCCAAGGTCTTTTGGTAGTGCTCTGATCTGCCGCGTCACAGTAATGATTGTAACTTTGAATTAGAGCATCGCAGGACACATTGACGATGACAACTTTGATGAGTTCTGTATTGTCAAAGACAGTTAAGTACGCGGAAGATTTATCGCTCATCGATCATGCTCTCAGCCCATTTGTAGTTGAGATTTAGTGCTGGTCACTACATAACGTTGCCTGGCCTAATCTAAAGACAAGGCACCCCAAATGGCTTGATTCATTTTATGGTTCGTGGCAGCACTTATTTGCAAGACCGAGGAAGGAAGAGGGAAGTAGGAGAGGGGATTCTCATGGACCAAGTAACCTTGAGGCATCAATTATTGTACACATTGCTTGCAGACAGAGGCTACGCGCAGAAGATTGCGGCAATCAAGGGTTCGTCATCAGAGGATGTACACTCAGTGGGGGGCTTGCATTTTAATTCTATTTCCAGACCTGAAGCTAAGGATGCTGTTTCAGTACGTTCTATTTTGCTTCTTTGCATACTTGGCTTCCTGGCCTATATTCTCCAAAGCTGTAGTGTTCATTGATCTCCCTTATTAACATGAATTAATATCTGATGTTAAAAGAGATTCAGATTTCTCCTATCTCTCGTGTCTCTTGACTTCCCTCTCCATATGCCCCGCTTTTCCCTTGAAAATACTATGGGAAATTTTATCCCAACCAAACAACCTCTCTCACACCGCTTGCACCAATTACCAGCTTCGTGGCCGACAACATTCTGTGACATCACTGCATTCTGTGACATCACTGCATTCTGTGACATCACAACAGTGCAGCCAATAGTTCTGAACACATCTCTTGAAACTTATTTATTGAAACTTATTCACAAATTTATTGAAACTCCAGCAGAGAAGGCTGGGATGGATGCTGATAGAGAGGTATACCCAGGGTGAACATATGTCCTCTTTTTCCAGGATGTACTTAGGGCCTGGAAAAAAATACTTTGTTGTTCCATTGGCGTCTTTTTACTTGTGTGTGGAGAGCATGTAGCCTTCTTGTAATTCATAAATCACATATAATTGTGGTAAATCATATATATATATATCAAATAAATAAATAAAAATTTGGGATCTCCAATTCCACCACAGTTCTGTGATGGGAGTCCAAGGGGAGGACAATGAAGATGACCCAGGCAAATGAGTATTCTCTGAAAAGCATCTCCACAGTCCCTTATACTGGGACACAAATAGGTATAGGAGATAGACGGACTCAAATCCAGAAAGAAGATAGACACAACATCACTGCCTTGTCACAGGTAGTTCACAACACAACACTCACAACACTCCAATCCTCTTCGCTCCCAGGGCTTGCAGGGCCACCCTCGCACACAGCAAGCTATGAGGTGTCCGAGGATTAGGCAGCCTCTGGAGAGATACGCAAAAATATCCTTCACTTACTTGTTCCTGAACTGTCTGGATGGAACAAAAGTGACACAAATTTGCAGAAGGACCACAAAACTTGTGGCCCACTGTGGCTGCACATTGGTCTGCACAATGTCTAGACATGAAGAATGAAAGAATAATGACACGCTATGTCAGCATGGCTCCTCAAACAAAACCAGGTAATTTGGGATCTCCAACTCCAGTAAAAAGTGTGCAGGAGGAGAATATTGTAAAGCATCCCTAAAGAGAATATTAAGTCCCAATATCAAAATAAACAGCAATGGAAGTGGAGGACCAGGGAGCTTTAACAAGAGGATTTGCTTCTCATTTTCAAAGATCAGTGCAGCACTCATTCATAGCACTGATTAAACAGCTCAATAGAAGTTTAGTCACTCAGCAATCACCACCTAGTTTAGCCTCTGCTGTCTGTCAACAGCAGATGCTTCCCTGTCTGTTTGCTGCAATATAGGAACAACCTGCTATTTTTTTCATATGGCATCCAGTTTGTTCATACAAATATTTCGGGCACTCTATTGCGATGCAAACATGTGCAAGACACAAGGAAATTTAACTTGCATCTGTGTGGCATTTACCTTTAGAGAAGTCCTAGGCTATAAGGATTGATTTATTCACATGATCCAACCTTGAGCAAGACTTTTCAAGGGATTATTTTATCCCAATTTGCCCTATATGGGGCAAATTTACTTTACTTTGACCATATGGGACAACATTCATTCATTCATTCATTCATTCATTCATTCATTCATTCATTCATTCATTCTTCTATTTTTGGTTGTTTTTGTAGGCCTTTCTTTCATCTATCTATCTATCTATCTATCTATCTATCTATCTATCTATCTATCTATCTATCTATCTATCTATCTATCTATCTATCTATCTATCTATTCATTCCCTGGAAGTGAATGGCAATGAATGTTGGTTCCAGACTCCCATATATTATCTTTTATTCTATGGACCATTCATTTAGAAAGAGATGGGTCCGATCAGCATTGGGATATATTCCTTCCAAAAATAATAATAATAATAATAATAATAATAATAATAATAATAATAATAATAATAATAATAATAATAAAATGTGCAAACTTATTATTTGGGTACTATTTTTAATGCTCCATTTGAATGTGTAGACAGGTATGGTCCAATGTGTAGAAAGGTATGCATAAGGAAGATCAATAAATTTGAGCATTTGAAGAGCCAGAATTGTGTTGTCATTGGGGAATTGGGCTTAGATCTGGAAGATCCAGGTTCAAATCCCTGCTCAAGCTTCCTGGGTGAACTTGGATCAGTCACTCTCAGCCTCACCTACCTTACAGGGTTGTTGTGAGGACGAAGGAAGGAACCTTGAACACCACGTTGAGCTCCTTGGAAGAAGGGCAGTATAAAATGTGGAAAAATAAATTAAGTAACGGAGGTTGTCATTTTTCCAGTGAAATGTCAGGAAAGTATGAAGGAGGGGAAGAGAGCAGGACAGAAAGTGTGAAGGAGTGTGGTAGCATTGAGCTGGGGACCTCTTTTATGGGGAAATATAATTAGCATAGGAGGCAGAGAGAGAAAAATAGTAGAGGAAGCCGTTGTGTGGGCACATACCCACCATGTAACTTCCTGAGGCAGCCAGCTCAGTCTTCCTCATGATGGACCACCCCTGTAGCCAGGACATCATTTGAAATCATAAGATATGCTGAGCTCACAAGGACACTGAGGTTGGTCAGAGGGTGACCAGAGGCACACTGGATTGTCCATTCTTTCAGCACACTATCATTTCCTGACGTTTTGAACTGAAACCCAAACCCAACCAGCAATAACTGTTTGTAAAACAGGCCCAATAGGCTCCATTTCTGACCTCTGTTCTAATGGTGACCTCTCCGAAACGCAGCGTGAATTAAAAGGGCTTTTGAGTCCCAGGGTATGAATTGAGGATGTTTTGGCTTTTTTTTTTTTTTTAGAAAAACCAAACAAGAAAACAAAAAACACTCTAATGGCCAGGGAGGAAAAATTGCTGGGTGGATACGATGCTGAATATGTCCTCAGCATTGTTTGGATCATTTATTTAGAGGCTCAGTTGGCCAGGAAAACTGTACGTGTTTGAATGTTTCTTTTTATAAATATAGAGCCTTGAATTGAGTATTTGTGGCTAGAGTCAGGTTGGTCTTTTATAAAAAGAAGGACGGCAATTCGAGGGCTCAGAATGGGTATTTCTTATGGTTGTCACACCGGAGGTCAGGGCCAGCCTAAGACTTCCTAATACCCAAGACAGTGTGCTAATTCTGCCTCCATTATCCAATAATGATAAAGGAGATAATAATCCCAACTTCTCCCCTCCATATGCCAGATTCCAACCTGTTCTTCACTACTGCTGCAGGTGATGCTATAATTTTCTTCCACAAAATTGGGACAGGACCATCTGTACCATTTGCCAGTATGTGAATCCAATCCTCCAAAATCAGGATTGTCCCCATTTTTCGGGACATTTGGCAACCCTAGGTGCAGGTCCAAGTAGATCCATAGGGGCATCTGCCATGTTACCTGGCATAAGAGGAAGAATTTTCCTTTGTCCTGTAGTAGCATGGCAGCAGCCCCAAACTCACACTGGACGCAGAGCAGGCCAACTGCTTCGCCTGCTCCAGCACTTATTAGGATTGCACTGTGATTTTATTTTTTATTTTATATCCCACCACAGGGCTCTCTTGGAAAGACGGGCCCAACTGGGAGCAATGGGTTCAACTGGGTTAAAGCAAGCCCTGGATAATACCCAGCTCAATTTGCACCATCATTTCTGTTAAGGGTTCAGAAAAAACCCATAGCAAGAACTCCTGCCTGAGAGTTGCTGCCAATTGGCTCAGGAAGTCCTGAGTCTGATTGTCCAACAATCAACCTCCACAAAAAGGAAGTTGCTCCTGTTCATATGTTGAAAGAATTTTGCTTTTGATTTCCAGCCAGTCTCTACCAGCTCTGATTTCCACTTATTACGAATGGTCGGCAACACACTTCTGCTTGGGAGGAGCAATAGCAGCGCCTTGACGGAAGGAGCTTCCCAACGACTTCTGACCCGTGATGGGAGCCTGGTCCCTCCAGGAGAGTATATTTTTCAAGCTGGCAATTAGTTATCTGCCATTATGTACAGCTGCTGGGCTGCTTGTTCCAGGCCTTAATGGCAAGCTTTTTAGGAGACGGAAAGGTCAAGTGTGTTAGCAATTCATTTACGCCAACTCGGGTTTTAAAAGGGATAATTTGCACGAGGCCAAGAAGGAGCTGGAACAAGCCTCTCCTGTCAACCGTTCATCATCCAAAGGATTCCCCAAATGCTTATTTATAAGATCATGAGAGGGAACGACTGTCGATATTGCTTTGTTTAAATAGTCCCCAAACACATGACATAACCAACATTCCTACCAGGCCCTTTCCTATAGCCCTGCCATTTGCTCAAGAAACTCACCTTAGGGAGCAATCTGGAAGTTCCTTCATTGCTAAAGTGCAGCCTCTTTTCCCATTGAAAATAAAAAGTGGAGGCAGAAGATTCTCTTGGGACTGCAGTCATTTACACCAGACCCACTTTGAGTCTGGCACATCCCGAACATTTTCTAGAATAGAACCTGATGGCAAAGGAGGGAGAATATATATGGTTTTCAGGGACCAGGGGAATTGACACTTACCAGTTATATGGTGATTGAGAAACTAGGCTGAGCACCACCTTTATTTAATAAATTAGATTTATAATGCAGTCTCCCCCGTGGGATGGAGGTGGTTAATAATTCCTTATCCTCCCAATAACCGTATGCTGTTATGATATTTTGTGAATGAAGCAAAGCCAGTGGGAACAGGACTGAGGTGGGACATGAATTGCAGAGGTGGAATAGCTCTACTGTTCACATTGCGGGGTGGGGAGAGATGCAATACAGTGGCGCCTCACGTAAACAATGCCTCACGTAAAGTTTGTTTCATGTAACAAACAAAAATTTCTCTAGGATTCTGCTTCACGTAAAGAACATGCTTCACGTAAAGAACACATTCGTTGGCAGTTGGAGCAGACACGCTGGCCGGCAGCCTATTTAAAAAGCATCAGCGCACCTGCCCATAGTGAAAGCATCACTTCCGCGCTGTTCCTCCTGTGGCCGGGTGTCCACTGGGCAGAGGGAGAGAAGAGCAGTGGAGAAGAGAGAAGCAGAGCAGGGTTAGCCAGAAGGGAGCAGGGAAGAGAGAGGCTCAGGATGGAAAGAAGGAGAAAGTGGGGAGACACTTTGAAGGTGTCTTGGATTGCAGCCTCCTAACCATGTCTACCAAGCTCCATTGTGTTAAATGGGTCTTACTTCCAGGAAAGTGTCTTTAGGACTGCAGCCTAAGTAGACTTCATAAGATCATGTACATTTAATTCATGTTTTGAATTCAATCCCAGTGTTCTGTCATCATTTTTACATCCAGTTAATATTTTTATATGAATATTTTGGGAGTTGTGGAACCAATCGTCTGAGTTTCCATTATTTGCTATGGGAAAAACTGCTTCACATAAAGAATGTTTCACGTAAAGAACATGCCTCTGGAACGAATTAAATTTGTTATGTGAGGCGCCACTGTACATTTATTCATTCTAATTATGACCATTGGCCAAATTCATCTATGATGGCCCCATAGGAATGCACAGAACATTGGGAAATTGATTTTCCTTCCTTCCTTCCTTCCTTCCTTCCTTCCTTCCTTCCTTCCTTCCTTCCTTCCTTCCTTCCTTCCTTCCTTTGAAAATTCCCAATTTTTCTGCCCCCTCCTGGGATGACCCCAAAAATTTACTATGCATTTCATTTTTGCCCCCTAAAATGTTGATGCAAATTGTCACTGCTACCTTTAGCATTTTTGGTGAGTTGGACAACTTGCAGTTGGTTCTCCACATCACAGCAGTTTTTATGATAGGATGTGAGGTAGTGCAAGAGAGGAAGACTGCTTGGTGAGTGGGAAGAGGGTGCAGGTGAGTGGGAACTCTCTGGGGGTATGTGTATGTCCTTCTCTGTGTCACACACGTGTGGGAACTGAATTGATCTAGTAGGGCTAAAACCAGTGCTGAGGATGGGACTTCAATGCACCAACTTTAAGAAAAGCAAAAAGAAAAAAGAAAAAAAAGAAACATAAGGAGGCTTGTTTAGAAAAAATGAAGCTTGCTATTTCCCAATTTTGTAAGAAATATGGTGTTAAACAATATAACTTATCCTTGAAGAGTTAGAAAAACAGCCATTTTCCTTATGCACAATAGCGTTAAAAAGGTGTCTTCAGGACGCGATAAAAATAAATTGCAAATGTAACCTTATTAAGATGTCATTTTCAATCCTGCGATCCTGTTTTCTGCCTGGATTAAAGGGACCACGAATGTGATGCTGTGTGTAGACATAGCAATTTACTTCAGTTTAGCTGCCAGGGAAGGCTTTCTCCCTTGACTCCTAGTAATGCTGTAGTAACCTTGTGTGTCTCTAATTCTATAGTTTGCAAGGCTCCAAAATAAAGGTTTTAATGTATTATTTAAATCCCTGCTCAGAGACAGCTGCCAGTACACCTACTATCATTTTAATTGTAGGTTTTAGATTTTTTTTAAATGGGGGGATATAAGTGTGTTATGTTTTGCATGATTGTATGACAGAGACAAAGTCTAAATGAATCCCTCAGTGAATTTTGTTTTCCGGTGTAACAGCAACAGCTTTTTGTTGCAAAAGGGTAATGAAGTGGTTATGGCACAGTGGGGGGAATTTTAGTTTTATAGACGTCTTGGGTGGGGACAGTGCCAAGGAAAACAGATGTGGTTACTCAGATGCAAACGACTGGAAATTAAATTAGGAAGTCTGAAGGGCAGAAGCAGGCATGGAAACCGAAAACGAGCTCCCGAACAGAGAGAGAGGTGATGGTTCATTCCGTGTTGCACTTGAACTGACCACTGGCATTGGAGCAAAAACAGCACCCAAGGAAAAAAGAAGGACCATAAAAAGACCCCATCAACCAAATTCAACATGCATTTTTCCAAGTTAGCCTAATAGCTTGGTGCAAAAATTTCATGCTATTAATGTGCAGAGGCGGCGCACTGGTTCATCTGGCATAGCGCAGCAAGACCTCGGGGGAGAGAGAGAACAGCCTCAGCCCTGTCCTGCAGCCGTCCATCTTCATTGGTGCTGTCAAGTTGGATAGGATTTGGTCATAGGTTCCACTGATATAAATAACATTTAATTCAAATAGTCATGCAAAGGCTTGTGCACTCAAGGAATTTTGTTGTAAAAAGAGAATAATAGCTATGGAGAATTTGCCGGAGGTTTTTGTTTAGCTGCAGACAGAATCACTGATTATACAGATTAAAAGGTCAGACTATCTGTAGTAGCTCTTGTGTAGAAAATAGAGACACTTTGGCTATAAATGGTGTCATTTGGTTAACGTATTATTTTTCGTAAGTGGCTGTTTCTAATTCTAGTTGGCTTACCTTTTTTTTTGGCATACTTAGATGCTCAAAGAGTCGCAAAAGAAAGACCAACAGAATATAGAACGGGGAGGAAGTCAGACTTAAAAATATCAGCATGTAGGCCAAGATGCTGTGTCAGATGTTAAGAATAACACTTGGTTTAATCAAAGCCCTCATTTCCAAATCAGAATTAATATTTGCACACCCTTCTTTAATGAAGGCAATAGTGTTCATGCCAGCCATGTGCCCATGGTGGCATCTTCAAACAGCGCTGGTTCTTTGGCCCTGAAATGGGATAACTTTATCTTCTTTATTGTGCCCGTTTTACAGACGTTGTAGCATACCATTATTGCACCATCAATCCTTGAGAAATGTTCACTGCAAGTTTGAAGGAGTCTGGATGGAACAGAAGAAGGCATGAATTTGTATTTATTCAATGATTTTTTCATACTTCCTTTCCAAATAAGGATTTCCCAATCCTATCAGGCAAATGCCAGCTCTCCACTGGCACTGATGGTTTCAAACGTGCTGTGAAACACATCTGCAGCATGCACCACTGGAATAGTACCAGCTCAGGTCATGGAAAATGTAGAGGTCAGGGAAAAAGATAAGGATAAAAATTATGGGGATAAAAATTATGCCCCCTTAGACCAGCACTTGGGGCAGATACTCACAGACTCCACCAGGGTGACCATATAGAATGGAGGGCAGAGTGCCTCTACCATTAAGCATTTTATAGAAGCAGGAATTTAGACAGGTGCTGCTTTTTAAACCCTTCTATGTTGAGTTAAATCTGCCTAAATTCCCTCTTCTATGCAATGGTTAAAGATAGAGGCACTCTCTCCTCCAGTCTATATGGTCACCCTGGACTCCACCCTTGGTATGTATAAATATGAAAAGAGAATAATATAGGTCATTCCGCTCTGGAACCCCCAGTGGATAAAAAATAGTGAATTAAAAAAAAAACTTCCAGATCTCTTGCTCCTTCATTGTCACCCTGGAATGCATTAGTATAGATCAGTTATTTTCAATCTTTTTCATCTCATGGCACACTTAACAAGGCACTGAAATTGTCAAGGCACACCATCAATTGTTTTTACCATTGACAAAACATACCAGTCTGTTCAATGAATGTCAATCTCCAAATACCTGCGGCACACCTGAGGACTATCTGTGACACATCGTGTGCCATGGCACACTGGTTGAAAATCACGGGTATATTTGCTATGCTGTATGCTGCTATGCATGAGCAGGCCTCCTTCAGTCTTGAAAGACTATGTTATCGTGCTCTACACTGCATACGCTGCATGCAGAGCACGAAAGCCTGGGTTAGACTGTTATGGAGGATAGGCTGTTACCCAAGCAGCAAATCCCCCCTCTCCACGCCACTGAATTAGTCCAATGGAAAGGCAGAGCCAATACGATTGGATCCAGCTGGTGTCGCAGAGCTAGATGGAATGAAATTATTTAATAGTGTGGTAGAAGGAAATGGGTTTTGGTTCTTTTTTCCCTTGTTAACAGCAGTGAGTCAAATCAATGGATACCAAATCAGTGGATACCTTGGATACTGTGGTATCCACTGATGACCTGGATACATTTCCTGTGTGCTGTGTGACTAATGCTGCAATCTTAAAGAGACTTTCCTGGGAGTTAGACCTATTGAAGACAATAGGGCTTAATTCTGAGTAGACAAGGTTAGGATTTTGCTCTGCATGACCTGGGAAAACAGAATCAATCCAAACGTCCAGAAAGTATTTCCTTGAGACAATTTGATTGTAGCATTTGCCTTTTGGAGAGGCAGGTCATTCCTTAACAGAAGTGGGGGGAAGAGCATATAGCATATGACAGGTTGCTTACCACATGTTAAAAGATGCCTGTTGGGGCATCGGCAACAGTGCACCATGGAACATTTCAGCTTTGTTTAACACAGAGCAGAAAATATCAGTTGACAACGATGTTACAAGTTGGGGATGGCAATGCGAGCGATCAACAAACACGTCTTTGTTTTAATCCCAACGAATGACTTTTCCCCCCAGTTAATTATAGGAATTTACAGCTATTTATGTAAACTTGCAAAAGCAGAAAACATTCATTTGTCGGGAGGGTAAGTGCTGGGTGGAGACAGCCTAGAGGGGAGATGCATTGAAATGAAGGATGTGACCGAAGGATGTTCGTTTCATTCCTCACAAATTTACTATGTAAATGTGAACTCTGTTGAGCTGCTGCTTGGCGCGACGGAAAGCATAATTACAAACATACACAGTCCCCCTTGGAAGTTGACATTTAAATGTTGGTTGTCACATATCAGTTAAATATAGACAAAAAGATGTCTTTAAATTCCTAGCAGACATCAGGTCTTGCTTGCAAAGGAAGGCTTGCAAATTATATTATTATTATTATTATTATTATTATTATTATTATTATTATTATTATTATTATTATTATTATTCAGCATCTATCCACTTTTTTTAAAAAAGAAGAAATGTTTTAATAAAGAATGCAAAGTCAGTCGGGCTCAAACTTATTTGTCTCGCTGCATGCCACTTAGGAACTGAGCATACAAAGGAATAACTTACAGAGAGCTACTCAAACAAAAACCTAAATACATCAATGGGGGCTCATGGGCAAGAAAAAACAAAGGGGCAATAATTGCTGCTCTTGTGTGCATTTCATAATTATCTCCCCTAATGAAATGCAACTGGAAGATGTGAAGCCCAGAAATTTGTCCTCCTTAAAAAAAAATTTCTGTCTGCTCATCGTTCATAAACAGCACCATCATTAACAAAGCTATTTCCGTTACATGCAAAATTGGAGGCAATTTTAATGAACCTCCAAAGCACTTCTTTGGGTTGCATCAAACCAGTGTCATGTTGGTTGGAGAGGGGAAGGGGAGGGCAAGATCATTCCAGTCGAGTCCACTTCTATTCCCTTCCAATTGGCAGCCCAGCTCCTTTCCCTCTTGGAGCATGAGAACCCCAGAGGATCAGATCCATCCTGGTCCACATAGCTCCATTCTTGCTTCTGTCTCTTGATAACACTTGCAATGGAGCATGAGAAAGTGTTATCATCTATGTTATATGGACAGATATGGACAGATGTAGATTGAAATAATACACATCAAAATGATATATGGTCATAGTTCCCCCAGAAGTGTCCATCATGACCATCATGGTAAACTACTAAGAGGTAATTTGCACTGGAGAATGGTGAAGGGAATCAGGAAAGGGTCCTCTTTTCCCCCCCAGGATTTGTCCTGGATTTTAGCCTTGTGTCCTGGAAAAACTTCTATGTCCCTCTTTTTCTTGTATGCAGGCAGCATGTAGCTTCTTATAACTCATAAATTACTGTATTTACTCAAATCTAACATGCCATCAAATCTAATGCACACCCCGATATTGGGGACTAAATTTGGCTTTAAAAGGTGAGCGTTAGATTCCAGTAAATATGGTAATAAACTGTTAAACTAAATACCTATACTTTAATCAAAATACCATATTTACCATACTCATATCTGATGTGCCATCAAATTGAATGCACACACCAGTTTTGGAGGCTAAATTCAGCTGAGAAAGTTTTGAGTAAATATGGTATATATAATAAATCGTATGTAATAGTTTTAAACTGAATAATAATATAATGTTTAAGCACATGAAAGCACATAAATATATATGAGGGTTTTCATTTTTATTTTGTCACTAGTGAAAGCGTACCCAAGTTGCGGGAATAAAATTTCCCATACGACATCCCCCCCCCACTGTGCATCTATCCCCTCATGTACATCAACCCCTCATGCACATCAACCCCCCATGTACATCAACTTCCCCTGCGCAATATCCTCATGGGCATTACCATGAGCAACATCCTCCATGGTCATCCACCCCATGAGCATCAACACACCTATGCACATCATCACCCCATGTGCATCATCCCCCCATGCGCATCAATCCAACATTCCCCCATGCGCATCAATCCAACATCCCCCCATGCGGATCAACCCCCATACATGTCAACCACCCATGTGCATCATCCCTCCATGTGCATCATCCCCCTATGTGCATCAACCTCAATGTGCATCAACTACCATGTGCATTATTTCCCCATGTGCAACAACACCCCATGCGCAACAACCCCCATGCACATCCATCCCCATGCGCATCATTCCCCCATGCGCAGCATCCCCATGTGCATCATCTCCCCATGCGCATTACCTCCCCATGCGCATTACCTCCCCATGTGCATCACCTCCCCATGTGCATCACACACCCCATGTGCAACAGCCCTGCATGCGCATCAGTCTTGAAAGACTGTGGTATTATGCTCAATGCTGTATAGGAAGCACGAAGGCCTGGGTAGATTGATATGGAGGATAGGCTGTTACCCAAGCAGCAAATCCCCCCTCTCCACGCCACTGAAATAGTCCAATGGAACGGCAAAGCCGATATGATTGGTTCCAGCTGCATCGCAGAGCTGGGCTAAAGACAGGAGCTCATCCTGTCTTGTGGGGACCCAAGTCTCGATCCCCGGCCTTCTGGTTAACAGGTACAGTGTCTTGTGATTGGGCCGATGTGCCACTTGGGTCCAGAACCTCAGGATGCTGCATCTCCAGCAGGGTTGCTATAATTCTCTTTCACAAAATCAGGACAGGCCCTCTGTCCCATTTGCCAGTATGTGAGGACAATCCCCCAAAATGGGATTGTCTCTGTTTTTGGAACATATGGCAAGCCAAGGAAATTGCCATCTCCCTCTTATCAATTCATCAGGAATGTCCTATATGTCTGTTTAATGGCTATTTAGAACCATAAAGCCCCCCAAGGGGCTAGAGGTTGCTGAGGTAGCCTTCCTTAACTCTCAGAAGAGGTCTGTGTACCCTTCACAGACCTCACAGGTTTGGGCATCCTGGAGTTTTGCCCTCCGCAAAAACTGCAAGGTTTGGCCTCCTCCTTCTCCTCTTCCTCCTCCTTCTCATCATCATCATCTTCTTCTTCTTCTTCTTCTTCTTCTTCTTCTTCTTCTTCTTCTTCTTCTTTTTTTTTTACCTGCCATCAATAAAAAATCAAAAGTAGAGAGAACAGTAAGGGAGCATTTGCTACCACTGAAACCCAGTAAGGTTTTCTATTCTTGGTGGAAACAACAGTAACTGTGGTTGCAACCTTTGCAAAAGATATTTTAACATATCCCCCCCCCCCATTTTAACAACCATGATGCTCAGGACAAGGCCCTGAAGGTTTCCTGGCATAGCTTTTTAAAGTGCTTATTATTTTAGTGCCTTTTGTAGTGTACACATTGTAACACCGAAAACTTGCTGTTTATGCATTGTGGAAGGAAAAGTACGAAGGCTCCTTTGGGCAATGTTTTCTCATTTTTGAAGCTTTTTGAAAAAATAAGATGATCTCTATTCATAGAGAGCAGCAAAAATTCTAAATTCATTATGAGGACATCTGTCAAGAGTATACCTTATAATTAGATGTGAAAGGTCTGAGGTGGTTACCTAAACAGGCTTCAACGTTAACAGGCCAGGGAAAAAATACCACAAAGGTTTCCAAATTGGAGTGAAATAACACAGGGGAAGTTTTCACTTCATCAAAACAGGAGAAGCAAAAAATAAAAAATAAACTGGAGAGACAATGAGCCTAGTTATAAACAGCACTAAGAAATGCACTGTTTTGACTCAGGCTTCTAGGATGGGAAGCAATCCAAAGAACGTTACTCTCAATTAATGCTACTAAATCGGGACAGAGTCGAGCCAGCCATGGAGAAGACAAACAAGACCCGGGAGAGATTGTCCGTTGTTTTGAAACAGACCCACAAAACATGATACGAAACATTTATTTTCCAGAGCTGAGTCAAAAATTTTTGTTAGAAAACATTTAACAACAAAAAAAAAATTAAAAGTTGCTTTTTTATATGCTCTGTTAGCCATCTTGGGCATTTGCTTCAACATGGAAAAGTTGGGATAAAAATCTCATACTAGCGAAAATGTACCTGGGTTGCAGGAGTAAAATTCCCCCCACACGCCATCTCCCCCCTGTGCATCAACCCCCCATGCGCATCAAACTCCCCATGCGCATCAACACCTTGTGCACATCAATACTCCCCCACTGTGTATCATTCCCCCATGCACATCAAACCCCCTTGTGCAATACTCTCCCATGCAGGCTCCCATGCACAACCCCCCATGAGCACCACCCCCTTCACATACCCCCATGCGCACCAGCTCCCCATGTGCACCAACACTCCCCCACTGTGTATCATCCCCCATGCACACCAACTCCCCATGCGCAATACCATCCCACGTGCACCATCCCCCCTTGTGCACCACCCTCCCATGCACACCATCCCCATGTGCAACTGGCCTGGAGGTCTCACAAAAGTGCTGTAAAGCATTTGTGTTGAACTCTGGAGGAGGGTTAGGTACAGGAACAGGAAGATCGATGAGTTGCCCTGTTCTAGGTTAGGACTCCACCCTTCATATAGTCTACATAGCCACAACCACAATGGATGACAGAAACGAAATAGATAATAATATTTAGAATTTATTTAGAAACTAAAAAAGATGATTTATCCTTCATTTTCCATCTGTACAGACCAGGAAACAATAAAATGGGTCAAACCTAAAAACTGGAACTTTGCTGGTATTTGCAAAGCCAAAGCTCCTGCTTCAGTTACTAGCTTTGACTAGTTTTGGCTACTAGCAACAAGCTTGTTTTGGTCCACCAGGTTCACCATTTTGTTCACCAGACATCATTTTGGTTCACCAGTTCTTAATTTGACTCAAGGTTGTACTGGTGCAACCCCTTATATATGTACTGGTGCAACCCCTTATATAACAAGCCTATGGAGATCCTTTCAGGCAGTTCCTGTTTTATTAAAAGAATAGCCTAGCAAACATCTTAAAGTTTCCGAGGTTTCTTTAGATACTTTCAGCTAAAGATTAGTTCTTGATCATTTTTTTAAGTGATTTTCCCTAGATTTTTGAAGTAGTTTTGGCCCCATTAGTCTATGCAAGACAAGAGTCATGCCAGGCGGAAAACAATTCTCTTCCTTCTCTCAAATGGTTTAAATAAAAAAATAAAAACAACTCAAGTTTGTTTTGATCTTTTTTTGGTCACTGTCTCTCCTGGGGCAAAACATCCATCCTGATCCTACTGAGCGCTTTCCTGAGTAACAACCAGACATTCAGCAATTTCTGGCTAAACTTCAAAAGGCTGGAACTGGATCCCAGCATGGTAGCTGAACAGACAAGTTAGAGAGTGAATGCATTATATATATTTCAGTCTAGAATTTTCAGCGTGGAGAAGAGATCATGTTGTGCTGTGGAATGCTGTTGCGGTAGCATGAACTGTGTAATTCTAGACCACAGGGAGATACCAGTTTCTAATGGTTTCATGTTTTAAAAAATCTGAGTAAAGCCAGACGTATAACTGGCCCAGTTCAGCCCAGCAGTATCTATCTGCTGGCAGATTTTATTGTGTGTGTGTGTGTGTGTGTGTGTGTGTGTGTGTACAGTATGTGTCAGATTGTGACCACTTTTAGAATGAGAGCCCTTGTGGGATAGGGAGAAGGATAATTTGGGGATTATTTGACTTTTTCCACTCTGTAAACTGCTTTGTGAACTTCATTGAAAAGTGGTATGTAACTACTACTACTACTACTAAAGCAGGCCTCTGTCAGTCTTGGAAGACTATGGTATCATGCTCGGCGCTGCATACGCTGCATGCGAAGCACGAAAGCCTGGGTTAGATTGTTATGGAGGATAGGCTGTTACCCAAGTAGCAAATCCCCCCTCTCCACGCCACTGAATTAGTCCAATGGAAAGGCAGAGCTGATACGGTCGGATCCAGCTGGCATCACAGAGCTGGGCTAGGGACAGGAGCTCACCCTGTCTTGTGGGGCCGACCCGGGTCTTGAACCCTGGCCTGCTGGTTAACAGGCACAGTGTCTTAGCCACTTGCGCCACCCATAGCCCACTACTGCTGCTACTACTATCAATGAAAATGCGTTTGACCTATGCCTGCAATATGGTGCCTATTTGGTGGAGTTTTTAATTTAGCAGAATATTCAAAGGGTATTCATAGGTATAGGTATTCATAGGCAGAATATTCATAGGTATTCTCCTATTGTTTGAATGCATTCAACACCAGATTCTACGACAGGTGTAAAAAAGTAATCAAGCTTTTTTGTGCCATTACCCCAATAAACAAAGTTCAATAAACAAAGCTCACTATGCACTGATTTGACTCACTATTGAAACCAGGATCTACCTTCAAATGCCATGTAACAAAGAAATAAAGCACCAAAATCCCATTTTCCACCTTTGTGCTGTTAAATATAATATTAATTAATATGCTGTTATCAGGGGCGACATGAGGGTGCGCATCACCCGATGCAGAGGTGAGTGTGTCACCCCTGGGCAAGCGTTTCATCTCCCTGTACGTGTGCCTGGAAGTCTGGGCATGCATCCAGTGGTGGGCTCCAGCAGGTTCGCACCTACTCTATAGAACTGGTTGTTAACAAGGGATAGGACATATAAAGTTTAAAAATAGCCATTTAAAAGTGGCTGCCAGATGGGCAGAGAACCGGTTGTTAATTTCTTTGAATCCCATCACTGCATGCGTCGTGTGTTTAGGGCACTCCTAGCCCTCCTGGCGCCTCTTCACAAATGTGTGAGCCTGTTTCAGCATCATGAAATCCAGGACACCAGCTACATGGGGGAAGCAAAGTCCTGTGTTTTTCAGTTGACAATTCATTAGTAAACCCACTGTGAGAGGCTTAGAAATCCCAGGATAATTGTCTGGTACCAGTGCAATTCCATATGGAGACTTGGCAAAAAAGATTTCAGTGAAGTGTAACACTGGTAATTCCCACAGCATCTATGAGCTCCAAATTCATAATATGTTAAGAAAAATCAATAAAACAATGTCGTCTCCATCTTTGTTTTAATAGGCCAAGTCTTTTTCTGAACCAACATGTGTCCTTGTTGTAAAGTTTTGTTTCAGTCCAGCCTATGTTAACAAGGACTCCTTGGGGAGGCTTTCTCTGCAAAGCTACCCCAAGCCCAAGAGACTACTCAGAATGATTTTAATAAACAATGAACTAAGAACTGTTCTCTATAATGCTTAGATACTTAGCCTCCAAAAAGCTGTAAATCTGTGCAGAACAGAAATCAGCATTTGGTGTTATGTTAAGGATGATGCTAGCATCTATCTAGGATAGTGGTCACCCAAGATGGACATGCTGATGGACTCTTGAGTGGATCTTGGATCCCACTCAGCCCCACTCAGAGGGACTCCCTGGTATTAATTTCTGTCAAAAGGTGCAATTCATGAAGGATAAGTGTAGCCATCACCATTAAGCAGGGTAGCTTATGGAAACTCCAGTTTCAGAGAAAGTGTTTTATTGCAACAGTGGTAGAGGAGATACCTTTATCCTAAGCAATTGGGTTCCCCAGAAAGATCTGGATATGAACACTAGAGGAAAAGTACTTGCACATCTAGACAAGTACTCAGTGATCAAAAGAACCCAGCATGGATTTACCAAGAATAAATCTTGCCAGACAAAACTGATCTCCTTTTTCAATCAGGTTACAAGCTTACTGGACAGTGGCAATGCCGTGGATGTCATTTATCTTGACTTCAGCAAAGCATTTGACAAGGTCCCACATGACATCTTAATTGGGAAGTTGGAAAAATATGGGCTAGACGAGGCAATTGTTAGGTGGATCTGCAATTGGCTTGATGGCCGCACTCAAAGGGTTTTAGTAAATGGTTCTGTGTCAACCTGGAGGTTGATTTCGAGTGGCGTACCTAGGACTCTGACTTGGGCCCGGTTCTTTTTAATATCTTCATCAATGACTTGGAGGAAGGGATACGGGGGAGCCTGATCAAATTTGCAGATGACACCAAACTGGGAGGAGTAGCAAATACAAAAGAAGAAAGGAGAAACCTCCAGGAGGATCTGGATAAACTAGAATACTGGCCTGTAACAAACAGAATGAACTTCTACAGGGAGAAGTGCAAGGTTCTGCACTTAGGCAATAAAAACCAAAAACACAGGTATAAAATGGGGGATACTTGGCTTGGCAGCACAACATGTGAGCAGGATTTTGGAGTCACCGTGGATCACAAGCTGAACATGAGTCAGCAGTGTGATGTCTCTGCAAAGAACGTAAATGCAATTTTAGGCTGCATTAAGAGGACTGTAGCTTCCAAGTCACAAGAAGTTCTTGTTCCTCTTTATTCTGCATTGGTTAGATCTCACCTTAAGTACTGTGTTCAGCTCTCGGCACCTCACTTGAAGAAAGATGCAGCCAAGCTGGAGCAAGTCCAGAGGAGAGCGACAAGAATGATCAGTGGGATGGAAGGGAAGCCTTACAAGGAAAGGTTGGGGGAACTTGGGATGTTCAGCCTGGAGAAGAGGAGGCTGAGGGGAGACATGATTGCCCTCTTCAAATACCTGAAGGGCTGTCATACGGAGGAAGGGGCCAATTGGTTCTTTGCTGCTTCTGAAAGCAGAACTAGAACCAATGGGTACAAACTGCAAGAAAGGAGATTCTGGTTGGATATCTGGAAAAAATTCCTGATGGTGAAGGCGGTTCGGCAGTGGAACAGATTGCCAAGGGAGGTGGTGGACTCTCCCTCACTGGAGATCTTCAAGCAGAGGCTCAACGAGCACCTGTCGGGGATGCTCTAGGATAATTTCCTGCTGCAGGCAGGGGGTTGGACTAGATGACTCACTGGGTCCCTTCCAACTCTATGATTCTATGAAAAGGAATCAAGATGCTGGACTAGACGTAGAATTTTTCTTACCCACCCAACTGGCTGTAGACTGAACTGTGGAAGGATTGTTTGCTGACATGGTAGTTATGCTAAGACCTGGTTTAACCAGTACACATATCATCACAAGTATATCAGCAACCATGATAGTTGCACATCTGGGTGTGAAGACACCATATAAGAAGAGATCATTGACCAAACTCAAGGTCCATCTAGAGTAGATGGATGGACCTTTTTCAACTTTTTCCTAACTTTTTTTTTCTTCAGTCAGGTACTTCTAGGAAGACCAAAAGCAGAATGTGAACCCCATCTCAGTTTCTGGTGTCCCATTCACATCTCATAGCTTGTGATGGACTTCTCTAATGAATTTGTCTAATCCCCTTGCAATGCCATCAGAGTCGATGGCCTTCAGCGTTTCTCGTGTCAACAAATTCCACAAAGGCAGGCTTGTTAGTCTGAACGTAAAGTCTTTTAGACTTAACTAATAAGGGTAGCTTTCCAAGTCTCTCTTGCATGCCTCCAACTGGCATTTAGATGGCTTTATTTACTTATGACTCCAGAAGGAGGCACAAAATCATCGAAAGACAGATGGTAAGTGGCACTGTAACTTCCCCCTAATGTACAAAAGAGCTTTTTTGGCATTATTCTAGAGAAGGATCTTTAAATGTTGCAAGCTAAGGGATGGATGCCAAGAAGTTCTTCTTTTGCCGCTCTCATGCCTAGGAAAATTAGATTCTTGCTCCATGTGGAGATCACTAGCAGAATTTCAGGGAGATGCTAGCCAGAGATTTAGACTTTAATGAAAAAGCCTTGAGCACGGGGAAAAAAATCTATACATCAGCTCCACCGTAGAATGACATCTTTTCCTTCTTCTCCTTCAGTCCAGATGGGTGTGAGAACAATGGTTATCAAAAAAATATGATAAAGGGAACAGATGTGGAAATAACTTTCAGAAAAGAAAAATTAGTGTTATTTTATTTTAAAATTTGGTATATTAATTTACTACTTGATCTTATTATTTATTGGCACTGTGTAATACCATGTAATACCAGACAAGTGTCGAATGGTTTCAGAAAAGGGATTGCGTTCTCATTACTCCTTAGTCTGTTAGCACGCCCTGACCTACTCATCACCAACATGAGTACTTCATCCTATGACTTATCCTGCACTAACTTCTTATGACTCCTTCCTCCCTTTCCAAGCATATTTCCAAACACCCTACATATTCCACCCAAGAGTGGGGCAGAAGTGCCTTATGCCACTTTTGTGACATCCCTAAGCCAGTACAGGACTTATTCCAGCTTAACATGGTGTTAGGATTGTAGCCAGGGAACCTATGAAATAGAAGCTTCCGATGTATAAAAAAGGATTGAAGAAAAGAGACCCCTGTCCATTTTGTTTCCACTAGCCCTTCATATTTAGTGGCTGTGTATACATTTGAATACGATGGTATAATATCTTCTAAGAACAGGGTGACCAGATACCCGAACCTCAAAAGGAGGACAAGGTCTTGGATTCCTCTCAGCCTGGCCTTTCTTGCGGACAATGGAACATTTGCCTACTCACGAGTAAAGTTGCGATATTGGACATTTTCACTTTCCCATAGAGCTCAATGCATATTTTTGATTTTTAGTTTTTTTCACCATAACGTTTGATAGGAAGGAGATATTTCAAAACCAATTTTTGCATTGGACTCTGCTCTTCAATACAAATCCAATGACATATGACATGATGGGGTACTCACAGCATTGCAAAGTTCCAAAATGAATCCAAAATGGAGAACAATGAAGCCCTTTTGGAGGACACCTGAAGACTAAAAAAGAGGACAAATCTAGCCTTTCTTTGTAGAGCATCTGCTCCAAATTCATTTTTGAACCTTTACCAACTTGACCGTATCCTTTTTTTGAGATAGGCTTAGAACATGAAACAGAGACAAGGCAATCGCGACACAAGTATGTCCGCTGGCACTGTGCCGGCAGCACACAGACAAATTCTGTAAAGAGTATATACAGTAGATAACAAGCAAGACAACCAAGAAACTGCTTCAACAAGAGGGGAGGGCGACTTGAGTTGAGCTGAATCGGCACTCATTACCCAGAGTGGTTCCATAGTGCTGTCGTGATTTTGGGAAATCAATAGAGCCCCACGAAAGTGGCTGTTGTCTGTCGAACGCGAAAGCCTTGTCAGTGGCATTGATGCTTTAGTGTACCACACGCTTGCTGCGTAGCCATTAGATGAAAGCACGATCACCTGTCAAACAAACCGCTAGAACTGTGATAAATTAATGATCAAATAGCACCGGCTGATGTACAGTAGCAGTGCTGAGGCTACTTACAACCAAGGCCTCGTGATTTAAAAAATGTAGCTGACATTAAAAAATAAATCAGCCATTAAAGAAAAATGTCGCACAGTTTGGGGTGGGAGGTATGTGTGTGTGTGCACGTGAGAGAGAAAAAGAAAAGGGGAGGGATATAGGGGGCATTTTCTTTTTTAAGTATGTGAGAGGGACACTTCTTTTTATATACAAATGACCACGTTCTGTAGTGGAAGGCAAGCATAAAAACATCAGAACATAAAAACAGTCCCACTGGACTAGGTCATCCTGTGTCACTCAATTGCTCCTGTATTCTGAGATAGCCTACAATAAAAATTTTGAGGTTGCACCTACCCATGGTAGCTGGTAACCTATGATGGACTTTTCCTCCAGTAACTTGTTTGATCCTCTCTTAAATGTATTTATGTCAGGTGTCATCAGAGAGAGAGAGAGAGAGAGAGAGAGAGAGAGAGAGAGAGAGAGAGAGAGAGAGGGATGGATGGGAAGAAAGATTTGCACTTGAAAAGAGATGCATTTTTAGCATTATACATTTTTGAGACCAACAACACCAAAACATTAACAGAACATTTTAAAAAAAAAACTCCATTTAAATTTAAAAATGCACCTCTGAGAACCATTGGTCAGTATAAGGGCATGTGCTTATTTGTAGAACAAATGGGAAATGGTTTTAATGGGAACCATTTGCATCGCTGCCCATCTGTACTGAAGTTAACTATGTGGGAACTGAATGGGCATGAGTGCTAAAGTCAGTGTAGCTAGCATGGAAGAGGCAGACCTGCAGATCACAATTCTCCTGGTTTGAATCTCTCTGTAAGGATCTCACTACTGTGATAAAGAGAAGCTATTCTTTTGCAGCCTAAGGCTGCAATCCTAAAGACACTTTCCTGGAAGTAAGACCCATTGAACACAATAGAGCTAACTTTGGAGTAGATGTTAGGATTGTCTACAACCCTAAACTTCAGTTAGGCCAGCCTAAGCCCTGGGCATAAGTCCTGTGCTGACCTCGGAGTGTCACAAAAGTGCTGTAAGACACTCCTGCGCCACTCCTGAGGGATGGTTAGACCAGTGCACAGACATGTGCTTGCATCCCAACATCCCCACAGGAATGGGAAGACATATTAGTTGTGCCTGCCTGGGTAACGAGTGCATCCTCATTCTTTTCCATTTGCAACCTGTGGATATAGGGTGCAATCCTACGCATGTCTACTCAGAAGTATGTCCTAGGGGTTGAACTAGATGACCTACTGGGTCCCTTCCAACCCTATGATTCTATTGTGTTCAATGGGGCTTGCTCTCAGGAAAGTGTGGTTAGGATTGCAGCCATAGTGTTGTAATGTTGTAACTTGAAACCCTTTTGTATACATGTGTAAGCAATTAGCATGTATGTTCCAAGGGCATGAGGATTTCTGGAATGAGGAAATATTTTATCGAACCCCCAAACATATATAATTGCATGAAAAACATTAGTTTCCAGAATTCATACCTTCTGTACCTCAATCAGTGGTTGCCCTCCCCCTAAGCAACATTTCACTTTTTTCCTTTTTCCTTTTTTTCAAGGCTCATGGATGAAATATTTCAAGGGGGAGCCCTATGCCACTTCTAAATATAAACAATACAGAGTATGACTTGCGTTTGAAGAGCCTGACATCCCTTTGAGCATTGAATTTCCGTGCCTAATAACTCTTGATGCTTGCTACATTAATGTATAAAGTCCTCTTTTTCGCACAAGCCAGAAATGGTTCCTTGTGGCCTCCCCACCAATGGTTCCCTGCGCTTAATTTATTCTTTTTAATATAAAATCTCATTACCTGAACATGACACCACTTCTTCCACTTTATCTTTGATATAAGAACAGAGAGAAACCAAAATCAAACCCTTAAAATAAAGTCTATAATAATTTCCTCACTTTTTTCTTGCTTTTCAAATTTCCAAACAAAATTAAGAAGAAATATACCTTACAGTTTGCAGAGAGAGAGAGAGAGAGAGAGAGAGAGAGAGAGAGATTACTTAACAGTGGGAATGGGTAGGTGGGGAGTAGGAGGTGGAACCAGGGTACAGCACTTGTGTACTATCCTAAACCCATTCCCAGATTTGCCCATGTTTGTCCTGACCTTCCTGTCAATCAATTAATTTTGGTGTAGAATTAGGGTTGCCATAAATCTCTTCCACAAAATTGGGACAGATCTCTGTCATACTTGCCAGTATATGAACACAATTCCCCAATATTAGGATTGTCCCTATTTTTTTTTTAAGCATATGGCAACCCTATGTAGAAGATCTATGTAGAAGATGTAGATCCCTATGTAGAAGATCTATGTAGAAGATGTAGAACCCAACGTAGAAGATCTAGGAGAAGTAGAACCCTATGTAGAAGATCTATGTAGAAGATGTAGATCCCTATGTAGAAGATCTAGCCACACCAGAATTATGCATAAGCTGCTGACTCCTTATTGATCAATGAGCTGGTCATGTGCTGTAAAGTTACAACAGTTCTGCAATCCCAACTCATGTTGCAGCATGACAAGGAGTGTTTCATCTGTTGCCACTGAGCCAGTTGCCAGAACCAAAAGAACCAAAAATGGGATGGAGGGAGAAGTGTTAAAGTGAGGATTGTGTGTTTGGACAAAATCAGCCACTAACTTCGATAAGGACTTCGGCAGTCCAATCCTGGCTAGCACTGGTGCAGCAGTACCGCACAACCATTAATGGACAGGCATCCTCCACTTATTGGATGGGTTAGGGACCACAGCACTGTCCGAGAAATCCATTGAAAAGTGGAACATGAAAAGTATTAATGCTGCTTCCAATGCTTTTTTAGCTAAAATTACAAATACCCCTTTTATCTTGTAAATTCCTGCTGCCAAGCAAAAATTTCTGCAAATGGATTCTCATTCACTCCTTTGGGAATGGGATTGATTATTAGACCAGGAGCTACAACATAGGGGAGGGCAATTTTGGCCTTTAGAACAGTAGAGAGAGGTTGAAAGAGCAGAACATGCATTGAATGTGTGTTTAATTGAGAGATTGGATTGTCAGAAAATGAATCATCAGAAACTGGGGGATACATGTATTGGTGCTCGTGTAAATCATGCTGGAGGGACTCCTTGCAGTGAAACCTACACTCTTAGGGCGCAATCCAGAGTAACTATGGGCAGTCCTTGCTCCAACAAAAGAACAATTTACTCTGGATTTCAATATGAATTTCCCATAGGTTTTCACTAGGTGGTGCTGTAACTACGTCAATGTAAATGTCTCTTACATGCTCCCGTAGTTACTCTGGATTGTAGGGTTAATCTAAGTAAGCATCTAGCTCACCCATTGGGGCTACTCAAATCTGCACCTATTTAATACAGTAGCCAGTGAAAGTCTAAATAGTGCCATGTAAGGCATTCCTCAGGCTTCGGAGGTTGAGTAGGTTACTGAAGAGGTCTGCTCCACCAATCCTGCCCCCTCCAGGACCTGATCTGCATTCGCCAGTACCATTCCCCACCCCGAAATGGCCCTTCTACACCTCTGTTACACCATTGTGCCATTCCCACAAGTGACCGATCTTCAGGATGCAGGGTCAGCACAGCAATACAATCCTCCCCACCAGTGCAGCTTGCTCTCCAGGTGCCACAGATGTATCTTATGGCACTTTTACTAGACTATCTACTAGCACAGCGTCCTCTGTGCTGACCAATGACAAAAACAGGATCATGCTGTAAGATGAGATAAATAAAGACGATTAGAAGTTTGCTTAAGCTATTGATTTAACAATCAGAGACAGAAGCGCTCTCTCTGTCTCTATCACACACACACACACACACACACACACACACACACACACACACACACACACACACACAAAGAAGTAAATAAATAATTAGTCTACAATGGCCCATTTTGTCTCCCGAGGAAAGGACTGTGACAAAGCAGAACTTGTTCAAACAACAAACTGATAAGAGAAAAAGCAATCAGATGATACAGAACAGGAATTAAAGAGACAGGCCAATAATATACACTTCATTTGCTGATTGGAAGCTTTGATTTGTTCCCTGGTGGTAATTGTAAAATTTAATAATATCAGTACATTTACACTGTTCCAGGGTGGAGGCCGGGAGAAGCGCTCCCATTACACATTGTTATCCCTGCAGGTTGGATGACAAATGCCTGGGGCAATGTTCCATCAAAGCGTATGTCATGCTCGACATGGGTCTTCTAATCCTCATATGGGCGACAACTGTCATGGTGAAAGTGCATGGTAAATGAAGAAGAGCAGAGAGAGGGGGGATGAGACTGGGTTTGAATGCTGGGTTTTGAAAGGGGTTCACAGGTGCATTTCATCAGGGTGCCCATTTGACCAGAAATACCTGGTGTTCTCCGGTAAAAGTCAGGGCTTACCAGGAACCAGCAAAATCGTACCTTCCACTGGAGAACCAGGCATTCCAGCACCCGTTTTTCAAATTGGACCCACAGTGAGCTGTACATGTTGCTCTGGTTCTTCCCAGAGCAGGAAACCAGGCGGCAGGACCAGGAGGAGGAGGTCCTGCCCACCCTGCCCACCCACCACTGCCCCACCACCGTTGCAGCCCCCACCACCTCTGAAGCCAAGTTGCAGGTTCTGGAAGCACCCTCAGCACCTCACACAGCACCTCACAGCAGCTTCCTCTGCTTCTCTGCTGCTTCCCTGCTGCCACTTTGACTCTCCTGCTGCTTCTCTGTTGGCACCAGCCCCTCCAGAGACCAGCTGCAGACTCTGGGGGCCCATGTGACCACTGCTACAAAGATAAGTACCTACCTTGCCCCACTTCCACTTACCTGCTTCTGCCACCCACCTCCCTCCCTTTCCAACTTACTTCCCTCACCCACTTACCTGTTTCCGTCTCCAGCTTACATGCTTCTGCCACTCACCTCCCTCCCTCTCCCACTTACCTGCTTTTGCCACCTACCCCCTCCCTTTCCTAGCCCCTCCTTCTCCCACTCACCTCCCTCTCTCTTCATCCTACATGTCTCTGCCACCCACCTCCCTCTCCAACTTACTTGCCTCTGCCACCTACCTGTTGGCTTCATGTAATCAGTGGTGGGCAGATGCCGGTTCGGGCCTACTCGCCCGAACCGGATCTTCCCACGTGGTGACCGCTGGCAAACCGGCCAGAGCCACGGCTGGCAAGAGCCGCGGGGACCGGTTCGCCAGCGGCCGCCACGTCTCCTGGAGCGGGGCTTCAAGAGACACAGTGCGCTAGCGTCCAACTGGACACTAGCGCACTGTGTCACCCGAAGCCACGCTTTAGGAGACGCGCCTGCATCCAGCTGGACGCAGGCGCACTGAACCGCCCCTCGGAGGCTCAGTACACCTGCATCCAGCTTGACGCAGGCGCACTGAGCCTCCGAGGGGAGATGCACTGCGCATGCGCCAACCCTGGCGCATGTGCAGTGCGGTGCAGGTCCGCCCCTTGCCCCTCCCTTGCCCTGCCCCCTGACCTCAGCCCTGCCCCCTGACCCCGGGCCCGCCCCAACTTCCGGCGAACCAGATCTTGGGGCTCGGTGGGCCCATCACTGCATGTAATGGAGACTGCTTTGGGAGCGTCTTGTGTGTCTGGATCAGAATCAAACTGCTTTGAGGGCATCTTACATGTCTGGGTCAGAATCATGTATGTTGAAGTCACTTGCATGGGTTCTGCTGCTGCAAACTGCTTTAAGGGCAGTTTGGAGCAGAATCATGCATGTTTAGAGATTTTCAATTTAAAAAGTGTTGAAATTAAGTACAGGAAAGCAATATGAGTATTTTTGCTTTATTTTAACATGTCCTACAATTGTCCTTCCTTTTTTCAGGGTGTGGTGGCCAGTGGTGGAGCTTGGTGCACACAGAACATTCCAGGCAAGCAAGAGGCAGGCCTGCCTCCAATGCAACAGAGAAGTGTGATGAGTATTCACAATATTTGTGCATGCGTATTGCACTTCAAACTCCTGTCTGATATGCGGGAGGTCTGCTGTTCACCCCTCTCGGCTGCTGGCTTCAGAGGTGCAGTGTGCACATGCAGAAGTTCATGTGCACAATGGAGGGGTGCTATACTGGCCTCCAACATCAGGTGATGCAAACCCATCACATAATGAACATAATGACATAATGAACCCCTGACATAATGAACACAATTATATTTTGGATCCTTATTTTTGTTCCTTTTTGGATGAAAGAACTTAGTTGGTCTTACATGAAGACTGGAATATATGAGTGGTAACAAAGCCAACTGAGAGTAAGGGCAGTGCTTCCTGATCACTTAGACTAGACCAATTTTTAAATTTTCTTTACAACAATTTTGGTTTTGGTCAAAATGTTGAGATCACCTTTCATTTAGGTTGCTATCTTCATATCCCTGTGGATTTTTGTCCTTCCATATCTTTTTCGGGAGGAGAGCCATAGTGATAGAGCACTTAAAATTAAACATGATTAGATAACTTATATTTTGTATGTGTGTGTGTTGCTCTTTTTGCACTGCTATGCTTTGCAATGTAAAACATGCACATGTGAGTGCATGCACACATCCACACAAAAACTATCCCCACACCATATAATTGCTGGTTAAACTACTCCATGAAATCATTGCATTGGCAACATGGGAATAAGCCATTCAATCTTCCACAGCAGCTTCCTGTCCAGATGTTAGAAAAAGGTAGCTTGATTCCAATTAACGAAAATGAGTGGGTCAGCTTGTCATCATCCATGCTCTTTACGTGCCGTTCAGACATAGACACGGCTTCTTAAAACCTCAGGCGCTCAACATTAGCTTTGCCTTGGAACCGCTTGCCAGAGGCATCAATGCGCACAGAACATGTCTACAGGTTTCTGGGTTTTCAGATCTGACATCACTTGATTCTTTCTTATCCATCCTGGCAGCGCAGACCAGATGAAAAGTCAACCCACCCTCACAGAACATCACTTGTGGAAAAGGGGAGGGGGTAGAAAAGAAGCACACAATAATAAACATTTCAAGTGTGTTGTCCTTTGTACCAGCACCTCACTTGCTAACATGTGCTGAGAGTTATGGGTACACAAGTAAGCACTGATCATTATTGTCAGTGGAAACATGAGTGGGGGATTCTTCAAGCAAGGGCTTGTAACCTATGCTAATCACTCTCCCTGTCGCCTTGAAAGTTTGTTCAGTGCCAATCAAAGCATCGACGGGGAAGTCATACAAAACACGGCAATTGGCCCCATTTCCTCCCACTTGCAAATTGTTCCTGAGCAGATAATGAGTTTTCCAAATGTTCCCTACAGTGTTTGAAATAAGTTCTGTGAATATCCAATCTCTGGGATGTATCACAGAGGTACGTTTCACAATCTGTTGAGGATACTCTTTGTGTTGTCTTGTATGTGACAAGGGTCCAGCTCCAAATTTGCATTTTGTGTGTGTAGGACAGAGATCTGTAAAGTTTTCAGCCAAAGGGCCACATCAAATATCTGGCACAGTGTCGAGGGCCAGATAAAATATTTTAAATATAAAATTTAAATACATTAGAGATAGATTAATGAATAAATGGGCTTAAACTTCCAGGACTTCTGCAAGCACCAACACACAGCACAGAAATAAGGCACACACTTAATAGGACCCCCATTTCCCTCACCCCACCATCACAAATCCAGCTGTGTCTATTCAACTGGGTCAGAAGCCCTTACGGGACCAGAGGCTGGCCATGGGCCAGTTAGAGGTTTGCCACGGGCCACATCTGGCTCCTGGACCATTGTTTGGAGACCCCTGACGTAGGGGAATATTTCAAACAGGTTTGCCATTAGATTCAACCCAGTCAGGCACTATATAATCCCACCTCAGCAGCTGGTCAAAAGTGGGAAGAGCAGCTTGTTTCAGAAACTTAAGACTAAGGCCTATATCCTAAAGTGAAATTAAGCCCCTTGCTCCGGAGCAGTTAAGATGACTTTCCAATAAGATAACACTAGAGGGTGACATAACTGTATAGACCCGTAACTGCTATGGATTTTGCCCTAAATGTGACTTATGAGACTCAAAACTAAACGGGACGCAATTTGGATGATCCATGATTTGAATTTGCAACATCTTTTCTATTTCAAAAGGAAAAAACATTAAAGGAAAAAAGGGGAAATTTGGATTAAAGCAGTGTAACAGAGAGGTGGGGATAAACCTTTTTTCCAGCTGAACTGGAGCTGTGATTCAAAGTTATCCACTCTACTCAGTCCTACACAAAAGGGGGGAATTTAAAGGCACTAAAGGGATGGGTAAAGACTAGGGACAAACACCCACCCTTTTCCAAAGTCTGTCTGTTGTATGAAGCATATCAAACAGAGCAACGGTCTGTAATGCAGCAGTTGAATTTTTGGGAAACCTTATAGTGGCCCAAAGATTGACAAAGAGTACACAGATGCAATAATCAGACTTCCCCCACCCTTTGCTGGACTTCTGCCCAAGTTGGTAAATAGGTTCCCATAAATTCCCCCAATGCTCTGCTTTGTTGTTGTGCCCAGCATGAAGAAACAATCACAAACAGCTGCTCCAGAATAGCCCTGGCCGTTAATTACATTGAATATTTACGGTAAGTCATGTGTTTTCTGGACTGAACTCATGACAACAGGGGAAAAGATTCAGGGGCATATGTTGGCATGCTGAGCATAACACACAGGGACTGGCAATCTCCAAAACATCACTATCAGGAATGGTGAACTTTTAGAAATCCTCCAAAGGTGATTGTGCATTATTGTGAGAGATGTTTTGGCACTGACTTAGAGACACACCAGAGCTTCCCTTCAGTGGTAGTGCCAGATGTCAAAGAGATTGGGTGGTCTCTTTCCCATCAGCAAGCCCTCTTGGCCAGTCTGACATGCTATCATTTACTTTGGGGGCAGTTACATACACTGTGCCAAAAGGGCATGCAATGGGGGAGGGCATTGCCCCAGCACCCTCAGCAACTGGATTCTACCACAGCATCCCTGAATGGAACCCCATGCACTACATACCCCCACTGCATCATCACCCCATGCACATAATTCCTCCCATGCACATCAATCCCCCCATGCACATCATCCCCCCATGTGCGTCATCCCCCATGCTTATTGTCCCCCCATGAGCATCATCCCCCCCATGTGCAACGTCCCTCTCAGTGCATTAGACACCCAACTGGCTGGATGTTGATCAGTCAATGTTGCATATAGGACAGAAACACATTGCACCCTCTTTTCAGCCCCTTAAGGATTAAATTTCTCAACATCAGTTCTTGGTGAGTGTTGATGTCACAGAAGGAACACCTTCTCCAAATTTGATGCTTCTAGGTCCAGGGGATGGGGCAGAGAGTTCCTCAGTCAAGGACTCGTCAATGTAAAATATATGGAAGAAAACGTGTTGCGCCCCTTTTCACCCCCCTCCAGTTAGAATTTCCAAAAACTGGTTCTTAGTGGGTGCTTCTGTCATGGAAGGAACACCCTCCCCAAATTTCATGCTTCTAGGCCCAGTGGTTTTGCCTGATGTTGATGAGTGAGTGAGTGAGTGAGTGAGTGAGTGAGTGAGTGAAAGAGTCAGTCAGTCAGTGACTTATCAATTTTATATCTAGAGTTAATAATCTGTTAAACTAAATACTGACCTATACTTATAATAAAAAATTGTATTTACTCAAATATTATGTGCCATCAACTCTAATGTGCACCCCAATTTTGGAGACTAAATTCAGCTGAAAAAGATGCGCATTAGATTCAAGTTAATATGGTATTCTCTTCCACAAAATTGGAACAGGACCCTCTGTCCCATTTGCCAGTATATGAACACCATCCCCCCAAAATGGGATTGTCCCTGTTTTTAGGGATATATGGCAACCCTAACACCACCTAAAGTCCCCAGAGGCTGCTTCCAGGTCGCACTACCCCATAACCCACTCCATTGGCTTCTGCAGACCTCAGAATGTCTCCTGAATGCATCAGGATGTTGGTTATTTGAGCACCTCTGACTCAGAAGTGTGTGGCACCCTCTAAGCTTGCCAGTCCAAAGCCAGAGAAAGTCACATTATACTGGAACCACAATTTCTGCATCCCATCTGAGCCACATGTTTCTGAGAGCTGTGGAATTGGGCTTCAAATAAGAGAGGCTCCCACATCTGGCTCAGGCAGATGCCTCTTACAGTGTTTATGTCAGGTATTTATTTCACAGATGTGTAATACTTTCACGTTTTTAACAATCCAAAATAATCACAGTTTGGCATCGAAAGAAATAGATTTCCTTATAATCATAGGCCTCACCCCAAACATGCCCCAATCTCCGATATGCACATCAAACGTTTAAATTAAGAAAAAACTCCAGGATGATAAAACCTATACTTTAGAGTGGAGTTTATGCAACAATTTATAACAGGCCTGTTTTTTTCCCTTCTCAGATCTTGGTTTTCTTTAATAATGTCTCAGTTCTTTACCACAGATGGAGGCCTAAAAATAGTCAACTGAAAACTAGTGCACTTTATTCTGCTTTGAGTTTTTGAAAGTGTATCGTACATACTTGCAGTGAAGACCAAGCAAGTTCACACCAAGGTTGGCAAATGTGAGCTGGGTGTCAGATATTCTTTGGGCTGGGCTGAGTACCGAGACTTGTGCTGGGACTTATGCCGGCCTAACAAGGGATTATGATTATGCTATGTGGGTCACCCAACCCATAGGCTGAAGAACTACCTTGTCCTTCATATAGACCAGGGGCTTCCAAACTTTCATGTTCAGGGCTCCAGATCCTTAAACAATTGTGTAGACCTTCAACAATTGTGATCTCAAAGATCACAAGCTACACCTGCTGAAATTCCCTCCTCTACACAATTGTTAGGGTTCCAGAGGCCCTGAAAATGAAAGTTTGGAGACCCCTGGTACAGACCATTCCTATGATGGTTTATGAGTCCTATGTCTGATGATTCCTATGAATATGATTCCTATTCCTATGACAATTCCTATGACTAGTCCTTGATGTAGACCAGTAATGGAGAACTTTTTGGCACTGAGTACTGATTGACAGCACTGGTGCCCAGTGCATATGCCCAGAACTCCAGGAATGAGCATTTGGCCACAAGCACCCTGAGACCTGTGCGCATGCTCAAAGTTCCGGGCAGATGCTCTGGACACTGGCGCACTCTGCTCCAAAGAGAAGCATGGTACTGGACATGTGCACTGGGCTCAGGGTGCTCCTGGCCCAATGCCCAATCTGTCTACATCCATCCCTGATCTTATTTTACTGGTGTTTGGTTGTTTTTTATTTTGTTTTTTATTGTATTTTATTGTTTTAGTTGTGTTTTATTGTTATTGTTTTATTGATACAAACTGCAAACAAACTTTTTATTTTATTGATACAAACATTTATACAAACTGCAAGAGAGGAGATTCCGGTTGGATATCCGGAAAACATTTCTGATGGTGAAGGCGGTTCGGCAGTGGAACAGATTGCCAAAGGAGGTGGTGGACTCTCCCTCACTGGGGAGCTTCAAGCAGAGGCTCGACGAGCACCTGTCGGGGATGCTCTAGGGGGATTTCCTGCTGCAGGCAGGGGGTTGGACTAGATGACCTACTAGGTCCCTTCCAACTATATGATTCTATGATTCTATTATCATTAGCCGCCTTGGAGGCCCTTCTGGGAGAAAGATGGAATTCAAATCTAATACTAACTAACTAACTAACTAACTAACTAACTAACTAACTAACTAAATAAATAAATAAATAAATAAATGCGCATGCCCAGAGTTCTGGGCATGCGTGCTGGGCACTAGCAGCATTAGTCGGTTCTGTTCTGAAGAAAAGCAGGCTGCTCTTCTTTAGAGCAGTGCTGACTGAGCATGCCAGTGCCAAGCACACATGTCTAGAGCTCTGGGCATCCACACTGGGCTCAGGGACCAAAATGCATTTGCTCTGAGCACTGGCCAATCTCTGGTTAGGCCACCACAAGTCCCATGCTGCCGTGGAGTGTCACAAAAGTGCTGTAAGGCACTTTTGCACCACTCCTGGGGGTTAGGCCAGTGCACAGACATGCGCCACAGGAATGGACAGATGGGTGGGTTGCGCTGTTCTAAACTGGTTAGGAATGCACCAACTCTATTTTGTGTGTTTAATTCTGGGTATGTTTGCAAGTGAAAGAACACTTACAGTCAATGCAACTAAAAATGTAAATACTCACCCAAGCTGTTGGCAAATGGTGGCTGGCACAGCGCTAAATCTGAGTCAGCATATGCTTCCTCTTTGCGTCTGAAATGTTTTTCAATCCCATGTCAAAGCTCCAAGCCTTTCATTAGTGGTTGTGTTTGTTTATAATAGCTATAATAAGAAGGCAATAAGGAAACATCTAAAGTTAGCTGACAGTCCTTCACTTAACATTTTTATTATTTCTGCATGAGATGCTTCTCTTGGGTAGTGAACATGCTACTGTTTGCCTCTTGGATGGCATGTTGAAAGCAAATGGATCTGCTTCCTTCCAGGAACATACGCCCAGTATATAATAGGGAATCTAGTTCAACACACATTACAGCATCAATCAATACAGCTCTCACAGAGGAACTATTTCCAACCAAATTCAATATTCTTCCAGACTTTTCTTTATTTTCTTTATATAAATATAGGAGTTCTAGAATGTTCTAGGAAAAAAGTTTCAAATGATTATAAATTTGTTACACTGAAGAATGTAAATTCTGACTGAAATTGCAATCCTTAGCGCTCTTACTACTAGGTAGAGAGCCTATTAAAGTTAGATTTACTCCCAACATCTCCCTTCTCACACCTTCCACTGCTCTGGAACAGCTCCTCCTCACCTTAACCATGGCCCCACTCATCTCTCCACTACCTGGTGGTCCAGGCAAGCGATGAGTGGCAGACTGCCAGCTTCCCATCGGCACTAGCCCAGCACCAGTACTGGGCCAGCACTTAAGCCCTGCAAACATGCAGTACAACAGTGTGCACTGGCTGTGAGCATGAATGCACTGCTTAGAATGGGGCCCTAAATGCCTCTGAAGTTAAAGAGACAAACCCTACAATCCAGAGTAACTACGGGTGCACGTAAGAGACATTACGTACACCCGTAGTTACTGCACCACCTAGTGAAAACCTTTGGGAAATTCATATTGCAATCCAGGGCAAATTGTTCTTACACCGGAGCAAGGACTCCCCGTAGTTACTCAGGATTGCACCCAAAGGCTGCAACCCTAAGCTCCAGTTAGACCATCATAAGTTCTGACATAATTCCTGTGCTGAACCTGGGGGTGTCACGAAAATACTTCTGCCCCACTCCTGGGGGGTTAGGCCAATGCACAGGACTGCAGCAACATCCCCTCACCAAATTAAGAAGATATGCCAGGTGAATTATGCCAACCTAAAATGGTTAGGATTGCACCCTGAGGTGCACCACTTCTGGGGGGTTAGGCCTATGCACAGACATGTCCTGGACTCCCCATACCACCATGGGAACAGAGAGATGGATTAGTTGTGCTGTCCTAAATTGGTTAGCATTACATCTTGAGCCTAACAGGGGTTAGGCTGCCCTAAGTCTCAGCACAAGTTCCATGCTTGCCTGGGGGTGTCACAAAAGCACCATAAGGCACTTCTTCACCACTGTTGGGTGTTAGGCCAGTTCACAGACATGTACCAGCCACCCCATGCCACCTCAGGGATGGAAAGATGGGTGAGTTGTCCTGGCTTAAACTGGTTAGGATTGCAATCGTGACACAGTTAAGTCCATTAAGTTTTCACTTCCTTAAGATACCATATGTTTTCAAGGTTCCACCTTCATCTAAGCTACGCCACTAATTCCGGGCACTCCTTTGGTCCCCCCATTCCGGATTTCCAGATTTTTTATTTAAAACTTAATGACTATCACAGAGGGGATCCAACAGCAAGGAGCAACATTTGTATTACAGCTGTATTATTCAATTCCCATTAGTTAAAAAACAACCTGGCTACCGGCCAGTAGCTGAGGAATATAAGTGGTGACAGGTGAAAGACAAATATACTCACACTCGCTCCTTCAGCCACATCAAAGCCTAAGGCTCTTGCTGCGTAATTTACACCTAATGAAACTCGGTGTCAGACAAAATTATTTAGCCAAATGTCCTGTTTTCTGAAGAATTGGCTTGGATTATTTAAAAAGGCACTTATTGATTATTATTTTCCTTTGTTTAATTAAAACACAACAGAGTCTTAAAACACAATTTATTTTATTTTTATTTTTTAAGCCACACACCCCCCACCTACTTGCTTGGAATAGCCTATTTACAGATCACCTTGGCCTAATTCTTGAAGGCCATCGTTTGCTTCTTGGTTTAATTATATAGAGGGCTTTCCTGGACAATCTAAAACATCCGTAGTAATGAGACATATTTCAAGGCAAAATGGTTGGCCTGAGCTAGAGGGTTGCCTCGGCTTCAGAGGAAGATAGAGGAAATAAACTTACCAGCTTGCAAATTTGTATTGATCCACCAGGCTCCAGGATAAACACATTTTCTTTCAATGTCAATTAAAGTTTCCTGTAAAGATAACAAAGTTAGCTGCCTGTGGGTTTATTCACATGACTTAAGGTCACAGGAGTGAGTCAGGTGGAGACAAATTGAATATAAATGGGGCAGTCACTCGTAGAGAAATAGATGGGTTGTTTGAGATGAAGAAAATTCTCAACTGCAGGTTGAAGTATCCACTTACACTTTCATTAGTTTATCTCAATGATTTTAGGGTCTGCCTACACCACAAAAATATATCAGAGGTGATTAACACTCTTGGATTTCCCCTGCCTCAAATGGTGGGTACTGTTTTCTGATATGGGTTCTGAGAATGTATTATTACAGAATTTCACCACTTTGGATCCCTAAGAAGAGGTATTATTCGACCCTATGAAACAAATTTAAAGAACTGGCATGAAATTTTATTTTTGTTAAGGCAGTGGTCTTCAGTGTTCCTGTTCAGAAACTCCGACCCTGACTCAGAGCTGTAGGTCAGGTGTGGACAACTCCAATTCAACCCCACATCAAACTTCGTAAGATGTCAGAAGCTCTGCATTGCATCACCATCCAAGCCATCAAGTCTTTGACATTGACTTTGCAATCTTTGCCAAACTTTCAGATCTCTGGTGCCTTTGGAGTCTAGTCTTTGGCCCCCTTTGACCCATCTGCTTGCCTCAAAGCACACCCACTGCCAGTTCTTAATTCTTGTCCAATATAGTGTTGCCATAATTCCCTTCCACAAAATAAGGACAGGATCCTCTCTCCCATTTGCCAGTATGTGTGCACAATTCCTAAAAATCAGGATTGTCCCTGTTTTTTGGGACACATGGCAACTCTAGTCCTACATGATGCCACAAACTGGGCCCAGGGAGCAGGACGCATTAACAAGTTGGGTTAGGGGGAGAAAACGTCCCTGGAGGGCTGCAATCAGGCAAAGATAAGTCATTTGAAGGATGGGGGATTTGTGAGCCATTCTGGGGATAAGTATAACCCTGAATACAGTGTATACAGGAGGTCCTATTTTCCCAAACTGCAATCTTTTTCTGCAATCAGAGCACAACTCCTTCCAAATTAGGCTGGCACACCATTGGCAAGTAAGCTGGTCACCTGTCCAGAGAATTTCTGCCTTATCCAGGTTTCACTTAATTTTTTTTACCCCATCTAGCCATTTACTGACTTAATGCAATGCCCTGACTAAGGGCGCAATCCGGAGTAACTACGGGGAGTCCTTGCTCTGGTGTAAGAACAATTTACTCTGGATTGCAATTTGAATTTTCCATAGGTTTTCACTAGAAGTTGCAGTAACTATGGGTGTGCATAATGTCTCTTATGTGCTCTTGTAGTTACTCTGGATTGTAGAGTCAATGAAATACCCAATACTGACATAGAGCACAATCCTAACCATGTCTACTCAAAAGTAAGCCCCATTATGTTCAATGGGTCTTACTTCTAGGAAAGTGTCTTTAGGATTGCAGCATTAATGCAATACCCAAACCATTGCTAAATAGTGTTGCTTTCATATGCCTAACATATTTTCAAAGGAATGAGTTTCTGCTGCCTCTGAAAGCAGAATAAGATACAAACAGAAAGCAGAATGGGTACAAACTGCAAGAAAGGAGATTCCAAGAAAGGAGATACCCGCGTTGCAGGAGTAAAATTCCCCATGCACCATTCTCCCATGGCGCAATATCCCCCATGTGCAACTTCCCCCATGTGCAACTTCCCCATGCGCAACTTCCCCCCATGCTGATCAATCCCCCATGTGAGCAACCCCCCCAGTGAGTAAGTCCCCCATGCGCAACTTCCCCCATGCGCATCAGTCCCCAATTTGTAACATCCCCCCATGCGCAACATCCCTCCATGCCCAACATCCCCCATGTGCATCAGTCCCCCATGAGCAACTTCGCCCATGTGCATCAAGTCCCCCATGTGGAATTTCTACCCATGCACGTCAACCCTGCATGCGCACCTTCCCCCTCCACAACTTCCCCATGCACATCAACCTCCATGTGCATCAAACCCCATGTGCAAGATCCCCCATGCGCATCAGTCCCCCATGCACAACTTCCCCCATGGCCATCAACCCCCATGCGCATCAAACCCCCATGCACATCAACACCCCATGCACATCAACCCCCATGCGTAACTTCCCCCAATGCGCATCAACCCCGCATGCGCAGCTTACACCATGCGCAACATCCCCCCATGCACAACATCCCCCATGCACATCAGTCCCCATGTGCAACAACCCCATGCGCATCATCTCCACATGTGCATCAACCCCCCATGTGCATCAACCCCCCTGCGCAACATCCCCCCATGCACATCAGCCCCCCATGCACAACTTCCCCCCCATGCACATCAACCCCCATGCTGATCAGTCCCCCATGCTGATCAGTCCCCACACGCAACATCCCCGACATGGATCGTCTCCCATGCGCAACATCCCCCACGTGCAACATCCCATCATGCGCAACATCCCCATGCGCATCAACGATCCATGCGCATCAACCCCCATGCGCAGCATCCTCCCCAGTGCAACCTCTTTGTCTGAACAATATCCCCCCAGTGCTCAGGCACTGAGCACCAAATTGGCTGGAGATTGGTCATTCTTCCATGTTAAGTATAGGATAAAAATACATTGCACCCCTTTTCAGCCCCTTAAGGGTTAAATTTCTCCAGATGGGTTCTTGGTGGGTGTTCAGGTGACAGAAGGAACTCCCTCCCAGAATTCCATGCTTCTAGGTCCGGGGTTTGGGGCAGAATGTTGATGAATCACCAATTCTTCAATGCAAAGTATAGGGAGGAAAATGCGTTGCGCCCCTTTTCACCCCCTTCCGGTTGGAATTTCTGAAAACTGGTTCTTAGTGCACCCCTCCGTCATGGAAGGAGCACCCACCCCAAATTTTATGCTTCTAGGCCTGGCGGTTTTGGCAGGGCGGTGATGAGTCAGTGAGTAAGTCAGACAGTGAGTCAGTGAGTGACTTTTCTCTTTTATACCTGCTATTCTTGCAGGCATTTCTATCCAGAGCTCGCTAAACTGTAATTACCAGAATTACCCCCACTGCCAACTTGGAGTGGCTTCTCAGACACCCTGTGTATCCTGGCACCACAACCACCCTCTTCTTGTGCCACTAGCATAGGGTTGCCATAATTCTCTTCCACTAAATCAGGACAGGACCCTTTGTACCATGTCCCAGTTTGTGACCACAATCCCCCCAAATCAGAATTGTCCCTGTTTTTTGAGACATATGGTAATACTACACTAGCATGATCCTTGAAATCTGGAAACTATGGATGTATGGCTAGCGGCCATGATCCAACACTTAAGCATTTATGGGTATAAGCATTTGTTTTATACCATTTATAAGCATTTATTTAAGCATTTGTTGGTACTTTGATGAATATGTTCACAGAACTCATGAGAATTTTAGAGAAAGGGTGACATAAATGAGGAAAAACCTGGAGCCAAGACTTATGCAATGAGTGTGTGAATGCTTGGCCCTCTTGGGTCACAAGTCACGGTTCTTAAAGGAAAATAAAAGTGGCCAGGAGTGCCCAATTTCTCTCCGAATAAAAAGCACCTGATATCCACTTCATTCTTCACTGTTCACTGATTACAAGAGTGACAGAAATGGTGTTGACATTTTGTGCCAGGCATAAGGGAAGAAACAGATTGTCTCTCTTGGTGAAAGACACTTTATTTTGTTTGCGCAGAGACAAAACTCTGAACCACACATCAAATAAATCATACAATGCAAACATTGTTTTTAAAAGGAAGCAAGAGTTTTGCATATGAATATTAGATGACAACCGCACAGCAGCTCCAAAAATAATAAGCTTTTTCTTTTTCGGAACAGAACCATGCATAGTACAAGGAGTGAAGGGAGCCAAATTGTCTCAACCCTACAGTCAAGAAAACAGCCATCAAAGATGTTGTGCTTTGATGAGACTCTCCTTTTCTTTCTCTGTTTCTGTCTGTCTCTTTTAAAGAAAGAGGATAACTCTTTTTGGAATGTAGACCCTGGAATTGATCAAGTTCTAAAACCTGTCTTGCCACTTTTTTCCCCCTGCTCCCATAGGCTGCTGGGTGTGGGGAGGAAAGGAGAACTGGGTCAGGCCAACCTTATAAGCAGGCTAGGAGACCATCTTGGATGGTTGAGTCACAAGCTCTTGTGTAGTCTGTGTCATTCCTGAACATTTCAGCCCTGGACCAGGGTGATCATATGATTGGTAATTTCCAGATTTGTCCTCTTTTTTAGCCTTATATCTGGGTGTCCTCCAAAAAGGCTTCATTGTCCTCCATTTTGGCTTCATTTTGGATCTTTGCAATGGTGTGCAGTACCCCATCATGTCATATGTCGGATTCATATTGAAGAGCAGAAATATCTCCTTCCTATCAAAAGTTATGGCGAAAAAAACTATGCATTGAGCTCTATGGGAAAGTGAAAGTGTCCAATATCGTGGCTTTACTTGTGAGTAGGCAAACTTGCCATTGTCTGCCATAAAGGCCAGGCTGAGAAGAATCCAAGACCTTGTCCTCCTTTTGAGGTTTCAACATCTGATCACCCTGCCCTGGACACTCTTCTGACAATCTGTCCGGGACCCTCCATATGTGATGTCATGACTGGAAAACAAAGTGTCATCACTGTGATGCCAGACTTCCTCCATGCTTACTTGGAAGGAACTCCCATTGTGTTCAATAAGACTTATTCCCAGGAAAGCAGCCTGAATGCCCCATTCCAAGATGGCGGCACATTGCTTTTTGTGAACTCCCCCACAACCCAGTTTGAGAACTACCCAGTTTTGTGAACTACCCCAGTTTGAGAACCATTGGTGTGGTCCAAGAAGACAGTGGGTTTTCTAAGATGCACTCTTACTCTTTGAGATGTTGTTCTGGGGCTGCACACAGGCATGCATGAGCATACTCATGTGCATGCATACTCATGTCTGCACACACTCCCAGGATGTGGGACTCTAACTCATGAAACTTTGAAATAACAAAACTAATAGAAGGACAGGTTCACTAGTGATAGCCAAATAGCCAATATCTGATCGCAACATATTTCTGGATGTTCATCAGGGTCCAACATAGGACAGACACTAGTCCCATAGCTCACCCTAAGACCCTTTCAGAAGCTGGGGTAGGTGGATCTAGCTCTAATTTTCCTTGACATGCTTAGCCTAATATAGATGACATAGTTTTGAATTAACTAGCATTTTTAAAAATCTATTATCCTTTCCTGAAACCTTCAGGGAAACCAAAGCCCTATGTTTAAATAAAGATGTCTACGGTATATAAGTATGCATTTTACAAAGCAGAAACCATGTTTCTCCAATGAGGGCAGGAAAAGAATTGCCAGATTTTTTTTGCCCTGTAATATGGACAAAGCATTGTAAAGCAGCTAAAATAACCATATTGTTAGACAGTGACTCATGGGAACATGGGAGACAATGACATCTGGGATCATTATTCGGTTGCCTCTTAATCATACTCTTGGTACTGTTTCCCTGCACACTGACCTAGTTTAAGTTGTTTCAAAAGCTTAATAGGCATTGCTTTCCTACCAGTACATTGGGCTGGACATAAACATATGCACTTGTGTCTTTTGTGCATGACAATTACTGACTCGGTCAGAGTTGAAGCTTCTTTCTAGTTTAGTCCAGGGGGAAATTAAAACTTCCACTGAAAATAATGCCTGTCTCGGGATCAGAAAACTTTCAGGCTGTCTGCTTAATGTGGTACTTTTGCAAAACTGTGAGATCACAGACTTCTGTCTTCCTGCATCCGAAGGCCTCCTGTTCCCTCAAATGCCAAGTCCTTGTCTCCCCAGTTCCCTGTCATGCCTGGAACTGCTTGCAGAACACCTATCAGGGGTCTCCACTGGTGTCAATCCTCACCCAAGAAATCATGTGTTAGTTATGTGCTACAAAAGCACATAATGCGGAGGGGGTTGCTTCACCCAATTTCCATAATATGACCATCACATGATTTCCATGGACAAGGTTTAGATCTGGCAGGTCCCTGACTACACCCGAATGACTGCCTTTGGGCCATGTGCCTGGCTGACCAGCCTCATCATCAGCCTGACTGGTTCTTAAATAGCTGTCCCCAAGGGTTAGCTCCTTCCTTCTCCAGCTAACCTGCCCCATGACCATCCATTAAGGTCCAGGCCTGCATGGATGGTCCCAGTGACTAGCCATCAGTCAATCCCATCACTTCCCCCATCTTCCAGCCTTTCTCCGGTGGCATGTGGTCCACCCTGCTGAGCTCTTAGGAACATATCTATCATAATGGGCTAGTGTTTTTAATTTGATGTAATTTTTATAGTTTTGTGTCATTCTGGCAACTGCTCTGTTTAGTTTTTTCATTGGTTTTTATTCTGGAAGCCACCATAAGTGCCTTTGACTGTGGGAGAAAGGAGGGATATAAAGTCAACAAACAAATAAACAAAAGTGTAGACAAGATCAAGCCATACGAAGCAGTGCGCTGACCCAGTATATCACAACTTTATTGCTTCAAGGTGATGATGGGAGCAGTTTATACAATCATAGCCATACAAAGTGGTTGTCCAGCTTGTCGTTGTCTTGAACAGAAGAAGGAATGGAGAGTATGGGCTAAGGGAGAAGCCCATTACCAATGCAGAGCCATGCTTTCCAGAGGTAGCATTAGGGTTTGTATCACCTGTTATGGGGGGGGACGGGGACATAGCATTACTCCCATGATGCAGTGGGTAGAGCAATGTTCCTGGCAGTAAGTGTGATGATGCACCGTTGTCTCCCACTGATCTTTTGGTTATAATTTTTGATACACAAAGCTTTTTCAATATGTTTGTTCCATTGCATTCTGCATGAAATCACGTCAGTTTATCAGTATATACCCATATTCACTTGAATCTAATGCACACCCCTATTTTAAAAGGCTTGAGATTTAAAAAATATTTACTGGTGATTGCAATGATGCAAGCCCCTTAATGGGCTTGCCCACTTTGCCCCCCCCCGGTGGAGTGGTTTAGCCGGGGGGAGATGCCAGCAGCCAATTGGCTGCTCAGGGCCAGGGGGTGTGGACTGAGGGACTGAGCGGGCGCGTTCGCCCGCTTCCCCTCAGTCCGTGCCTGAGAGGCGTCCCCCACCCTCCCTCCCTTTACAGTTTGGGCTTTGCTGGTCGCTTTGGGCTGGGTAGGAATTTTTGGGGTCCCTGCTGATTGGCCTTTGGCCGGGACCTTTTTTCGCCTACCCTGAACTGTATTATTGGGAGTGAGTTAATTAGGTCACTTTATGGCAGGTGTCGTGCTGGGGTAGGCAGGATAGGCCTTGGTGATTGCCTGAGACAGCAACGGTCAGTGCGATGCAGCGGGCTTATTGGGTCCCAGACCGGACGTAAGCCTAGGCGGCTAGCCCTGCACCCGGGATTTAGGCGAAGTCAACTGGGCAACTGGTTGACTGAGCGCCCAGCTGTCTCAACCTTCGGGTTGGTGATGATGGGCACCTTCTGTGTGAGGGTGTGACCTGAGCCAGGCTTTCGCCCGTCCCTATTTTTGTAGTGACCAGCACGACTTTGTCAGCAGTCCCCTGTGGGTTAATAAATAGTTGTAGTTATTCAATAAAGTGGCCCTTTAAACCCAGCATCTGTCTCCGGCTCTTCATTCTCGCCGTGGGGGGTAATGCACAGCTGCAGAGCAGGAACAAAATTTAATTTTATTACGCATAACAATGATTTTTATGATCATAATATGTTAATGGGTTTATATTATGACTTTTACCTAATCGCCTTACTTTTAAACGACAATGGGTTTACGTTACATTTCTATTACAATATACAGTAGTAAACCGTTAAGCTAAATATTGACCTAGGGTTGCCATATGTCCCCCAAAACAGGGACAATACTGATTTCGGGGGGATTGTGTTCACATTCTGGCATATGGGACAGAGGTTCTTGTCCTGATTTTGTGGAAGTGAACAGTACAGCAACTCTACCTAAACTTATAATCAAAATACCCTATTTACTCTATTCTAATGTGCCACCAAATCTAAAGCACACCCCAGATTTGAAGACTAAATTTGGCTGAAAAAGGTGAGTGTTATATCCGAGTAAACAGGGTAGCATGATGGTATAATTTGAAAATATCAAGATTTTTAAAATTTTACACTAATTCTAATGTCACTCCTCCAAGTGTGCCACTTGCGGCAGTCTGCACCTCACACATCCTCTATACCCCATTAACAAAACCACTGAGCAAAATCACAAGGAGAAGTAAGAGAATGAAGATTTTTTTTCCAGGGCATATTGCTAAAAAAGAGGACATGTCTCGGAAAAAGAGGACATTTGTTCACCCTGGACAGTCTCAATTGCTGGATTCTGTAATAGTGATACAAGAATGACCATTCAACCAGAGGCATAAGAATTAGGCTATAGAAATAAAAGTGTAGCAGTCACATTTATTGTAGCTTGGGCTTTCTGCAAGTGGTGCGCTGGAACCAAATTTAGTTTCTTTCAGCATGTTCACATGCAAGTAGCAGCATCTAATTTTATCACCAACTACCTCATTCTCCCAGTGACGTGTGCCAGAAGAAGGTCAAACACTTTTTGCTCGACATTCCTCCTTCCTCCCCGCGGCCATTGCCGAACCAGGATATCTCATAGTTCATAATTCAGAACTCAAATTTCACGAGACATCAGAAATGTCACTTTAAACCACACTAATTCCTTCACAGTTTAACATGAGTGGGTGTCAGTGCAATCCAAGCTGGGGGCAGGAGAGGGAGAGAGACGCACAGAGAGAGACCGTCTCATTTCAGCAACTGCACCGCAAGCCAAGTTGGCAGTCCTCCACTTGGATCAGACAAACGTCTGCTCTGTGGAAGCTGAAGGCACAGCGATAATTATCGCTGCTGATACTGCATCAGTTGTAGTGACAGTGTGGTTTATAAACATGAACCCAAAGTAAGAAGCTCTCCCTCACCGACAGGGTCTTGGCACTGCTGTGCGAGGCTGATAGAGGCTCTGCGGATTTCAGTGTGGCCAATGATTCTTGCCAGGTGAGGGCAGCGGAGAAACTGGAAAGTAATTCATTAGCCACTGCACATTTTGAGTTAACAAAGTCAACTACAGGACAGTTAAACCAGTACTGGAAAGTACAGGCATCTCCCACTTATTGGATGGGTTTGGGATTGGAGCAACATCCAAAAGTGAAAACCGTTGATAAGTGGAACACAGTCTTTTTCAGCTTACAAATGCAAAATAGCCACCAAAAAGACATAAATATCATTTGCAAAAAGGCTGCAATCCCGTACACTTTTCTTGAAGTGAATACCATGGGACCTATTTCAGAATAGATGTGTTGTAGATTGTGCTGTCAATAGATTGTGCAACACAATAGATTGTACAGCACAATAGATTGTGCTGTAGGTAATGCAAAATACGTAAGAAATTACAGTACAGTGAACCATGTATGGGCAATGAACATCTTATGTATTTGAATGATGGCTATTTACTGAAGAAAGTCAAAAGGAAATGCCCCAAACAGTTTGATCACAATGGCGCATGCAAATCAACATCAGGGAAGACAATTTTAGCCTTCGGACAAGCAGAAAGAGGTTGAAAGTGTAGAGCATGTTTGAATGAATTAGTTCTGGGTATAACTGAAAGGTGTTGAAAGAGCTGAATCATCAGAAAACAAACCATCAGAAAGTGGGGGATGCTGTATAGGGATTTGGTTCTGCAGAGTTCTTGAACAGAACAGGACCAGATTGATCCTATATGAAGTGGCCGCAAGCTGTTTTATGGCCACTGAACAAGATGGAACTTGCTAGACTGATGAGGTCAATGTAAGGTGCTGAACAGGCAAAGAATTGCAGCCAGAAATCTCCCTGTTGCCTGGAATGCATCCATGAGAGAGCCATGCCTTGTTATTTTGCTGGCATAACTACGAGGAGGACAGGGAAGTGGGATTGGAAAAAGATATAGGATCCAGTGTACATAACTATCTCTGAGATTCTCATGCTCCTCTTGCCCCTTCCCCCACAAACAACCCATGCCTGGCCTCCACTGTGAGGTTCAGAGCCTTGATGCTGATATACAAATACCAGAGAGGTATACAAATATTAAATATCATTAATCAACATGTGGCTGGTTACTACAAAATCTGAAAATTTTTCCTAACATTTCTTTCTGCAGCCATCCAATAACTTTATTCATAAAAGCAAACAAGCCACCATCATACTGCACAATGGCATCGCTAGGAGGTACAGGGGATGAAGGCCACACCGGCTAATGCTCAGGAGGGAGAGTGACAACACTATTAATTACTCTGGATTGTAGGGCAAGTCAAAATTGTTTTAAATCTTGGATATTTTCAAATCGTACCATCATGCTGTACATAATTTGATGCAGAATTTCATGTGGAATACAATAAATGCATGTTGAAATATCTCTATTAATGCACATTGAACTATTTATACTAAAAATTTAGCAATTGGTAAAAGACCAGTAGTGGGGTAGGAATGGTGCATCACCATGTTAGCTGCCATGAGCATTTCCTCACCCACAGCATGGGAGGAAATTCATGGGGGCGACATGCTCACGTGCCTCACTGCACCGGTGAAGCAAATCTTAGTGACTCCAATGTTTCTTCATCTCTCCCCCTCTGGCCGCACCCTACAACTATAGAAAGATGGGAATGCTTTCTTTTTTCACATTTCTTCTCCATTCAGTTTAACAAAAAGTTGTTGTTTGTGTGTCACATGCACATTAGCAGAGATAAACTGTGCACTGAGTGTAATGATTAATGATTGAATAGCGCAGTTGTTGCGGAGATAAAGTCATGCCGTGAAGAGAGATCTGAAGATTATTTCTAACACCAGGGAATGGCTTATTAATCACACTTCTGGAGGAATTTGTGAGTAAATCAATCCGCCTTATTAATGATATTTCAACTTTGCTCTGTGAGACGTCTTTTATACATCCAGAAGGGCAATTATCTGTTTAGGCTAGGAAACAATATTAGTTACAGCCAGTGTGGAAGTGCTTGATCTAAGTAGCTGAAATAAAAAGAAAAGGGGGGGGGGGGAAGAACCCTGAAAAGAATAAACCATACTTTAAAAGGCCTAGCATAAACACAATGGCATTTACGGAAGGCATAATTGTAATTTTTTTGTTCTTGTCTCTCAGGAAATAGCAGGGCATATGTTTCTGAGTTTCAATTATGGTCAAGTTTGCATATTCAAACGGTGATACTACTGCCAGAATTGGAGCCGGAACAAAAAAAAAATAATAATAATATTATCATCTTCAGGTCTGGAAGGAAGTTTATAAGTCTGCAAAATACTTAACCTTACTCTAAGATGCAATATTAATTTTTTAAAAAATCTTTCAAGGAAAAATCTTAAATCTTTGGTAGGAGAATGAAAGATCAGACAATAATGCAATAGAAAATATTTCTTAAGTTCAGGGTACCAATTTTTCCCACTTGCTTGTTATCTTCAACCCAGTGAAGCAGACACAGAAAAATGAATTTACATAGATCCAAGTGGAAATCCATATGGGTGCCTGCAAGAGCATTTTGGTAATACTTTTAACAGGGATATTAAATTGCTTTAGCACATACATTCAAATTCAGATGTTTAAATTCAAACATTGCATACTCTTAAGGTAGAATGAGCCAATATGCAAGACTCATCCTAACCAACTACCTGTTAATTGCCAGATATTTTCACCACCTGCTCAGCTGTGACACCCAATCCACCCATCTCGGCATGCCTTGTGACTGTGTGAGTCTCCCATCCATGTTCCAGTTCTAGCTGGTTTGAACTCAGCCTGTCTTCAGGAGCCAGCTGTGACTACATCCATATTTTATTCATGTCAGTAAACCTTTCATCAAAGCTGGATGCAATATTTTTTTCCCTTTCTTTCTGGATATCTATGTACATTTGGAGACTGCTGTTGACAGATCAGCTTCGAGCCGGAATGATGTGCACACCCGGAAATGAAAATGAAACAAGTCATGGACTCATCTTGAAGATGATGAGGTCCACATGGATGCTGGTTTGCAGATACAAACAATTATGTTCAAATGAGACGGAAACGGCTTTCATTCAATCTCATCGTGCCTAAAAACATGCGTGATTAGGCATACATATTTGTTTTTGTGGCCACAACTGGGTTTCTTAAAATCTGACTATTTCCACAAGCATATTCTAAATAATAACCAGTTTTGGTCCTCGTCCATGTGTACTCATTCCAAGTTGCAAGAGCTTCCTCTATGAAGGTTGCCGTTGCCAAATCTGACCAACTTTTTCAAGGAATGAGAGCCTGTCTACATTCATAGAGAAGCTGATTTCAATCCACTGGTGCAACCCTTCAACCTATTGGTCGATCAAACTAAAATGCATTATTAACATTGGTTCTCCAGCAATTTTGGACTGGAGTTTTTCTCTACCCAACTTGGAGATCCCAGGGACTGAACCTCAGCAAATTCTCCATGCAAAATGCTTGCTTAACATGAAGCTATAGTCTCTCCCTCAGTCTCCCCCTTATATCTCTGAACAATAAAAACCAGAGAATATAAGAAGAGCCCTGTTGGATCAGGCCCAGGACTCACCAAATTCAGCTTCCTGTATCTCCCAATGGCTCACTAAGGGTGCAATCCAGAGTAACAACAGGGAGTCCTTGCTCCGGTGTAAGAACAATTTACTCTGGATTGCAATATGAATTTCCCATAGGTTTTCACTAGGTGGTGTCATAACTATGTTGACGTAAATGTCTCTTACGTGCTCCCATAGTTACTCTGGATTGTAGGGTAAATGCCTCAGGGAACACACAACATGAGTCTTTCATCCTGGTTCTGATCCATTCATTCATTTAGAGAAATTGACCTCCTGCCTCTTCCATGACAAAGCAAATGCCGAAGATGGCATATAAGACTCCGTAGTAGAGTACAAATGTATTTTTTTACAATAATTGTTCTACGGACAGCTTATAGTTGTGATTCTTAAAGTGGGGGTTGGGACCCACTTGAGACGTTGTGACCATTTCAGGGGGGTCATGAGAAGCTGGGTACTGCCATCTTAGAATCTGGCACTTGGCACTGAGACCTTGGAATAGGGCTCGCAAGCCACAATCCCACAGTGACCATAAAAATGGAGGAAATAGTGCCTCTACCTTTGAGCATTGCATAGAAGAGGGAATTCAAGCAGGTGCTGCTTTTTAAGCCCTTCTATGTTGAGCTAATCCTACTTAAATTCCCTTTTCTATGCTATGGTTTAAGGTACTTTGCTAAGACATAGGCCTATATCCTAAAGTCAAATTAAACCCCTTGCTCTGGAGTAATTAAGGTAACTTTCCATAAGATAACACTAGAGGGGACATAACTGTGTAGATCCATAACTGTATAGACCTATAACTGCTATGGATTTTGCCCTAAGTCTGATAAAACACAATGGCATTTACTTCCAAGTAGACATGGAGGGGTTCTTGTCATCACAATAATGTAAGTTCCAATTTGATGTCATTTCCAGCCATTACATAACTTTTGGGGGAGGATGACCTCAAGCAGATTATTATTTTCAAAAGGGGGTCCTGAGCTGAAATGCTCAAGAACCACTAGCTTAGGCTGCAATCCTGAAGACACTTTCCTGGGAGTAAGACCCATTGAACACAATGGGGTTTATTTTGAATAGACATGGTTAGGACTGTGCTCTTACAGAATCTTTCTGCTCCGGATGGAATCCTCCATGGCAGGGTCATTGCAACTAGCTTCTGGGTATGCCTTCAGGGCTCCCAGCAGGAGCAGTTTCAGGTCAGCCAATCCATAAACATGGATTCATCCTAGCAATGTTGTTTCATGACAGCTTTATCAGCACATTTGCAACACGTGGAGAGCGAAGCAAGTGACTTATGACAACTGAGAGGGTGCTGTGACTGTGTTCTGAATGCCCTTGTTCCTGGAGGTTTGTGCCCCAAACTTTTTTGACAAACTTGTTTTTCTACTCTCTCTCTCTCTCTCTCTCTCTCACACACACACACACACACACACACACACACACAAATGCACACTAGCTATAATCCTGACCCCAGTTAGGCTGATATAAGTCCCAGCACTGGCATCATGGGGGTGCCACAAAAGTGCCATAAGGTACTTCTTTGCCACTCCTATGGGGATTTGGCCAGTGCACAGACATGCGCCAATCCCCCCACACCACCACGGGAAGATATGCCAGATGAGTTATGCTAAGGCTGCAATCCTAAAGATACTTTCCTGGGAGTGGGACCCATTGAACACAATGGGGCTTACTTTTGAGTAGACATGTTTTGGATTGTGCTCTAAAATAAACTTAGAGTGCAATCCTAACCTAAGCCAGCACAACTCATCAATCTTCTCTTTCCCATAGTGATGTAGGAAGGCAAGCACATGTCTGTGCACTGACCTAGCCCTCCCCCCTGGAGTGGCTGTAAGTGCCACTTACAGCACTTAAGTGACATGCC